>JAHDVF020000054.1:0-474335 GCA_022606425.2 Lepidostoma basale | reverse complement strand
AATGAAAAAATAATGGTGAAGAAAGCATGCGTACATGATATAAACGGAACTAGAAATAGAGGTCTAGCAAAAAAATCAGAGCATTTTTAAGTCCATCATTTTATTTAAAAAATCAAAATTTGAAATATACAGCGTTTTAAATAACTAATATGCGAGGGTTATATATTGGCACTTGGGTGCCAACAATAAACCTCTATAAAAAATATATTTTTTTCTAGACTTTAAAATGTTCCGCTTATTTACAAAATATATTCGAGTAAGTACCATATTCTAGGAAGGATACTAAAACCCGAGAAGATATTAACCTTCCAAGAATATGGTACTTACTCGAATACTGAATACGGCAGTTGAAGAGTCCGGATATCAATGCTAATTCCGGCGAACGCAAATGTTGAAAATACAATTAATAATTGAATAAATCGCCTTCACGAAGGAAAACGTTCTGATAGGACTGGGAGCCACCCTCTTCCAACTAGCCAAGACCGTCAGAGGTAAAGAGACCCCCACCACCGTCGTTTGCACGCAGGTCACATCACGTCCCGTCGTTGATAAATCAATCAATCCCCGTTGCCCGTGGATATGAGTAATAAGGAATACAAAAAATATCTAGGTCTGTCTTCTGTGCCATCTGATGTGACTAAATAGTCCTATTCTGGAATGACAGACTTTGTCACACTCCCGACAGGGATATTCTGCCTTTACCGCTGGATCCCGTCCTCTCCGTCTCTCCAGCTCCTGGCACATAGCCCTGGCATCTGTTCCCAGTCCGTTTACCTATCTACACTCTTTGCTGCAGTGATAAATATAGTGTCAGGCTAGGTAGGATTATCCACGAAGAGAGCAAAGGAGAACTATGCCACCTACTACCAGCAGTCTTCAACATCTTCTTCTGCTATCTTAAGATCTGTGTCCTGTATTTCTCGGTGCCAGTTCCTGGGATATGGATGTCCAATTGTTTCTTTAAGCAGGTGTACCTGGTGGTTGGCTGCTCGTTGGAACTTTATTTACTGTGTTGCTTATATTTCCTGTCAGAACACTCTCTCTCCACATGATCTCTCCAGTAAGGTCTTATCAGTATTCCCGTTATTTAAGAATTTCACTCTTACTTGGAGTGTCGTTTCCGCAATGGATCGGAGAGTTTCCAAACCCGTGGTTCTTAGGAGACTTTTTGTTTGTCAATGGCGTCAGCCCTCGTTTCAATCCCTTAAGCCATTACAGGTCGTCAATGATATACATATGCTCAACAAGAGTAGTAGTTTTTAATAGATACAATGAATTTTTCTTCCCGGAAATCTTTCTTCCCATCTTCTAAACTAATTTATACATACGTATGTTATTAAAGGTATTAACATAAGATTCAATGATACTCTTATGAAAGGCGAGTAAGGCAACATTGTTAAATACATAATAATATTGAGAAGTACTTTGAGGTGAATTCCGGGTAAATTATTTTTCCAGGAAGTTTCTGATTCCAGTAATCTATTGGGCTTTGTGGAAACATTTTGATAATAATAATAATAATATTATAACGTACGGATGAAATAGGGTCCGTTACCCCCAGTACAAAGGTATACATATCATGTTATTATATTCAAGATAAACCTTAGTCGAAAGAGCGATGGATCATAAACTCGAAGAATTATTTCATTTGTTGAATTATAAATATATAAAACGAATGAGAAGGGTTGTTGCCAATGTCAATGACCTGTCTAAGGCATTATAAAATCTCCTAGAAAACATACATATTCATTCGGATTAATTATTTAATGTTGTTCAAGAAATAATACATTTATAAATATATGTTTATTTAAAAATATCTTTAAATAATAGTGTTTTCAATGGAGAGGTATAAAAACATGCAACAAAAAATAATCTGTTTTTTTAATGTATTCAAATACTTGTAGACAAATACTGGATTTTACCCATTGCGGGTTAATCATTTTTAAGGATTAATTGTATCTCAATTGAGACGAAGATGTAATTTTTTTGGAAACAGAATATGGTAGTCGAGGTATTTACAGGACTTATGATCTGTCATTGGTTGGGTTAAGCGATCACTTTATGTTAGCAACATTCCCCATTCCGCCCTTCTTATGACCACCACGTATGACAAATTTTTGGAACTTGTATATGCTACTATGTTAATTAACTTCATATTTTTAGGTCAATCTACACTAGCGCCATCTATTAAGATTATTTGTAAGCATTTAGCAGAAAATCTTTATTAATGCAATGTGAAAGGCTTACGCAATTATCACACTGCTAGACAACGCTTGGAGTCCTGTAAACGCCTCGACTACCATATTCTGTTTCCAAAAAAAATACATCTTCGTCTCTATTGAGATACAATTAGTCCTTAAAAAACAATCTGTTAATGTACTAACTAACTAACTAACTAACCATCACGCCGTCTCCCCGAAAGGGTAGGCAGAAAGAATGAACTGTCACACTTTTACTGATGCGGCACTCCATTCTTCTCTTTTCGCCCCGCGGGAGACGCGGTGTGATGGGTTGCGAACCTCATCGCCACCAATAGGCATCTCCCGCGCACACTTCGATCGTCCAACACCCACAAAATATATCTAAAACAAATAATATAAAATACAATGATATAAAATAAAATAACAAAATAATAATAATTTAACCCAAAATGTTCTTTTTAGATGGTGCACATATTGTCTATTTAATTTATGTTCCACAAATCCACCGTTTTTTTTTTTAATTTAGCACATAATGTAATAACACATAATGTTTTTTTCGATGTTGCACATGTTGACATGGACGATCCGGACTTTTGTGTTTATTTAATTTATGGTACACGTATCCACCGTATTTTTAATTAGCTGTAATTAGGCACTTAACCAACAAGAACTTTAAAATAATATTAAAGAAATATTTCAAATTGTCATTGGAACAAATGAAAAATTTATTTTTACACCTGTCAAATTTTTTTATAAAAACGATAAAACTAATATAATTTTAACAGCAAAACAGTACAAACGTATTACGTGTCACAATTAACTATCATAAAGTGCGGCAACAATTAAATTGACCAAAACAATTCACTTATACACGAAATATCTCCAAATTTACAGGAGCACCGCACCACATGAACCAAACCAAATTTTCAAAATCCTTATTCAAAATAATTGGTTTATTACCATATTTGTAAGTAATATTCATATAGTTTTATGTCCCATGAAGGAACACACATTGTTTTTGTGCAATTAATTAAAGCTTAAAACCTTAATCACCTTCACAAAATAAATTAACTAAACATTATTGTAATCATAACAAAGAGAAAGAAACTAAAACCAAAACTCTGGCAAGACACTACTACTCCGAGATCGGCGAGTAGTTATATCTTCTCAGAGTCTTCGTCAATCTTATAAAATATAGCTTAGCACTAACAACCGTTTTCTTTATTTTTTATAAATATATTTTACGATAGTTTTAAAATTTATATTAATGAAGTGATAGAATTCAATGTAGCCACGTAAATATTATCATCCAGTCAGAGAGTGTCTATTTTTGTACCCATTCACAATGTTTTATGACCCAAAAATAATTTATAAATATATCACATGCAAAATCATTAACATCTACAACATTCATTATGGCTAGAATTATCATTCCATGCAATTTGTATCAAAATGATAAAAGATTTACTCTTTGATGTAATTTCTTACTAAACTTTTATACAGTATACATAACACTTCTGTCGCGTCTTCTGTAGATCAGATATCTGACTTGGGTATCATCAAGGTACGAGTATTATGTTATCAAAGGGACGAACAAAGTCCAACATGCATTGTTATGTCAATGTATGTGTATTTAACTAGATCATTATATTATTATACTCAGTACTTACCTAATGCATTAATATTTAGGAAGAACGTACACCACTTATCATTTAGATTGTTTTAATTGTATAATTGAATTTAATTATTAGGATTTTCTAAAATCTTTCATTTATGTTAATACTGTCATTCACACAGCCATTGGAATGTGGGTAGTTGTTTTGTTTGTTATCACTTTGTACTAAATGCACAGATGGTGGTTGAGGCGCTATCACTTTTGTGTTCTGAGGTGCCTTGTAAAACCACCAGGATAGGATCTGTTAATGTACTTCTTCTGAATTATTATTCTCATAATTCTAGCGGTAGTTCATTTCACCTATGTCACTTCGAATCCATATCGAATCGAAGCTATATTGAAAGTATCGTTTACACGTAATTAAGGAAGTCGAAGATATTCCATGAAATCTTTTCATAGATACAAAGTCTCACTTCGGTAACGTTCGGTTTTCTTATACGTATTATAATAATACAAACAAGACCTTTTATTATTCTTTCTAAAAAGAAGATCAGAGTCAAGTTACTAAATAAAAGATTAAAGCTGTGTTTAATTAAGAAGGAGTAAACAGCGAGATTTTAATGTGAAACTTTCACAGTATTACACAGTTCTCGATTTTGAGTGATGTATTGAGCATGACTTGCAAGGACTTTGTTGTTTGTGATACATATTTTATAATTGCGGATTAGGTAATTACGGATCGATATTCTAAACGGAATCAATCAACACGATGAGTTTCACAAATTGCCGTAAGAGTAGCCGGTACAAGAACAGAATCCTTGTAAATTGCGATACGTATGTACGGTGCACGTCCTCGTAACTGCTACACAAGTAATTAATACGAATGGAAACGTCTGTTTTTTTTAGAAGTTTAATTATATTTTATGGGAATGACATGTTTCGCCTGTCTAAGGTATTTTCAAATATCAAGATATTTGATAAGGCCTTAGGCAGGCGAAACATGTCATTCATATGAAATATAATAAAACTTCTAGAATAAAGACTTTTTTCGTGTTAATTATTTAGTATGGAGATTTACATCATTATTCAAGCAACAATAAACTACACAATAAGTTTTTTGTCGAATAAATATTATTTATTGTTTCTTAAACAATGATGTAAAACTCCATATTTAATAATATATACCAATAAAAACATCTGTTTTCTAGCAATTTTATTTAAATTTATAGGAATGACATGTAACCGTTTTCTAAGGCATATATCATTTGATGTATCATATCATTTGATAATGCCATAGACAGGCAAAACATGTTTTCATGAAGTTTTCTTGTAATTTATGGGAATGACATGTTTCGCCTTTCTAAGGCGTTATCATATGTTTACTAATGCCTTAGAGAGGCGAAATATATCATTCCCATAAATTATAATGAAACTTTTTAAATACAGATATTTTCATTAGTATTAATTATCGAATAAATATTAACTAACTAACTAGCAAAACACCACTCCAGAGGTGTGGGCAGAAATAATAGACCTCCACACCATTCTTTCATGAAAGCTTCGAATGTCGACATTTTAAATATGATGAAAAAATGTTCAAAAGAAAAATACTCCAAATATTGTAAGAGTTAAGCGTCATAAGCGTCAAACTTTTCCATTCTTAGGAATAGGGAATTAGATGTTTTCATGTTTGTAGTGTCTTCTTGTAAACATAAAGAATTTGAATTGAAATGAATTGAACATTCATATACGAGTATCATGTCTCGCACGTTGATTTCTCCGACTCTTCACGTCGCCGACGTTTAAAATTTGATTGATTTGACTGTGCCATGTTTTCTTCGGTCTTATTTCTTGTTCCGTTTACATTGTTAACACGTACAATCTTTATCATCTCTCTTCATCCATCAATGACCTTTGATTGTTGTTTTTTTTATAGAATAAGGAATCCAAGGATAAGGGAGATATGCGAGGTCGAGGATGTCGTTAGGTGGGTAGGGAAAGGAGAAGATTCTGGTATGCACACGTGAGGAGAATGGATCCATCCAGACTCCCCTTCATTGTGTTGCACGGCCAGCCCCAAGGTAGACGACCCCCGGGCAGACCACCAAAGAGATGGATCGACAGCTGGGAGTCGACCTCGCAGGAGGCCAATTCCTCTTAACATAACAAGCCACAAGGCCTACACTAAGAAGAAGAAGAGGAAGAGTAACAGATTTTTTTTGTTCGACTCATAATAAAAGTGAATCCACAGAATTCACTCCTAATATTTAAATTTGATACTTTATCCTTAGATTTACTCCACATTCGTCTAAGATTTCTTCACTACACTTTTATCCTTCTATTGCCCGTTTCATGCTTCACTTCCATAAATAAGAGTCGGTACAAGCACACCATGTGCACCGCTAACTTAGCTATTTTGGAAAGACTTCTGTTCCCGATGACAATTTAAGTGCAAATTATTTTTATTACCATGTTTTTTTATTTATCAAAAAATGCTATAGGTATAAATTATTACAATATCATGCGATTAAATAATTTATTAGGGAACCGATGTATACACAAACATTTTAATAAATAGCTATGTATAATATGATTGCATATTGATATTTATTAATATATAATCGCTGTCCTACTTGCAGACAACGAGCATGAACTACAAGTCCTGGTGAATTGTATGAATGAGGTATGCATGCGAAATGATCTGATGATGAATGTTAATAAGTCCAAGGTAATGATTTTTGAAATGGAAGAAACCATGACAGTCTGCAACATTAGCGTGAATGGTGAAAATTTGGAGCAAGTAGTTGAGTTCGTGTATTTAGGTAGTATGTTTACAAGGGATGGGCGAGTGGAGAGGGATATTGAAAGAAGGGTTGGGGCAGGCAACAAAGTGAATGGTGCACTTAAAGTTGTCATCGCAAACAAAAACCTATCCAAAAAAGCTAGAATGGCAGTGCACAATGGTGTTCTTCTACCGACCCTTATGTATGGAAGCGAAGCATGGAACTGGCAAAAGAAGGATGAAAGTAGAATAAATGCAGTATAAATGAGATCTCTTAGACGAATGTGTGGATACTCTGTGTATGATAGAGTGTCGAATGAAAATATAAGAAGTGAATGCGGTGCGAATGATGGTGTCATGAACAAAATAATGAAAGGATCATTAAGATGGTTTGGGCATATGGAAAGAATGAATGAAGAAAGAATGGTAAAAAATATATTTGTTAACGGTGTAAATGGAACCAGAAATAGAGGAAGACCGAGGAAAACGTGGCACGATCAAATAAATCAAATATTGAATGTCGGCCATGTGAGGAGTCAGAGAAATCGACGCGCGTGCATGACGCGATGTATGAATGTTGAGGAATCGAGAGAAATATGTCAGGAAAGAAAAGTGTGTCAGTCCATTCTTTCTGCCTACCCCTTCGGGGAGACGGCGTGATGGTTAGTTAGTTAGTTATAATCTACATATTTAGTTTAGATGATTTTTATAATTAAATTAATTAATTCTTAGTAGGTATACTTAACATGTGTACCGAATATTTACCAAATGCAATAAAAAGTAAATGAATTTCAACATATTTATTTGAATTGAAAAATGCTATGGTTTGGATATAAATGTATATAATTTTAAACTGTTAAATTAAATAACTTTGTTTTATGTATCACAATTTATTTTATTTTTCGTGACAGCTGTTTCGTCAACCTATGTTGACATCAGGTGTTACAATAATCAAATGTAAATTTTTCGAACCTTTGTGTGTATTTATCAATTTGAATAATTTCTTTGATATAATTTAGAGGTTCTTGCTGGAGTTGAGTAAGGTAACTAAATGAACTATTTAATATATATATATATATATATATATATATATATATATATATATATATATATATATATATATATATATATATATATATATATATATATATATATATATATATATATATATATATATATATATATATATATATATATTTTTGCATACACTCTCTATTGTTTGATTAATAATAAAGCCGATGGGTATTCTAAATTGATTGTCCAAAACAACTTCCTTCTCCGTAAAACCTATTGAAATTAGATGAAATAAGTTTAAATTAATCCTACGATAAGCCTCTCCTCAAGAAGGGCCTGGCGAAACAACAGACGAATGTGGCCTTGTATTGTGTGATGGAGTCAATAGGATCTGTGTGCGAAGGGTATATCAGCCGAGTGAGTGGGCTTGTCTCCCTAATTGACTTGAGATTCGGCCATTCACGCGCAAATGTTTCGAACCTTTGACATTTCCAATAATTCGCACTTGTAAACATCCCAGAAAACAATTTATTTCCACAAAAGTACTTTTTTCAACATTCCCACGTCATTGTTAAACAATGAAACAATTCGTCTTCTTCAGTTTGGGATTAAGTGCGTTAGAAGCGAAAACCAAATTAAAGTTTATTCCACCCTTGGGGTAGTTGTGCTTTCATACGAGTAATGAATACACAATGTGCCTTGCTAATTAAAACTGACCTTTATGAAGCTATCAATCAAAAGTTTCATATTTCTGAGCATATACTCATTTATTTTGTGGAAATACTTCAATCCTTGAATTTCTGTATTTGAAATGTTAATTAAAAGCAGATGAAAGTTTTTTGCTACCCGATGCAAAATGTGTAGCACTATCTGTAAATACAAAAGAAAAAGAGTTATAATCAGAAAGGCGAATATACGCTTCAATCATACAAAGGTTTCCAACCTTTTCTGGATCACCGCACACGTTACAAGAAAACCAATTCCAACAGCCCATCTTCTGTAATATAATAAAATAGTTAACCAAATATTTAAATAATCCATTGTGTTGGCGGAAACAGTTTGAAATTTTAACATTGTTCATTGTCATTCATATTAATTTAACAGTGAAAATATTTTGATATCTATGTGGATCTAGTGGTCTTTTAGACCCCGCAAACACAATCCCAACAGAAAGTCCTTCAAAATACGGCAAGGAAAAACTACACTGAATATCCACCTTACGAAGAGAATCAAGCCATGCCATTAATATCAATAAAAAATTATAAAGATTTTCAAATTCATCAGAAAATATTGATGAATCTGTTTACATATTGTAAAACTCCATCTTAAATTTTATTGTAAACGTGATTATTTTGTAGGTTTTACAGAGTATCGAATCATTTTACTAAAATCTCTTGATGGAAGTTCATTTTAAATAAAAAATAAATAAAACGATAACCAGTCTAGAACACACAATAATTGCCTAAATATTGAATTTCTATTTACTGCATATTTATAGCATAAATGCTGCATGAGTTTCCATGATTCTAAATGGATTTAATATATTATTATGGGGTTAGAAGTCAACAGGATTTTTTTTTTAAATAACGTCTATGAATACTTTTTATTTATTAACTGTTTAAATAAATAAAAACTTGTTATGAATATCAAAATGGATTATATTCAGTTGCGACAGCTGTTTCGTTAATCGATGTTTACATCGTCAGGTCTAAGCATCAACTAAAAATACATCAGAAATTACAAAATTATTAGGAGGGGAAGAAACTACACACAATATTGTAAACAATTTTTTTTATGAATTTAAACAATGTTTTTTCCACTTTTGAAAGTAGAAAACCCAGTGTTTTAATTCAATAAATAATTCGTCATTGTGGAATTCCACAGTGTTAACGCCGTAAGCTTAATATATTTAAAGAATAAAATGGGAAATTATTTCTAGCCTAACTTATGCTCTCAAGTCTGCCGATTTCGGTTACAATGCTTTAACCGATTTTTTTAACTTTCACTGAGAACTTAATCACGAAAGTTATTCGACAGAAAAGTAATTTAATGAACGAGTTCCTTCGGTTTCCCTTTAAATATGAGCTATTAGGGAATGATTCGTTTTTTAAAGATAACATAGTGTTTAAATAGATTTAAATAATATCACATGAACATTTATTAAAAATAAATTATTCAAATTAAATTTAATAAAAATATAATTTGAAGTTTTTTAATACTGATTATTTAAAAAAGTCATTTTTCTAGAAGTTTTCATTATATTTTAAGAGAGTGACATGTTTCGTATTGCTAGGGTGATCAAATATGACTATAACCAAACGTGTATCCATTTATTTATTGGATACATATTTGATGCAATGTGAAATATGCATCTTCCATAAAATTTAGTAACACATCAAGAAAAGGGATAATTTTATAAATATTTAATACTAAATACGGACTTAAACATCATTTTCTAAGAATCAATACATTGGTGATTTTTTACCGAAATAGAATGTAGTGACAAAGAAATATGAACATACCTAAGAGCGTGTAATAAGCACAAAGAGGCTTGTTTGTGCAAAAGCTAATAAAACAACCCATGACCTGGAATAAAAATACCTTTAGCCCGTTCTCGTAGAGTTCATACTGGGAATTATATACAAAAACCTCCACTCGAATTGCCCGAGTTTACGTTGTGTTCCTTAGATCCAGTTTTAGTGTAATGCCCACAGAACGGCTATGTATGGCGCATTGATCATGCTACGGACACGAGGAGTAATATTGTCACAGCCGAGCTTAAGTGGGACGTGAATAGTGGAACTGTTGCTGGCAAACTTGGAAATGTCCTCATTTTTTTAGAGACTTTGTTCTAATATGAAACATTTACATTCCGCACATCGGTTGAAGAAGCAGCATTGTACACTCGTATGGCGATACATTTTATTATTTTACTAGCTGACCCGGCAACGCTTCGCTATTGCTATATTAGAGTATATAAATACTCGTACACCCAATATATATTAAAGAAATACAATGAAAGTTCAATATCAATTATTTTATTGGATAAAATGACATGTGTATAGGTGCAAGAATGTGTGTATCCTAATTCAGTTCATATCTTTAAAACATTTGTTTAATCCAAGCAAACTTGCTGTGAACTTGAGTAATACTAATGTGAATTGAACAATTGAAGGCTGGGCATTACCAAGGTGGCAAGTTTGCAAAAAGTCTGAAATGAGTTTTTGATGCCAATTGGTCTTAAACATAGCTGTGCAAAAGCGCGTTATGATTTAATAATATAGTGTAGTTCAAACGTTACCCTAAAGATGCCACCCAAAAAAAAGTTTATATATATCTTTTTCAGCTTTATGTTTAAACCATTAAACGTCCAGTCTTAATTTTTTTCCTCAATATTTTAAGTGAAATTAAAAAAACAAATAAATATACTATATCACATTTGCATAAAACATTCATACATATACAATTCATATCCGTTCACTCCTGGGCGTAGGCCTCCTCCATCTGCTTCAATGTCTGTCGATCCTGGGCAACACGCATCCAATGTCGTCCCTCCATCGAAGTTGAGGACGTCCTGGGTTTCGGGTTGCACTTCATCTACGCATATATCGAGGTGTGGGATCCATCCTCTGCACACGCGCATTCCATTATCTTCTGGGTTGTCTGCCTCATCTCATGACATCTTTCAGCTTGCAGATTTCACCGTTTCATGTTACCTAGAAATAAAAGGAAAAATATTAAATTAATATAGTGTAGTTCAAATGTTACCCTAAAGATGCCACCCAAAAAAAAGTTAATATATATCTTTTTCAGCTTAATGTTTAAACCATTAAACGTCCAGTCTTAATTTTTTTCCTTAATATTTTAAGTGAAATTAAAAAAACAAATAAATATACTATATCACATTTGCATGAAACATTCATACATATACCATTCAAGGTCATAATAATGCTCTTAGAAATACAATGTTTAGAGAAACAAAACTCTTGATTTTGATGTCCATTAGATGAAGCTAATAATGCACATTCACTTAACCAATGACGAAATTTGTAAATTTGTGTGATGTCTGGAAATATACATTGAATCAATTCTCCTTTGGAGTGTGATTCTACAGAAATCAGTTGATAATTTAAAGCATTCATTCCATACAATGAACTTTCATTGTTGCAGAATTTTACCCATTCCAGAAATATTTAAAATGTTGCATGTAGGTGTTTCAATGTTTTGTATCATCATCATCATGAGCCTATATCCGTTCACTCCTGGGCGTAGGCCTCCTCCATCTGATTCAATGTCTGTCGATCCTGGGCAAAACGCATCCAATGTCGTCCCTCCATCGAAGTTGAGGACGTCCTGGGTTTCGGGTTGCAGTTCATCTATCATCAGGGCTGCGAGCGGCATGCCATTTTAGCGCTGCCACTCTTCCGATGATGTCCGACACTCCTGTTCTGCCTCTAATAGTGGAATTAAACCAATTAATCCAACCTGTACATACCATTTCAAAATTAGTTCATAAATATAACAATCTTCCTGGGCGTAGGCCTCCTCCATCTGATTCAATGTCTGTCGATCCTGGGCAAAACGCATCCAATGTCGTCCCTCCATCGAAGTTGAGGACGTCCTGGGTTTCGGGTTGCAGTTCATCTATCATCAGGGCTGCGAGCGGCATGCCATTTTAGCGCTGCCACTCTTCCGATGATGTCCGACACTCCTGTTCTGCCTCTAATAGTGGAATTAAACCAATTAATCCAACCTGTACATACCATTTCAAAATTAGTTCATAAATATAACAATCGGGTGTGGGATCCATACATGCCAGTATCTTGCGTTGCGTGCCCCATCTCACGACATCTTCCACCTTGGAGATATCGTGGATAGCCGTGTTCCTCACCCTATCTCAAAGAGTCTTTCCTGGTATCATCCTTAGCGTCGGCATCTCTGCAAAAATCAAATAATTATATTAAAATGAGCAGTATATTTAAAAAAAAAACACTCGATCATTGTAAGATTGGCGTGGGAACATCAGACCATTTGGAAATGTTATATTAGTGGATTTTTCCAACTGAGGCAGCTAATGCTGTATGTAAGGATATGTTTACCTATCACAGCATAACAGAGAAAAACTAAAACAGCTGAAGTAAATCGTCTAATCCAAAAGATATTATAGGTTATCGCCCTGCCAGAACAATTTTACATTAAAATAACTAACTAACTAACTAACCATCACGCCGTTTCCCCGAAAGGGTAGACAGAAAGAATGGACTGCAACATTTTAATCGATGCTGCACTCCATTCTTCTCTTTTCGCCAACGCGAGAGACGCGGTGTGATGGGTTGCGAACCTCATCGCCACCAATAGGCATCTCCCGCGCACACTTCAATCATTCAACGTCTACATAATAAATCTAAAACAAATTATACAAAATACAATGATATAAAATTAAATAACACATAAAAATAATTTAACACATAATGTTCTTTTAGATGGTGCACTTGTCGTCAGCTGGACGATCCGGACATTTGTGTTTATTTAATTTTTTATTCCACTGTTTTAATTTTAATTAGGCACTTAAAACAATCCAACACCAGCAAAAACTTGAAAATTTGATTGAAGAATTTATTCAAATTGTCATTGGAACAAATGAAAAATTTATTTTTACACCTGTCAAAATTCTTTTTATAAACGAAAAAACTTGTATTATTTTAACATCAGAAGAGTGAAAACGTATTTCGTGTCACAAATAACTATCACAAAGTGCGGCAACAATCAAATTGACCAAAACAATTCACTTATACAGGAAATATCTCCAAATTGACAGGAGCACCACATGAATCAAATATTTTTTTTTAAATCAGAACCAGAACCAGATTCCTTGCAGGATTTGCGAATTTATTCGTTGGGTATCCTATCTCTAACGGTTCTCCCCACAATAAAATAACATTATTAAAATAGATTATACCAATTCATAGAATTGTTACTTAGAATTTAACGTTTTTCCATGTATTCATAACATAACCTAAAATAATACGTAAGTAAAACGATAGGTATGTAATTTCATTTCTATCTATATAAATTCGATATAATTTAGAACTAAAACTTTGAAATATGTAATGCGGAAATATAATCTGTATTCATTTCAACGGCAAAATAGAATAAACTGAAGATATATATGAATTAGAAATATAAATATTTTACTTACGAAACTAACACGCAATTTAAATTTGACATTTCAGAGATAGGGATGGGCAATCCGCTCACGAGTCGACTCAAAGATTCGAATCGTTTTGGTGAGCGGGTGAGCGATGATCCATAAAAAAAAGAGCGGCAGCTCAATGATCCGCTAGGTCAGGGGGGTCGGCAAAATTATTAGCCAAAGAGCCAAATGCGTACTTTACAACGATTTAAAAAAAAATTGAGAGCCAAATATGTTTATTGATTTAGATAACCTTTATTATAATTTTTGCACTTCATTCAATTACGGGTACACTGAATAAAACATTATTTCATACTTCTTCCTGTGATGAAGGCGACCAGCCTTCTCTCCATCTCTTTGGTGGTCATCCTGGTGGTCGACGGCCCTCTGGAGTCTCTTGCATCACGATATTAGGAATTCTTGCTGGATCCATTCTCTCGATGTCTCTGCCTACTCCATCTCACTATGTCTTCAATGTTGCAGGATTTGCGAATTTATTCGTTGGGTATCCTATCTCTAACGGTTCTCCCCACAATAGGTCGCAGTCTGGTTCTGACAGTGTCTGTTCTTGCTTTGATTCCGTATGTTATTATGGACCTGATGCATGTTTGTTTGTTGTTATTCTTAATTTTAGGCACAATTCCATGTTCTCATCAATAAGACGACTTCGTAGTTTACTCTTGTTAAAATTCATGCTTGAATAAAATTGTCCGCATGAATATGTAGAAGCGAAAAGCGAAAGATCAGCAAGAGTCAGTAATACTATTTCAGGCGTTGAAGATGATGACTAAAAATCTTTGAATTGGCGATGATGATTAAGAGTTTTAGCTAAACCGGAATTGATAATCGTAATCACCAATTCCATAACTTTACAAATTTCTTCTGGAAATGTCTGCGGACAGAGCGTTCTTGATGAATGATGCGATGGTAAGCAAGTATCTCGCGATTATTTTTTCTTTCAACAAACCCCTTCGGCTCCGGAGCCGCATTTTGCCGACCTCTGCGCTTTCCGCTCAGTAAAGTGAGCCGATTCTTCTTGATAATTATCGAGCGGCTCCGGAGCCGCATTTTGCCGACCTCTGCGCTTTCCGCTCAGTAAAGTGAGCCGATTCTTCTTGATAATTATCGAGCGGCTCCGGAGCCGCATTTTTGGACCTGTGCGCTTTCCGCTCAGTAAAGTGAGCCGATTTTTTGACTAATAATTTCAAACTTGCAAACCGTGGATCGTTAAAAAGAGTCGGCTCACTTTGCTGAGCGGAACCGTTCAGATCAGATCCCTGAGATGAGTCGTTTTGCCCATCCCTATACGTGCGTATATTTTTCAGTTCAAAGGAGCGACTAATTTCATATCTGACCACGCAAAGAGTCAAAAAAGCCACTAATTTGCATCTTATCACGCCAAGCGAATATAGACTCTAAAGATCGATACTCAGGTGATACGAACATGAAGGTCTATACTCGCTCGCACTACGAAAATTTATAAATTTACAAAGTTAATTAGAGCTCGATTAATAACAAAAATATGCCTATGCCCACCTATGTCTATCTATTAAGGAAGTGTATAACTTGGAAAATGATCAGCTCAGGAATAACCTCAGAAATAGTCCACACACACCCGGAAGATCGCCTTTTATTTATATAGAAGATATTGAAATAACACAAATGATATACATCTTCATACCTTAAAGAGGTACAATTAAGCATTTTTCATTAGATTGCTCCAAATAAATAATGCGTACAATAAAGTTTTAACCTATGTTTAAACATATTTTTTATGTTTAATTAATACACTATTGTTATTATAATTGTGATTATTATAACTATTATTACTATTATTATTATTATTATTGTTATTATTATTATTATGTAATTATTATTATTATTATTATTATTTATTTGTAAGATTTAATATGGGAGTATAGTGACTGGACTCTCATTACTGATACTTTACTATTCTATTTATGACATGTTTATGACATTATTAATTATTATTATTATTATTATTATTAGAAAATTGATTGTTTTATCGGAAACACTTTGATATATCAAGATTATTAACTGTAAAAAGTAAGTTTCTTATAAATATTACAATTAAAATATTTATTCTCGCGACAGCTGTTTCGCTAACCGATTATAAGACCTGACTATGCTAACATCGGTTAGCGAAACAGCTGTCGCGAGAAAATATTATCAATTTTGATATTTATAACAAAGCATTATAATAATTATTTTTACTATTATTGTTTTTATTATTTTTATTAGTATTGTTATTATTATTTTTATTTTATTATTATATTAATTTTATTATTGTTATTATTATGATTATTCGTAAAATTTATTTATTCGTAATGAGACTAAAAATATAATAGAATTATTCTATTGAAAATATGTTTGTAAAATGAATCTGTTGAATACATTAATATGTTTGAATTATTTTTTGATAAAATTAAGATAATAACGCTGGAATCCCAACACTTTTTTCACATTTCACATTTCATTTTTTTACATAAAAAATCATAACTGATTTAATTTTAAGATAATGCATTAATGAAGAAGCATTTCATGAATCTAAAACAAAAAAATGTTTCGTTAACACCACGATTTAAGGCTGTTAGCTATATTAAATGTCGCGGGGTTCAACTGTGATTTTAACGTTTTCACTATAAACATTTCTCTTAAAGGAGTCTTTACGCAATATAACAATTTTTGTGTGATTCAATCAACACGCACCCCTGAACTTACCATTTAAGTTTCATATATTATTTATGGAAGAAAATTCACGTTTTTTTATACTTCCTATTCTTATACACCTTGAATTTTTACCTTAGTATTTGAATAAGAGAGATTTTCAATTTCGAATCAACGTCTTATGCGTGGGAACTTTTTGAGAACAATGCAAATAGAATGTTGATTCGGGTAAATACTAGGTCATAAATGTATATTAGATTCATCCCAAAATAGCATTTTTTGAAAACAAGGCATAAGAGATTTATGCCATTTTCAAGTATTATAATATGTTGTATTTACCCATAAATATTGAAAAATAAAAGAACGAAATCCTTGGCAACAACATTAAACACTCATCATTTATCACATTCATTCACTCTTGTCTAATATTATTATATATTTGTTAACTTTTTGTTGGATTCTTACGTTGGGGATAATGACGTCATGGTTGGTAACGTGATAAGATACATACTTTATTTTGAGTACACATTTTCTATCGTTTTTTTATTTAATTACTAGTTATCAAATACATTTGATTATGTCATAGACAGGCGAAACATGTCATTCCCGTAAATTACAACAAAATTTCCAGAAAACTGAAGTATTCATTCGTATTGATAACTGTGTGATCCACATTATTTATGAAATATTTTTACACAGTTATTATATTAAATATTTTTATAGGTAGTACACCTGAGAATGGAAGACAGAGATGATCTCCGAAATGTGTAGTTTTTTATGTTTTAATTTTGTCAAACAAACAAACCATCACGCCGTTTACCCGCAGGGGTAGACAGAGAGAATGGACCGCCACACTACTCTATATGTCCGAACCAACGCAGCGATCCTTTCATAATTTTGTTCATAATACCTTCTTCCGCTCTACATTCGTTTCTTATATCAGCATTTGAGATTCTGTCGTTTATCGTTCTACCACACATATGTCTTAGGGACCTCATCTCTACGGCATTTATTCTGCTCTAATCCTTTTTATGCCAGTTCCATGCTTCGCTTCCATCATTAGGGTTGGGATCAGAACTCCATTGTGAACGGCCGTTTTCGCTTTCATTGATAAATTCTTGTTTCCGATAACTATTTTTATAGCTCCATTCATTTTGTTACCCGCACCAACCATTCTTTCGACGTCACTATCCGTTCGGCCATCTGCTGTGAACATACTATCTAAATACACAAAATTCACTCACCTGCTCCAAGTTCTCTTCATTCACACTTATGTTACAAACTGTCATTTGCTGTTTCTTTTCAAAAACCATCACTTTTGACTTTCCGACATTCATCATCAAATCATTTGACTTGCATACCTCATACTGTCTCGACACCAAGACTTGTAATTCGTCCGCACTATCCGCAATGAGAACGGCATTGTCCGCGTAAAGCAGACAGTTTACAGACAAATCACTCATCTTAGCACCAGCATTTATTCCTTTCAGTTCCTTCATACACTTGTCCATATATAGATTGAACAACCAAAATATTTATTAAATAAAGTGGATCACATAGTAATTCAAATTCCAAATGTGCTCTTTACGCTAAAGTAATGTAAGTTAAATAGTTTGCTTGAATGTTGGAATATAAACGAGTGAAACAATCAATTATGCTTTTTAAAGTACAGACCACGAGCCAACGTAATCTACTTTTCTGTGAATTTAATCTGATATTACTAATTCATCCTTGCGAGTAAATGTATTTTACTCATTCCCGTTTGGGGGGGAGGAAATTTATTCAGAAAGATTGTCGTCTCTCCCCATTATTCAAACGTTCCTAACCATCAATCTTAGGAATTACAATTTTAAAAACGTATTTACCAAAATAACATATCTATCCGAAAATGATAAATGGTGTATCATAAATATTATATTTTATAGATTGAAAACTGTTTTAGCAAATTGTGTATTCGAAATTACAGTATAAGGATTTAAATGACATCGAAAATAGTCTGTTTCTCAATTTACTTCAACAGATGATTTGTTCCGGCTGAAAATCGAATTCTCGAATTAAATGGAATACTTCATTTTGAGTGATTAGTAGAGTACATTTAAAAATATTAGACAAATAATAAGAGAGAAAAAATGGAAGATAATTGCGTTTATTTGGGATCTAGTGCGCGCAACAGTCGCAACAGTTATTTATAATAGTATCAATCACCATGCTGTCATCCATTAAAAAAAAATGGAGTTATGAGTTAGGTAAGGTTGTGTTGTTCACTCCACAATGCTGTATGATGTCCCGATCTCGGCAGACGCCATGATAGTCGAGAGGACGAAAAAAAAAGTTGGCAAGAATAAAGAAACAGTGTGCCCTCAGAGTTTCCACTGCATACCGGACAGTATCCCAGATTGCTACAATATACTCCCAGTGGATCTTTGGGGGGTGGAGTTGGTTGAAAGACGGTGGAAGTTTCAACGTTTATTCTCGATCGAAAGTACTTATTCGAGTACATTAATAGTAACTCGTAATGGAGCGTGGATGGACGGCGGCGTAACTGCGTATTGGCAATGGAGAGGAGAATGAGCTACAAGAGGACATCAAAAGAGCTAGTCAGAGAGACAACCATGGAAACATGGCAAACAAGATGGAATGTCACAGCGGTGGGCCGATGGACGTACAGGAGCATAGGCCAAATACTCGTAAAAGCGTGGTTCTATAGAAAACATAGTGATCTGAGCTTTCACCTCTCACCCAATTGCTGAACAACCATGGCTGCTTTGGCCACTATCTAGAATTCAATTCTATTAATGATGAAGTGGACGATGCAGAGCAAACGATATTCCATTGCCCGGCCTGGCACGACAGTAGACAGACACTTGAAAATTCCTCAGGAATCAGAGTTAAAAAGCACAAACAATGCTTTCTGACAGCCAAGCATGGAATAGCTGGATGGTCTTTGCCGACTACGTCATCGGCACAAAAGAGGAAGCGGAGCTCGCAAGAAGGCTGGAGGAGCCTGACACTAGCTTACCCATCCGACTAACGAACTGATGGATCCTTGCATTTAGTAGTCCTAAGGAGAGGCAGCTACTGAGACGCCGACGAATTGAAAGAAAACAGGTGATAGTGTTCTAATGCAAGATCAGCTCAATGCGTAAAAGCAGTTACCGGAAGGCAAGTGTACAATAGGCAGAGGGGGTGGGGTTTAGTCAGTATGAATTTCATGAAAGATTCCCCACATCCTACGCAAAAAGTTAGGTTATGTAAGGTTTTGTAAATATAATATTAAGTTAGTTTTGGTTCGGTTAGTTTATGGTTATCAAATTTTTGCTATTTTTCCACCTGAAAGACCGCCTAAGAGATGGAGGGACAGCTGGACCTCATCATCTGACTAGACATGATTTCTGTGTCACAGATCGTCAGATATATTAAAAGAAGAAGTAGTAGAAGAAGACATTTCACTACTAAAAATTCTCATAGTCACCCCAAACATTATGTTATTTTAATAATATTAATTGACCGCAAGTAGGACGAATATTGAGCTGACCGCAAATGATACGACCGCAAGTCGCACTATTTTGTTAGACCATGTTGTTACATGGCTTATGTTTATTTTTAGGCTTATATTTAATATTCATGTTGTAAGTAAATATTATTTAATTCATATAAATGAAAATTTCCTGTTTACGTGAATACACTTTTGTTGGATTAAGCGGCAGATGTGTAAGAGGAAATTCCTTTCGGTATATAATTTGTTTCCTTTCTGAATTAAGCGCTGCGAAAATTTCAATAGCTTAACCGAATGAATACATGGGTGACTTATAAAGTGAGACTACAGCGTATTTAGAATTATATATAGAAAGAAAATGCTTCGTCGCAATTTTCTATAACTACATGTCAATCCTTTGTGAAAGTTAATCGCAACAGCCTGAGACGTGCGAGAAGGCCGCAAGATTCTTCCTCTCAGCAGAGACATTAATCAGGAGAAGAAATAGTCGGGGAGATATATCGCGACCTTTCACCCCTGAGTACGCTGGCTGAAAAGATATATCATTTGTAATTTTGTTAATAAGTAACCGGAGAAAGTTAGTATCAGAGCTTTCACTAATTAGACTAACTTTTTTAAAGATATATACTGTGCTTATGAAGTTTAAATAAAAATATATATATTTTGGAAATTAGGCTCATTTTTCATGTCGTTAATTATAAGTATCGAAACCGAAATCATAATACTTAACATATATTAGAGACTAATTCTGATTTTGAAAATTTGGTTTGGTTCATGTGGTGCTCCCGTGAGTTTGGAGAAATTACGTGTATAAGTGAATTGTTTTGGTCAATTCGATTGTTGCCGCACTTTATAATAGTTAATTGTGAGACGTAATACGTTTGTACTATTTTGATGTCAAAATTATACAAGTTTTTTCGTTTATATAAAGAATTTTGACAGGTGTAAAAATAAATTTTTCATTTGTTCCAATGACAATTTGAATAATTTCTTCAATATTCTTTTAAAGTTCTTGCTGGTGTTGGTTGGTTTTAAGTGCCTAATTACTGCCAAATAAAAAAAGTGGATACGTGGAACATTAATTAAATCATATAACAGCTAATTTAAAAAACGGTGGATACGTGTAACATAAATTAAATAAACACAAAAGTCCGGATCGTCCATGTCAACATGTGCAACATCGGAAAAAATTATGTGTTATTACATTATGTGCTAAATTAAAAAAACGGTGGATTCGTGGAACATAAATTAAATAGACAAATGTGCACCATCTAAAAATAACATTTTGTGATAAATTATTTTTATTTTGTTATTTTATTTTATATCATTGTATTTTATATTATTTGTTTTAGATTTATTTTGTGGATGTTGGAAGATCGAAGTGTGCGCGGGAGAGGCCTATTGGTGGCGATGAGGTTCGCAACCCATCACACCGCGTCTCCCGTGGGGCGAAAAGAGAAGGATGGAGTGCCGCATCGGTTAAAGTGTGACAGTCCATTCTTTCTGCCTACCCTTTCGGGGAGACGGCGTGATGGTTAGTCAGTTAGTTAGTTATATTAGCATTTTTTTTTCTTTCTGGTTGCTGGTGTTATGCAATTATGGCGTTTTATGGCAATTACTGGCTATAATTTTCAGCACGGTATGTCCTTCCACGGCCCTAGCCCCATATATGGTATTAAACATGTTTTTTGAAATCTTGGGTATATGCGTGCATCATGGTATCCTTTTTGACCAACATTTAGGGAGCTCGTTTTTGGTCTATATCTACGTTTATTAATCAAACATTGAAAAATGTATAATGAAAAAAAATAATATCTTTTTGGTACCAGAAGACGGCAGCGCCCTGCCGAAACCGCTCGAAGACACAAACATTAGTGGATTTTAACTAAATATACATATAAAAAAGATTTTTTATGTATTTTTTTATTTGCATTATTTACAATGAAATTTCAAATAATAACATTTATTAAAAGATATGATTAATATGGATTTTTTTTTCCAAAAAAATATGAAATTAAATCTTTGATGTTGAATAAAAGGTTGGTTTTCTGAGAGTTTTTGTACATTTTGCATCACGTTTTGCACTTTTATGGTATAAATATATATTGTGTGAAACGTGACATAATTTATATTCTTCTACAAATTTACGAGGTTTTTATAAAATTTTAGCTTTAGTAATGTTTATGTAACTAATTGGTATTAATTATTTACTACGGTGTCTTACATCATTGTTCAATAAAAGAAATACGAGTATAGGGGAGATGTAGGTAATGGGAGTCACTTAAGCGAGAATTGAAAAATAAACCAAACTATTAGTTAACTATTTATTGCTTAAGCCTTATTATAAACTTTAGTTATTAAACTATTAATTGAGATCACCTTTAATCACTTTGGCTTTTTACTTTTGGAACAATAATCATTTAAAAAAAAACAGGTTTGACCACCATTGCCCACATCTGTTGGCAATGGTGATCAGTATGTTGGCAATGGGGGTCAACACAAATCGTACACATAATTGCAAGCTGAGTCCCACCCTGTGCAATCTGAATGAGCCCAAAGTCCACATGAAGTGCATCGGAACCACATCTCATTATCTCGCCCGAATTCGCCGCATACAAGACATTGGTTGTCAGAATCTTCTGCATCATCGTTTTTGTTGTCCTGGTACAAGTCATCAGTGTTCATATCTGACGCTGAAGTATTGTTCGATTCCTGCAGAATTTTCTTCTTTATCTATTTTCTTCGCGTACCTCTTCTGAAGACTCGAAAATGGGATGTTCGTTGTTTTAGCGGCTTTTCTTATTGAATAACCTTGTTCATCGATGAGCTCCACGGCCTTTTTCAGGTTAGCTATAGACCAGTTAGCCTTATTTGTCTTTCTAGGACGAACGTTCGGTATCTACAAACCAAAAATAAGATTATTTTATCGAAGACAGGATATGTTAACAATAAGGGTCACCTGACTCCGATTGCCTACATCGGTAAAAAAGAGAAAAAACCTACCTTGACATAAAAGTAAAAGTGATAGTGGTAAAATGAGTTTGAAATCACGATCTAAAATGCTTTAGTCATTACATATCACAAGCGCAAAAAGAAACACTCAGTAGTTTGATCCTTACCTTCGGATTTGTCCACTCGAAAAATTAGATCAGAAGGGCCCGAAAACTTGTTACGTCTACCACTCTCTAGCACGTGATGCGAACTGACTAAGCTGCATACCGCGGATGTTACCGGCAAACAGCTAGCATATGACGTCACTGAAACCGCCATCACGCGTATTGTTTTCGAATTAAAGGGGTGACTCCCATTGCCAACTGACTCCGATTGCCTACATCTCCCCTATTATTATATATTCCGGGTAAAATTATATTTCCGATGTGTTGTAATGTCTACCGAAGTTAGTCTTACGCTGTAATAAAATTAGTGATCACGTTTTGACCAGCAAGGCGAATGTAAGAAAAGTTAACAAGAAAATGTGGTATTGTATGAGAAGGGTTACGAATTTGTAAGACAGATAAAGTGCCGAAAGGAATTCACTTCCGACGCAGAAATCAAAGAATCACATTAAAAAATATATCAATTAAGAGAACTATTTTAATTTTCTTTTGTTTTTAAATTCATTATATTTAATAAAATGTTTATTTATTTATATATTTCTTTCACAGGTGAATTATTAATGTTGCTGTTTTTATTTATTGTATATAATAATAAACACGATTATTTATACCATTAAACAATCGTGTTTATTATTATATATTATACAATAATTGTAATGGAGTTTTACAAAACAAAAACCTCCACCATCAATAAGTTGCTGTTTTTGTTGGCGTCATTTTATATATTATTTGATGACAAAGGACCTTATTAAATTTATTTGCGAAATAATCAGTTTTCTAGAAATTTTATTATATTTTATGGTAGTGACATATTTCACATTGGTAATGGATATAACTGACGTTTCCATTAATATTATATATTATGTGTTCGAGAGACAATTAGTGTAAGCTAACAAACTAACTTACCATCACGCCGTCTCCCCGGAGGGGTAGGCAGAAAGAATGGACCGCTACACTGTTCTGTCATGCACGCACGTTGATTTCTCCGACTCCTCACGTGACCGACATTCAATATTTGATTGATACCTTCTTCACCATTCTCCCTTCACTCATTCTTTCTATGTGTCCAAACCATCTTAACGACCCTTCTATTATTTTTTTCATAACACTTTAATTCGCACCGCATTCACTTCTTATACTTACATTTGACACTCTATCGTTTACAGATTTACTACACATAAGTCTTAGCGATCTCATTTCTACTGCATTTATTCTACTTTCTTCCTTCTATTGCCAGTTCCATGCTTCACTTCCATACATAAGGGTAGGCACAAGAACACCATTATGCATTTAGTGTAAATAATTTACTATTTGCTTCTAATTAACTAACTAACCTACCATCACGCCGTCTTACCAAAGGGGCAGAAAGAATGGACCGCCACACTCTTCTTTACTAATATCTTCTTTCAATTCTTCAACATTCATACTTCTTGTCATGTAAATCTGTGAAAAAAGTGTAATCTTGATGAAAATTGCCGTTTTATAAATAATATTTTCTTATATAATAATATCTGGGGGTGATAATTTTCATGACTGGTTCACTTTACTTATAATATTTTACAAATGCATATTTAAAAACTCATTGGTCCGGGGACGACTTGAATGTATTTATATTAGGGATACGAAATCCCCACGAGGCAAGGTCCGACCACGTTTTGTAGAGGGTTCTGAAAAGATTTCTGAGTCATCTCTATACGAGGTAGTTTGGTCCATGACTGTATTGTACAGCATTTTATCTGAGTGCCCTGCGGATCAATAGTTTTAAAAAAGAGAAGCTTCACACTTTTTCAGACTAATAAGGACACTTTTTCTGTTCATCCTTATTCACAGTTAACGTTTTATAAAATTATAAATTAAAGTTATTAAAATTACAAATGAACGTTTTATAAAATTATAAATTAAACAAAAACCTATCCAAAAATACTAAGATGGAAGTGCATAATGGTGTTCTTGTGCCTACCTTTATGTTTGGAAGTGAAGCATGGAACTGGCAAAAGAAGGATGAAAGTAGAATAAATGCAGTAGAAATGAGATCTTTATGACGAATGTGTGTAAATCTGTATATGATAAAGTGTCAAATGCAAGTATAAGAAGTGAATGCGGTGCGAATGAAAGTGTTATGAACAAAATAATGAAAGGGTCGTTAAGATGGTTTGGACACATGAAAATAATGATTGGAAACAGAATGGTGAAGAAGGTACCTATATGTGAACGACGTGAACGGAGCTAGAAATAGAAGAAGACCGAGGAAAACGTGGCACGATCAAATCAATCAAACATTAAATATCGGTCTCGTGAGGAGTCGGAGAAATCGCCGCACACTGGGGCCGATCCAGGAATTGTGCGAATAAACCCCTTTTTAAAAAATAATATTAGGTCACAAATAATTCCTGGAATTGATAGTTAAATATACCTGGCATACAGCTCAGTACTCTAAAGTCATGGTGCAAGTCAACTTTTATCCCTGTTCCAGTCGAAACTTGTCCGTCATAGGCGAAGCTTTTGCCGTCTGCGATTTCAATACGAAAAGTCACCTTGTATTCATGGCAAATACTTTGTAGTGCTTTCAAATTTTGTTATTATTTCAATATGGCATTATCACTCACATATTGGTACATATTTTTTTTGAAAATATCTTTGATATATTCTGAATTGTAATATTTTAAAGGGGTATTTACATTACTGGGGAAAATATTTGCTTTTTTTTAGTTTATTGATTTTATATGTAAAGTTTTAGTTGATATCAGTTCATATCGTGTCTGTAGTTTTGGGCTTATTTGCTTACGTATTCATTGTTCTTAAGGAAATATAAAAATAATTTTGCGCATATTTGCGCTTTTTCACTTAAAGGTCACTTTTGTCTAGGATGTGGAAACATAGTAAAAAAGAAAGCATTTATGACTTATTTTAAATTAATTTCAATTATTATTTTTTCTTTCAGGATCAGGTACAACTAATATTTTTATAAGTAGACGTACCTAATTTGATCAAATGAGACAATCTGGCTACGTTAAATTGGCTGATCAAGTATCATGTTTGAAGGAATTTGTCGAAATACGTACTAAATGTCCAAAAGACCAATTACCAAGCCTTCATAATACAATTTCATTTTTTGAGTCTGATTTTAAGAAGAAGTGGCAAAAGGCTATCAGAAAAGAGAAAAGGGTTTTGGTTTTTAATAATGACTGCCTAGATACTTCAATAGGTTTTCATAACTTTTCTATTGTTTTAAGTAAAAAATTGGGTCGCCCTCAAATAAATTTTGAAGAATCTTGTGATAGAGCTAAACGCCAAAAGACTAAATCTTTGAGATCAAAGCACTCTCCTAAGGAATGAACATTCGCAGTACAGGTGACTTTGCGAGCTACTGGTCAAGTGGATGCATCCAAAGTTTTGAAGGAAGTTACGACAACTTTACCCACAGCTGCCTCATACAAAAATGCATACAAGAAAATTAACATCTCTAAAAGGTTAGCAGCTTACAGAAAAAGAAGCTCTTTTGATGTTTATTGAAATAAAACTCACCAAACATCAATACAATATAATTCGAGAACATGAAAAATTCCTATTTCCATCTTGCTAAAAAATACAACAGGCGAAAAGCGAATGTTACCCACCAAAGGAAAGCATTGTAGTCACAGATACTTTTACTGAGATTAAATTTCAAATTTTACTTGATCATACTGCCACACGTCTTTTGGAAGCTCATAAAGAAATTTTAGAAGTCCAGAAATCAGAAAACATAAAAAATATAACCTTAATATGCAAATGGGGCTTCGACGGATCTGCACGGTCAGAATGCAAACAGAAGTTTAGTAGCGATCCAAATTCTAAGGATAATAATATTTTTATATCGTCTTTAGTACATTTAAGATTGATATCGGACAATTTAGAATTACAAAATAAAATAGTTTTTTTGGCAAAATGAAAGACACGATACTGTAGACCCATAACCTCTTTGCGGGAAAATATGCGAGGTACCCGATGCCTCCAACTATTCACAAAGTTTTAATTCACGGCCCAGAAATAATAAAGCATGCTTTATTACCTATAGGCCAGCTAAGTGAAGAGGCCCAAGAAGCAAGAAACAAAGAGTTCAAAAGATACAGAGAATGCTTCTCGCGAAAAATGTCACGTATAAAAACTAATGAAGATGTATTAAATTTACTTTTAATATCTTCGGACCCTCTTATTAGCAGCTTGCGAGAAGTATCTGTAAAGAAAGATGTAAATTTTGAAAAGAATACTTTGGATCTATTGGCTCCACCTAATATTATAACGTCCGACGTTTCCACGCAATCCACGATCAGCGAAAACGAAGCCGAAAATTCTTCAGATAGTGAATAAAATTTTAAGAAATCCTGTTTTTCTTATTAAAATTACTTTATAACAATTTATTTACATTGTTTTATTTATTTCATATTTAAAAGACCACAAAAATAATTTATTCCGACAATTCTTAATTCGGCTCCAGTGTGCGCCGTGCTTGTATGACAAGATGTATGAATGTAGAGGAAGCGAGAGAAGTATGTCAGGACAGAACAGTGTGGCGTTCCATTCTTTCTGCCTCCCCCTCCGGGGAGACGGCGTGATGGTTAGTTAGTTAGTATAAATTAAAGTTTCTTCTTGTAACTATGAAATATAAATGGGCTTTTCGGCAGAGTGGGGACGGCTATAACTGCCACACCGAAGGTCCCGGGTGAGATTCCCATTGACAGTTTGAAATGAAAAAAAGTTCCCACGCTACCCTTTGGTAGAATTAACGTGACATAGACTAGCTACCATATGTCAATAATCAATAGCTAAAAAGTGGTAGACATTACTTCTAAGTGCAATTAGTTACATTTACGAATACAGGTAATACTTTCCTGCACCTTGGGGTTTATTCCTTAATTTGTTTTTAACAATGTATTAGGCAACGCCAATTACCGTATTAACCGTATTCTACTCCTTTTAACTCGTGTATATAAACAGCGGGGCATTTGATTTTTCGCTACATTTAATAATGCCTTAGACAGGCGAAACATGTCATTCACATAAAATTTCATAATACTTCTAGAAAACGGACGTTTTCATTCGTATAAATTATTCAATTAATCCTATCTATGAATCACGTTTTTGACTCTTCATTGTTCGTTAGGAAACGAATTGATGATTTTACTGAATAAGATTATTTTCAATGTAAAGGTACAAAACTGTGGTATACACCATCAAAATGTTAACGTATTTTTTCTGAATTTTTATTCTTTATATTCTATTGAAAAATATGTTAATGTTGTTTATCTAACATTTATGGATAATACTAATCTGTGTCTATAGGAATATGGAAAATATAAAATGGGTAATATTTTCATTTAAACCAATCAGATTGAATAATTAACTTGTAATATTTAATTTTAAGTGATTTGTAGATACCTATTAATTAATAATCTCGAAAGCTGGACTTACCTAAGCAAATACCCTTATCATATAAAATACGTTAATTAAATTAATGACGCAGGTACACAATTTTCGGGATCTGTTTATATTAAACACTGACGTAATCGATTTTAATAAACACCCAACTAAATTAAGGCAGACATCGCGAATTTTATATAAAGTAAATTTAATATTAAAGTGACCAATTTTTGATAAACTTAAGGCATTAACACCGTGGAGCTCCATAATGACGTTTTGTTAAATGAACAACTTCGTCATCGGGAGAACGATATGAAATCAAACGATACCAAAAAATATAAATAATATTGAAGTTTGTGGAATTTACGTTTAAAAAAAAAATTGTAGGTAGGTAAACTAGCTAACCATCACGCCAACTCCCCGAGAGGGTAGGCAGAAAGAAAAGATTGCCACACTTTAATCGTGCGGCACTCCATACTTCTCTTTTCGCTCATCGCCACCAATAAGCATCTCCCGCGCACACTTCGATTGTCCAACGTCTACAGAATAAATCTACAACAGATTATATAAAATACAATGATATAAAATAAAATAAAATAACAAATAAAAATAAATGATATAAATAAATAGGTATCTAAATATAATACTTCCAACAGGAAAAAACGAAATTGAAAACGGTTATTGTGTTTATTTATATTTTTCTTTTTTCTACACTTTGTACATATACAAACACTTTTATTAAAAATAAAATTACATAGACATGTTTCGGACGAACAGTCCTTCTTCAGTAAAGATACATATTTATAAAAATATTATAAAATTGTTGTTGTTTACATGATCTGACAGATGTTATACAAATAGATTCAATTTAAAATTTAAAATAATAATTTAAAGGGGTAAAATTCTTAATGGGGTTCAGGTAATTACTTACAATAAAGGAAATAAATCAAAGATTTGACTTGACGTTAAATTTATTCGATTTGAATAATATTTTCTTTATTTTTAATAGCTTATTTAATTTCAAAATTTCGAGATTGCTCAAAGTCTATTTCTATTTATTATTTATATGTAAAGTTATATTTATTTATTCTATCTGTTTATTTATTTATATATTAAGTTATATTTATAGGTTTTCGTGTTATTTATTTTAACATATTTTTTCTAATATTAGCTTCTTCTCCTTATTCTTCTTTTAATAGATCTGACTATCTGTGACACAGAAATCGTCGGATGATGAGATCCATCTGTCCCTCCATCTCTTAGGCGGTCTTCCAGGTGGGTGGTGTCCGGAGGGGATTCGGGCTACATGGTCCCTCCAGTATTTTCTTCTGGATCTACTCCACTGAACGATTTCCTCTATTTCGCAAGTTTTTCTTATGTCTACGTTGAGGACACGATCTCGGAGGGTTTTTCCAGTAATTGATCTTAGGACCTTCATCTCCGATGTTCTTAGTAGTTCCTTGGTTCGCACAGTGTCAGCCCGCGTCTCTACAGCGTACATCATGATAGGTCGCACGCATGTTTTATAAATTCTGATCTTGCTGTCGACACGCATGTGATTGTTCTCCCAGACTAGATTCTTCAGGCATCCTGACATGGCAGAGGGTTTACTGACTTGTTCATTATTCGCTTCTTATACGCTTAAATCAATTTTTTATTTTTTATTTGTATCGGAAGTTGCTTGTTTGCGCCTCCGTCTTGGAATGAAATGAAAAATGAAAAAATGAAAAAAATATTCATCGGAATACAACAATTTTCGTTGTCTGGAGGCTAGCGGGACTCAAGTGGTTAATTAAAGCCGATAATTGGTAAATTTCGTTGATCGAGAGCTAATATCAATATTGGAAGTAGAAAATTAAATTAGTACCCTCAAATCCGATAAGGCAAGCGTATGTTATTAATTTAAAAATATAAGCTTGTTTTTTTTATGTTTCTTCGTACAAACAAATCGACTTTACCTATTACGGCAATTTGATAAAGGTATACGATATAAAAGTTAATTCTATAAATAAAATGATGTATTCATTCGTTTGAATATACTGCTACAAAAGCTTGAAGCGGGGGATTTTGATGATCACAAATTGATTTTTTATGATATGAGGGGTGTTTTTTTAAGTAAGTAAGTTCTTTTTTGATATGAAAATAAATCTAGTTAACTTTTTGTAACAATTTTATTTTTACCTGAAAGACCACCGTTTTATTTACTTTTCCACATAATTAACACCAATATTAAGACACCTGTCATATCGAATTACAAGCTTTTGTATTTCGTCCTGATAGAAATTTGCGTCTGACTTTTTTTGAGGGTTATAATATGCTAAAGATGACTATTTAGGCCAAATTGTCACCGGAGGAAACAGGGGTGGCCTACGTTACACCAGAAACAAAACAATAATCCATGGAATGGCGGCATTCAACATTGCCCAAGAAAGTGGAGGCAAAAAATGAAGAGGCAACACTCCCTTCCTGTCTCAAAACACGTTACACAAGATTTTAGGGCTGAAATTGTCTGCTTTACCTTTTCTACTCCGACCATTTTTGGTTTCTGGTGTAACGTAGGCCACCCATGTTTCAGCAACTGTGACAATTTGGCTTAAATAATTGTCACCTTCAGCATTATAATGCTCAGTAAAAGTCTGGCGGTAAACTTCTATCACAACGGAATACAAAAGCATGTAGTTCGATATGACAAGAGTGTCATAAAACTGTGGTCTTTCATGTAAAAATAAAATTACTTAGAGTTTATTGCGTTCTCCCGATGATGAAGGTGTAAGCCTTCGAAACATGTCGAGAAAAATAATCTCAAAAGTGAAATAGACAGTGTTTTAATTCATAAAAAAATCGTCATTATGGAATTTCACAGCGTTAACGCCCGAAGTTTATCTAAAATTAAAAAAAAAACATTCGTTTTTTTAAATATCAAAACGGTATTTACTTAAAAAACATGCTTCGTATTTCACTTTTTATTACGTTTGTAATATCTTTGTGCACACAAATATTCGTGAGTTCAAATTTGCTTGTGTATACAGAAATGAAAATGAGAAATAAAACATTAAAAAATGTAAAATAATGTTAATATACACGCTCACATTTTTGCATAAATATCCATCAATGCATGTAATGCTACCTAAACGTCAAAGCCTATTTGGCACAATAAATTTTCTTTCTGAAATTTATACAAATTTACTATTTTTATTATAAGATTATTTAATAATCCTATATTAAATGGCGGCCACATTCGAAGTCGGAAAATCGACGAGCGTGCATGTTTCGATCTGTGAATGTAGAGGAAGCCAAAGACTTATGTCAGGACAGTGCAGTATGGCGGTCCATACTATCCGCCTATCCCCCAGAAAAACGGCGTGATGGTTAGTAAGTTAAATTGTAAATAATTTATTATTCAAACTTGATCGTTAGCTTGTAAATCCGTTAATTCTGTAGAAAACTAATTACAGAACAAATAATTGTAAAAGTTGTTTCTGTGAAAAGTATTAAGAGATCAACGGGCGAGTGTATGATTATCGTAAGTTGTAAGAGTTGTTCAAAAGTCCCCAACTTTACGAGAATTCTTGAGGTGTTCGAAAGAGAAATTTTACAATTTACAATAACACAAATGTATTTGACATTTTGGCGGCATAAGCGATATTAAAAGCAAAATTTTATAAGAAGTTTGTGTGTTTCACATTACAAAACAACTAATAATCTATTGTAATAAAAATATATCATAAAATGCAAGACCTGTTTTTTTCACAGAAGCAAAAAGTTTTTATTTTATTCTTATATATATAGATGAGATATATATGAGATTTATATTAGGTCCTTACATATGAAATTGGCGTTTTGAAGGGAAGAACATAAAGTTTTTTTTTTTTAATATAATATATTTATTTAATCAAAGTATGTACCATTGCTATCTATGCATTTTTGCCATTTCATAGGTAGTTCATCGATCCCTTTACTAAAAAAAACATTCGGACGGGAATCAATAAAATCTTTGAAGTCGGTTTGGACTGCCCCATCGGAGTTGAATTTTTTCCCTTGCAAGAAATTATCCAAATTTCAAGGTCCGGAGAGTACGGTGGATGTCTTAGACATTCCAATTGAAGCTCTTCTAATTTGGTAGCCGTCTGTTGTGCAGTGTGTGGTCTAGCGTTATCATGAAGCAGCAGTGGCCTAGAGCGATTAACCAGCCTCGGTTGTTTAGCAGCTAGCTTTTCCATCATGGTTTGCAGTTGCTGACAATAGACATCTGCCGTAATCTTCTGGCCAGATTTAAGAAAGCTGTAGTGAACGACACCAGCACTAGTCCACCAAACGCTCACAAGTAACTTTTTTGGAGTCAATTTTCGCTTGGGGCATGGTTTGGCTGGTTCGGCGGGGTTCAGCCATTGCGATGAGCGCTTCCGATTATCAAACAGGATCCACTTTTCATCACAGGTAATGTTTCGATTCAAAATCCCTTCATTATTGTGCCGGTTGAGTAATGCAACGCAGCAGTCAACGCGCGTTTGTTGATTTGCTTCACTCAATTCGTGAGGTATCCACCTTTCAAACTTTTTCACCTTCCCAATTTGCTTCAAGTGGATTAAAACAGTTTTATCACCAGCACCGCAGCCTGCAGCTAACTCGGACATGGTTTGCGATGGATCCGCTTCCACAATAGCCTTCAATTCTTCATTATCAACTTTGGTCTCCGGCCGTCCACGGGGCTTATTCTGCAGGTTGAAATTTCCAGAACGAAAACGTTGGAACCAAAAACGCACTGTGTTTTCTTTTGCGGCACCGTCGCCATACACATCATTAATCCTTCGAGCCGTTTCTGCAGCACTGGTGCCACGGTGGAACTCGTACTCGTAAATAACGCGTTATTTCAAGTTTTCCATTTTTTAAACTGAGTGACGCAAAGAAAAAAAACAATTGAGGAAAAAACAAATTAATTATAATTTTCGAAACACAAATACTTGAGTAAATAGCTGTATTAATTTGAATTTGAAATTCCTAACCAAAGAGAAGATTTGAGACCAAAGTTGCCAGTACGGCAAAACGCCAATTTCATATGTAAGGACCTAATATATCAAGACGAGTTCGTGAATTTAGGTAGTATGTTTACAGAAGATGGGCGAGTGGAGAGGGATATTGAAAGAAAGGTTGGGGCAGGCAACAGAGTGAATGGTGCACTTAATGTTGTCATCGCAAACTAAAACCTATCCAAAACGCTAAAATGGCAGTGCACAATGGTGTCCTTGTACCGACCCTTATGTATGGAAGCGAAGCATGGAACTATCAAAAGAATGATTAAAGTAGAATAAATGTATTGAAATGAGAACTCTTAGACGAATGTGTGGAAACTCTGTGTACAATAGAGTGACGAATGAAAATATAAGAAGTGAATGCGGTGCGAATGATGGTGTTATGAACAAAATAATGAAAGGATCATTAAGATGGTTTGGACACATGGAAAGAATGAATGAATAAAGAATGGTAAAAAATATATACTCGTATGTTAACGATGTAAATGGAACTAGAAATAGAGGAAGACCGAGAAAAACGTGGCACAATCTAATTAATCAAATATTTAATTTCGGCCACGAGAGGAGTTAGACAAATCGACGCGCGTGCATGGCACGATGTATTAATATTGAGGAAGCGAGATAAATATGTCAGGAAAGAAAAGTTTGGCAGTCCATTCTTTCTTCTTTCCCCTTCGGAGAGACGGCGTGATGGTTAGTTATTTAAATTATATAATTTGTGACAAATTTGTTTCGCCTCGCGAATGCCCTCGCAAGGTGAAACTAATTTGTCACAATTTATTTAATTTACATAAATTAAATCCAAGTTAAAGCACTAAACAATCGTGTTTGCTATTCTAATATTAGGTCCTTACATATGAAATTGGCGTTTTGCCGTACTGGCAACTTTGATCTCAAATATCTTCTCTTTGGTTAAGAATTCCAAATTCAAATTAATACAGCTATTTACTCAAGTAATCGTGTTTCGAAAATTATAATTCATTTGTTTTTTCCTCAATTGTTTTTTTTCTTTGCGTCACTCAGTTTAAAAAATGGAAAACTTGAAATAACGCGTTATTTACGAGTACGAGTTCCACCGTGGCACCAGTGCTGCAGAAACGGCTCGAAGGATTAATGATGTGTATGGCGACGGTGCCGCAAAAGAAAACACAGTGCGTTTTTGGTTCCAACGTTTTCGTTCTGGAAATTTCAACCTGCAGAATAAGCCCCGTGGACGGCCGGAGACCAAAGTTGATAATGAAGAATTGAAGGCTATTGTGGAAGCGGATCCATCGCAAACCATGTCCGAGTTAGCTGCAGGCTGCGGTGCTGGTGATAAAACTGTTTTAATCCACTTGAAGCAAATTGGGAAGGTGAAAAAGTTTGAAAGGTGGATACCTCACGAATTGAGTGAAGCAAATCAACAAACGCGCGTTGACTGCTGCGTTGCATTACTCAACCGGCACAATAATGAAGGGATTTTGAATCGAAACATTACCTGTGATGAAAAGTGGATCCTGTTTGATAATCGGAAGCGCTCATCGCAATGGCTGAACCCCGCCGAACCAGCCAAACCATGCCCCAAGCGAAAATTGACTCCAAAAAAGTTACTTGTGAACGTTTGGTGGACAAGTGCTGGTGTCGTTCACTACAGCTTTCTTAAATCTGGCCAGAAGATTACGGCAGATGTCTATTGTCAGCAACTGCAAACCATGATGGAAAAGCTAGCTGCTAAACAACCGAGGCCGGTTAATCGCTCTAGGCCACTGCTGCTTCATGATAACGCTAGACCACACACTGCACAACAGACGGCTAACAAATTAGAAGAGCTTCAATTGGAATGTCTAAGACATCCACCGTACTCTCCGGACCTTGTTCCAACAGATTACTATTTTTTTTGAAATTTGGATAACTTCTTGCAAGGGAAAAAATTCAACTCCGATGGGGCAGTCCAAACCGACTTCAAAGATTTTATTGATTCCCGTCCGAATGTTTTTTTTAGTAAAGGGATCGATGAACTACCTATGAGATGGCAAAAGTGCATAGATAGCAATGGTACATACTTTGATTAAAAAAATATATTATATTTAAAAAAAATCAACTTTATATTCCTCCCATACAAAACGCCAATTTCATATGTAAGGACCTAATATAATTGACTAATTAAAAGCTCTTTTTGTATTGTAAAAAAAAACGGCGTACTAACATACGAGTATAATAAGACGACGATGAATAATAAAGATCTAGTCCCTGTAATGAGGTTTCTGGTAGTATTTCTTCGTCGTAATGAAGATGTTTCGAGTAATTACTCTATGTATATTTGAAGTTGTAACAATAATTGCTCATTTGACCTTCACCTTCCCGACGTTTATTCGTTTTCTAAGCGTAGACATAAAGCTCTTTTTTAATGAAATTTTTTGGAGCGTTATAAATTGGAGCTTGGCTATATATATATACATACTTCAAAAATAATAGGTCTACTTAATGAGAGTAATTACCATTTTGATGTTCTAAGGCAAGGGTATCAATCTAAACGGCTAACTTGGGCCAAACAAACAAGGTTTAGCTTTATGTGGGCCTCAAAAAATCAATATTCGTTGAAACGTAGATTTGTTTCGAATAATACATTAAAATAAACATACATAAAATAATAACTGAAAGGGTTGGATGTAGGTGCCAAAATGAGCGGAGTGTCAGTAAGCTGTCTCTTGTATGCGGATGACGTTGTCCTTCTTGCAGACAACGAGCATGAAATACAAGTCCTGGTGAATTGTATGTATGAGGTATGCATGCGCAATGATCATAATGATCGATGAATGTTAATAAGTCCAAGGTAATGATTTTTGAAAAGGAAGAAACCATGACAGTCTGCAACATTAGCGTGAATGGTGATAATTTGGAACAAGTAGTTGAGTTCGTGTATTTAGGTAGTATGTTTACAAGAGATGGGCAAGTGGAGAGGGATATTGAAAGAAGGGTTGGGGCAGGCAACAATGTGAATGGTGCACTTTAAGTTGTCATCGCAAACAAAAACCTATCCAAAAAAGCTAGAATGGCAGTGCACAATGGTGTTCTTCTACCGACCCTTATGTATGGAAGGGAAGCATGGAACTGGCAAAAGAAGGATGAAAGTAGAATAAATGCAGTAGAAATGAGATCTCTTAGATGCATGTGTGGACACTCTGTGTATGATAGAGTGTCGAATGAAAATATAAGAAGTGAATGCGGTGCGAATTATGGTGTCATGAACAAATTAATGAAAGGATCATTAAGATGGTTTGGACATATGAAATGAAAAAAGAATGGTAAAAAAATTATATGTTAATGATGTAAATGGAACCAGAAATAGAGGAAGACCGAGGAAAACGTGGCACGATCAAATAAATCAAATATTGAATGTCGGCCATGTGAGGAGTCAGAGAAATCGACGCGCGTGCATTACGCGATGTATGAATGTTGAGGAAGCGAGAGAAATATGTCAGGAAAGAAAAGTGTGGCAGTCCATTCTTTCTGCCTATTCCTTCGGGGAGACGGCGTGATGGTTAGTTAGTTAGTTAGTTAAAATAACAAGAACAATTTAATGTTTCGTCCTGACACTTGACATCTGTTCTCTGCTACTATCTTTCATATTTCAGGAGAAATTTTGTTCGCAGTGATTACTTTCAGAACTGACCCAAGGTGAGCGTCATTAACCCTTACCACTCCATTATTTTTTGATATTGTTTGTCAGCCAACTCTAATTTGAATAATGGCAAAATATTTTTATTGATAGGTAATAAAAAAAAAAATTGTTAAAAATTCATTTGTTATGATTTATTTTTCAAATAAAAAACAATTTACAAAAAAATTATGGTATATTTATAGTTTTGCATAGTATGGTACTTTTTAAAACAATCTCCAGGATGGAGACCAGGTTTTCTGTCAGGTCAGTAATTGTAGTCCACTGTAATCAGGTCTCACAAAACCACACTGTTTCCCGTCTTCCCCCTGGAATTTTTCTGTTACTGCACACAGTAGTCTTTAGAACCTTTGTCCAGTTTCGCAATGGAGTGGAACTTGTACTCTAATCGCTCCTCTGCATGACGTGTCACGCGAATTTCCCGCCTTTTTAGGTAATGTGAATTTGCAAGGATTATTTTATAGTAAAATAAAAACGGAAAACAGTCAAAATCTTATTAAAACGTGAAATAAAATGTTTTTTTTTAATAAATAATCACAAGAAAGTCAAGTTTGGCGCGCGAAAATACACCGCGCGCGCAGATCTTATTTTGTCGGCCGCCAGCCGACAACTGAGTTATAGCGTACATATAACGATGTCGGCTGGCATTCGACAAAGGAGTGGTAAGGGTTAATACTGTTTCTAACATGAGCCTTATTTCCTTTTGTAAATGAAAATAACTGCTCGCACCGATAAGTTCTTCCAAGCATGGAAATAATTTCATATGCGAATCAAGTATTTTCAAATCTAGCCTAATTTTTGACATATTCAAGATATGTATTAAAAACTTAATTAACTAACTTACCATCACGTCGTCTTTCCGAAGGGGTAGGCAGAAAGAATAGACTGCCACACTTTTTTTTCTAACATATTTCTTTCGATTTCTCAACATTCATACATAGTATCATGCACGCGCGTCGATTTCTCTGACTTTTCACGTGACCGACATTCAATATTTGATTAATTTTTTATGTTTTAGATATAAATACCATATTTACCTAATTGAGGAATATTGAAAATAAATGTACGCATTTTGTAATAATAGCAAAAAAGAGTAAAATAAAAAAAAAACGTTTACGAATTCTATATATTTTATTTTTATTCAGCGTTGGTTTGCTATTTTATTATATATTATTGTATGCCGATATATTGGCCGGGTCGCAAAAAAATTCGTTGCGGGCCGCTAGTTTGACAGCCCTGTTCTAAGGGAATGACTAGAAGGTGCTTAAATATAAATGACTTATACCATATATTATATTATAATATATGACAGTGATACGTTTAGTGTAGTCTACTAATGCGTCCGAGAAGTTTATTCGGTTAATAAATCTTAACGTACTCGCGACTTGATGTTAGCTTTTTCATATACATTTTCTTGCTTTTATTAAGTCTTTGTATTATAGTTTCTTAAGTAACTACAGTGACCTATATGGTGAAGTGTGAGCACAAACCAACAAAGTGACAGCGTTGGCTGGCTGCTTGCGCAAAACTATCTTCTTCTTCTGGTGCCGTGTCAGGTCCTCCCAACGTTGGTGATCACTGCAGCGAATAGATCTCTGTCATGTGTCACTTTGAACAGGTGACTATGATCTGGAACACTGCTCATTCCTCTGTCCATTCTCTTATGTTACGTAATCAGGACAACTTAATTCTACCCATTCCCCGACTACTCTCTATTTAGTCCATGATACATGGTAACCAAGAGCAAAGTCAAGATATACAAGGCACACGTCGGCCCCATCATGACGTATGGGATAGAAGTCAGAGCCGATACCAATAGACGCTACGCTCCATCGCAGGCAGAACCTTCAGAGATAGGATCAGAAATAAGACGATGAGGTCTGTTTGTGATGTTGAGGACATAGAAAGATGGGGAAAGAAGCAGATAGCACTTTTGAATAGATCATGTGGACCCCATTGAGGATATAGGAATCGCAAAAAATGTTTGAGTTGAAAACCCTAGCAGCAAGAGATTATTAGGAAAGCGAAGAGATGGAGAGATGGCTGGACATCATCATCCCAGGACAGCTCAACGTCATTAACAGGTTACTTGACCTAAACTAAGAAGAATAAGTATTTTAAAAAGTTGAATTAAACACTTTTTTAATACCTTGTAAAAAACCACTTTATTATGAGTAAGTAGTAGTTTGTCTATAGCCCTGAGGAAGCTCGCTACACAGTGAAACCGGTTGGCGCTACTTACTCATAATGAAGTGGTTTTTATACAAAGTATGAATAAAGTGTTTAATTAAATTTTTAAATATGTCAAACCACCAAGTATTGGCTTCTTACCAAATAAGTATTTTTGATACTTGCATAGAGTTTGATGTGATCTCTTGCCAAATTATATTATATAGGTACGTATGATAGCATTATGAGCATACCTACTTTTTGTATTTCTATATTAATGTGTATTTCTATGTATTTTTCTATGTATTTCTGTGTATTTCTATGTGAATTTGTGTATAAATATGTATTTCTATATTAATGTGTATTTCTATATTAATCTTCCCTATTATAAATTTGTATTTTCAAGAGTTCAAGTTTCAAGAGTTTAAGCCTGATGATGTAGGAGGTGTCCCCCGAAACATACCATATAGTGTGTAATATTAGTATTTTGTTAAAATATTTAATAAATAAAGTGAGTAAAAAAGGGTTTAAAATTCTTTCAAATTATCAAAAGAATTAACCATGTGTTTAGAATCAACTGAATGAATCATTTAATAATAACACAAAAATAAATAAACTATTTTTATTCAAAGCCAAAATTCTTACAAGTGGCACATGAGTAATATGTATATACACAGATAATTATAAATATTATAGACGAAATAATTATTTAAATATTTATTATTTGAAACAGGCAAAACCACAAATAATCATTAATTCTTGGACATTCATATATTCTTAAATGTATGTTAAAATATATTATTTACATTTTTATATAACCTTTATTAACACAATAATTTTATAACTTAAATATTTCATTACTTAATAATTTTAAATGTTTACTTTTCTAAGATTATATTAAACATTAATTTTAATGAATCACAGAATTAAACATAACATATAATAATTAGTATGTACACACATTTTTTACATAAGATATATACTTCACATATTCGAGGCAAAAATAACATTAAATATTTATCTTATTGTTTGAATTAATTAATTATATTATGAATTATTTAATTGTTAAATTGTTTTGCGTTACGCGTGATATTTACAGTGTAATTGAAAAACGTTTGGTAAAATTGATTGAAAAACCCAACAAAAATTAAAACTAAGATAACGTAGATTAGATGCAAAGATACTCGTATAGGTAAATTACAGATAATAATAATTGACTAATTAACAATCACGCCATTTCCCCGTTTCGGGGTAAACTGAGAGGATGGACCGCCATAATGCTCTTTCCTGACATACCTCTCTAGATTCCTCTACATTCATACATCTTGACATGTATGCTTGTCGATATTTCCGACTTCAAATGTGGTCGTCTTTTAGTTCTTAATTAATTTGGTCATGCCATGCTTTCCATGATTCCACAACTTCTCTTTCCAAGCACACTGCTAGTATACAACATTTTAACTCTTCTTCTCTCGTCCATTCGTTTCATGTGTCCAAACCATCTCAAGGATACTTTTTTTATAATTTTTAATGAATACACTTATTTAATAAACAAAAAAGACTGGATCATTCAGCTGACAACATGTGCACCATCTAAAAAAAATTATGTGTTATATTATTTAAAAAAAAAATCATGTCATTGTATTTTATATTATTTGTTTTAGATTTATTTTGTGGACGTTGGACGGTCGAAGTGTGCACTGGAGACGCCTATTGGTGGCGATGAGGTTCGCAATCTATCACACCGCATGGTGAAAATCTGTATCAAATGGATTTATATATTTAAGAAGTATGTTAACAAAGGCTGGGCGAGTGAAGAGGGATATTGAAAAAGGGCTGAGGCAGGCAACAAAGTAATTGGTGTACTTAATGTTGTCATCGAAAACAATCCAAAAAGGTAAGACGGCAGTGCATAATGGTGTTCTTGTATCAATCCTTATGTTTGGAAGTGAGGCACGAAACTGGCAAAAGACGGATGAAAGAGGAATAAATGCAGTTGAAATGAGATATCCTAGACTAATATGTGGTAAATCTGTAAATGATAGTGTCAAATGCAAATGTAAGAAGTGAATGCATTGCGAAAGTGTTATTAAAATAGAAAAAAAGATCGTTAAGGTGGTTTAGATACATGAAAAGAAAGAAGACGTAGAAAAACGTGACATCATCAAATATTGAATGTCGGCCACGTGAGCAATCGGAGAAATCGATGTGCGTGATATAGGATGTATTGTTGATGAAGCGAGAGAAGTACGTCAGGAAATAAAAGTGTGGTAATCCGTTCTTTCTTCTCGGAGACGGCATGGTTAGTTAGTAAGTACAAAATATAAAATAAAATAACAAAATTCAAATAACATAACACATAACGTTATTTTTGATGGTGCACATTTTGACAGCTGGACGATCCGGACTATTGTGTTTATTCAATTGTGTTCTGAATTGTGGGTTGGGGTCTAGATTCCTCTTTGTCCACTAATATTTTGTGTTTATTTAATTTATACTCGTATTCTACATAGGTATCCACCGTTTAATCGTGGAAGTTGGGGATCATGATTCCATAGAATAGAAAGATAAATTAATATTGCATTAAATAAATCTTAAATATTAAATTTCTATTATTTATCGTGCTATTTAGTCAATTTTCAAACTATTTTTTTCACAGGAAATTACTACAAAGAATCATATTGATTAGAAAGATGTAGGCATGCGCCGCGAGGATATTTCTGTTATAAATTTAGCGGTGTATTGGCATTTCTTCAAGGTTTTAAGAAGCAATTTCTGCTTTAGGCACTATAAAATGATGTCATATTAACATACCTGGGAGAGGTATGATGGATGAGAGGGGAAGATTTACATATTTCAAAATACTGGCTTTCGATGATAGAAAAATTATACAGGAGATACAAAATATGTTCAGTTTCAGATTGGTGAGTTCAATAGAGCTTTATTTTTCTATGATATATTTTAAGAAAAATCACAGTACTCACAATATTAACAACACAACAAGAAAATATTAATAGACAAAGAGTAATCTAGATCTCTAACTTCCATAATTAATTTAAATACTCGTTTCAAAGAAACGAAAGGATTTATCTACACGAAAATGATTTTTAGAAACCGAGTTTCATGTTTTTTTGTTGTTGTTAATTACTTATTAAAAATAATTAACTAACAAACCATCAAGCCGTCTCCCCGAAGGTGTAGGTAGAAATAATGAATTGCCACACTTTTTCTTCCTCAACATTCATACATCATGTCATGCACGCACGTCGATTTCCCTGACTCGTCACGTGACCGACATTCGATATTTGATTAATTTGATCGTACCACGTTTTCCTCGGTCTTCTTATATTTATAGTTCCATTTACATCGTTAATAAATACTTTTTTTACCATTCTTTTTTCATTCATTTTTTCCATGTGTTTGGTTTGGACCATCTTAATGATCCTTTCATTATTTTGTTCATAACACCATCATTCGCAAAGTATTCACTTCTTATATTTTCATTCGACACTCTATCATACACAGAGTATACACACATTCGTCTAAGAGATCTTATTACTTACTAATTTGTTTAATATACAAACATTTGGCAATAAAGATAAAAAACATTCACAACGTTCAGATTATTACTTAATTACTAATTTGCGAAATACGTACTAAAAACTTGGCAATAAAGATAATTAGATTCTGATGTCTGTTTCCGCGCACTAGTTTCAATCCAAGGGACTGGTTTGCAGAAAAGCATAACATTTTTGCTGTTTCCTAGGATGCCACTTTGACCTTTAATGTTGAAGATTCCCTTTGTTTTATAAAATAGTATACTATATTTATATTATTAAAGTTAAAAATATTATATCACGAAACAAAAAATATTTATTAGATAAAGTTATACCCTACACACAATTATTTCTTTACGAAAAATGAAATATTTTTAGTTGCTATTAATTTATATATTTTTCGTGAATTTAAGTTTAGTATAGTTCCTGAATAATATTATACATTTATGGTGGTCATCTTATAAATTACGGATTTTATACTTAGTTAAAAGTAAGTTATATTTTATTTTATTATAATATGTACAAATATGTACAAATAATTGAATTTCAAGTCTTGTATGTCTAACTTTATATAAATAATAACAGTTATTTTTACAATTGAGACCAATGAGCCCGAGGATTGATTTCAAAATAAATACGTTTTCTAGGTAAACCGCCAAATTTTTCCTTTCATACTAAAAACAAATAACTAACTAACTGAATAACCATCACGCCGTCTCTCAGAAGGGATAGGCAAAAATAATGGACTGGCACACATTTCTTTCCTGACATATTTCTCTCGATTCCTCAAGATTCATAGATCGTGTCATGCACGCACGTCGATTTCTCTGATTCCTCACGTGGCCGACATTCAATATTTCATTAATTTGATCGTGCCACGTTTTCTTCGATCTTCCTCTATTTCTAGTTAAATTTTTATCGTTAACATATACTATTGTATTTTACCATTCTTTCTTCATTCATTTTTTCCATGTGTCTAAACCATCTAAATGATCCTTTCATTATTTGTTCCTAACGCCATCATTCGCACCTCATTCACTTCTTATATTTTCATTTGACACTCTATCATACACATAGTATCCACACATTCATCTAAGAGATATTATTTCTACTGCATTTATTCTAATTTCATCCTTCTTTTGCCAGTTCCATACTTCGCTTCCATGCATAAGGGTCGGTACAATAACACCATTGTGCACTGCCATTTAAGCTTTTTTGGATAGGTTTTTGTTTGCGATGACAACTTTTAGTCAACCATTCACTTTGTTGCCTGCCCCAACCCTTCTTTCAATATCCCTTTTCATTCGCCCATCTTTTATAAACATACTACACAAATACACGAACTCATCAACTTGCTCCAAATTTTCACCATTCACGCTTAATGTTGAAAACTGTTATGATTTCTTCTTTTTCAAAAATGTAATATAATGATGTAAGAAAGAATTAAACGATTAGCGTTGTTTGCTTAAAAAAAGTAAGAAATATTAACAGCGTTATCAAATGTATTATACAATTTTTAACTTAATTGTGAATTTAAACTGCTGTGATATAACATTTAGTGCATTTGATCATATAAAAAATATAAGATGTTAAATGTTGCTTACATCTTGTATTTTTAATAATAATTTCTTGGGCACTTAAGCTACAAAAATCCCCAATAAGTTAATTGAAGATTTTTTTTTTACATATCTTGGTCGGATACAGAAAATGATTAATTTTTAACTATTTTTTTTTTGACAAACCCACGGCGTTAATACTGTGGAATTATATAACTGGTTTTTCTACCTTTAAGTTAATTTTTCTTGGCACGTTTCGAACGTTCATAATCAGGAGAAATGAGAAGGAAAAGATACAGTATAATATAAAAAAAAACTAATATACTTTGTAATCGTTCAATTGTGAAAATACGAGATAAAAAAAAAACAGTACGAAAAGCAAAGTATTATTTTTTGTTGAAAAAAAGTAAACGGGATATTAATTCTAACGTGGTCCACGGCTTAGTACGATAATTCTGCAAAAGTATTTTTATAAAAAAAATATGCAAATTGACTGTCGAAATAGTCATTTTGAAATGACAAAATAATATTACGAAGACGAAAACATTCGGAACCTTCTTGAAAACGTAATATAAAAAAAAAACTTGTAAAGAGAAAATGTATCTTCGAGCATAATATTATATACCAACTATTAATAACTTACACTCACATTATTTCACTATCACTTTTACACAATTTAAATAATAGTGCTCTGATCACTTTGCGGTAAAACGTATTATTTTATCTATACAAATGCTTAAAAACTTTATAATTAAAATATAAGTAGAGCTATTGAGTTTATGTATAATTTTTTCCGCAGTTTATCAGTTGCCCAACTTACATCATTTTTCATTAAGTTCCTAGAACTAACTTTAACTACTATTAAACGTAAAATATCCAGGACGTGTTTCAGAGGCTTTGAAGTTGTTTTTCACCAAGTCGCACAGGAGACCGGTTCTAATTTGGTTTAAAATAACAGTTACCTTCAATTTGTTTTGCTGAAATACATTTACAATTTTACGCAAAACAAACGTAAACACCGTACGCCTAGTATTAATATATAAAAGAGTATAGATTGATTATTGTTATAATTAATATAAATGAAAACGCTTGTCTTCTAGGAGTTTTGTTAAGATATTTATGGAAAGACATGGGTATTTGATATTAACTTAGAAGGTCAAAACCTGTCATTCAAAAAAAAAAAACCAGACGTTTTCATTTATATCAATTATTTAATATGGAGTTTTACATCAGTGTTCAAGAAATAATAAATGATTTTTGATACCTCTTATTGTGCAGCGTATGAAAATATAAGTACCCCCATTGTAACTCAGGTCAGATTACAGCACTTGCTTTAACTATTAACATTACCATTTATTTGTGTTCTGCACTATCGATATTTAATTCGTTGATATATGAACACGTAGTCATTTTAAATATCATTTCAATTAAGCATGGAACAATGGAATCATTTTCGCAGGCATTTGAGATCATTCATTTTCAATCGTAAACATATTTATAACGCATAGATTTTGAATGAAAACCTCTGTTTTCTAGAAACTTGTTATAGTTTGTGCGAATGACATATTTCGCCTTTCTAAGGCATTAACAAAGTAAAGATGTCATTCTTAAAAACTACTCGTAATATATAATATATTAACACTTCTAGAAAATATACGTTTTTATTCGTATTATTTATTTAATATGGAGTCTTGCATCATTGTTCAACGAACAATACATAATATTAAAGATTATATAAACCTTAAGATACTTTAAGAAATTGAGGACACTATGAGGATCAGTTCCCAATATTTTATTTATTTATTTTAAAATATGAATTTGGTTGGGTTATTTCGGCAATATGTGAAATGTGTGTGATTTAGATAAAGTGAACGCGTTTTTACAAACAAACAATTATTTTTTGATAAACTAAAGTCATTAATTATGACGAATTTCTGAATGAATTAAAACAATATTTTTTCAGCTTTTGAGTTTATTTTTCTCGACACGCTTCGAAGTGTCTTTACTAAATTACCCATTTAGCTTTTTATTGTTATATCCCTTGTCCCAGTCTAATTATAACTATCAAATTCGAAAAAAGTCTAAAATATTTTTGGGTACTTTATATCGCTCTCCCGAAAGTGAAGGTGTGTAACATCTTTGAAACACGCCGAAAGAAATAAACTCTAAAGTGAAAAAAAACGGTATTATTAAGAAATGTTGAAAAGCTACATTTTTAAATGGTGTCAATTTCACATATTGTATATTTAACAATAAGAATACTTTTGCTATTCTGTATTGTTTCGAATAATTAGGAAATATTATTTTGAGATGAACTAATCAATATTTATTGTTTCTTGAATACTGATGTAAAACTCCGCTCTAAATAATGAATATTAATGAAAACTTCTATTTTAAAAAGTTTAATAATGTTTTACAGGAATAACATGTTTCGCATTTTTGACATTTGATAACGACTTAAAAAGGCGAAAAACAACATCTAGAAAACATACGTTTTTATTCGTATTAATTACTCGTCCATATTATGTAGACTAAAATAACATGAAGCAAACGCTTATATTTTTTAGCACACTTAGAATTTTCACGAATTAATTGTTTGATTAAGGAGTAAGTTCGCTCGTCGGTTCACCCTGCTGAGCAGTCCGCATAGGCTAGTCATAAGCCCCGATAGGTTTATCTGGGTGGTGTCCTCATCCTGTTCAAATGTATTCGGGGTCGGAGTGACGCGGCACGCAGTGGACGGGGCAGGGCCCCTCCTGGCTACAGGGGGGCGGCAGGTGGCGCGCGGCCCCACTGCCGCACTGCAGCCGCCGGGAAACGCGGGCTCCGGACGTGGTCATCTGAGTGCCTCCATTTGTTCTCTTCATACTGTGCATCTGCAACAAACAACGGCTCTTAATAATCGTAATATTTTACAACTTTTTTATTGTTTCTTGACTTATAGGTACTTATACAATTTAATTTTAGACAAACTTAAGGCGTTAACACTGTCGCATTCCAAAATGGCGATTTTGTTTTATGATTTTAATTAAATTGTCACTGAAAATAACACTATTTTCCCACTTTCAAAAGTGAAAAAAAACGTGTTTTAATACATAAGCCTTTTTAGATATAATTTGTTTGTTTCTGTCTTTTACTTCTTTGGCTGATAATCTAATGATTTTACTGAAATTTTTCATTTCAAATAATAATATCATAAAACAAAACGATGTTTTTTTAATAACAACTTCCACTTTTTTTCCTTATTTCGATAGCGACCAGTTTCGCCTGGCTAGCTGGCATCATAACAGACTTCGAATAAAGATAAAACGTAAAGGTAGTCATTTAAAAAAACATCATTTCATTTAATTATTATTATGACTGATATTCACACTATTATATAAACAACTATGCGCTTGATTCTCTCTACACATCATAACGCCTTAGCAAGAGGAAATATGTCTTATAATAAAACTCTTAGAAAACAGACATTTTTATTCATATTAATTTTAAAACATAGCCACAAGTGTCCCGTAAAAATTAAGTTTAAAAAAATTGTGGACATTCTTTAAAGCATTATATAGAATGGCACCAAGTTATTCAAAATGTATTAAAATTTTAAGAAATCCACATTTGGTTGGTGCACTCCTACGGCAATCGGTAATACACATGTCGTCAATTAATATTTTTGAAAAATTATTAAAATCATATTATTGTTCAATACAAAATTATAATCGATATTGCGACCAGCAAGATTATTATTATAATCTTTAAATTAACATCATGTCCCATGGCAGAATTCAGATCGTGCATTTAGCATCTCATTATTGGTCAGCCTTTTAGTAGTGACGTAGGTGTCCCACAAATGGCGCGTTCACAATTTTGTTCCTTATTTCGTTATTATAAGTAATTTACTCCCGCGCGCCCCGCTAGCTTCGCGGTTTGTGATTCTGAACGGAAATTGTAAAAAAAAAAAACACGCAAGATTTGTCCATCGTGAGAAGACATGTCTAACATTTCGCAAACCTATATGTCTCGGGTGTTTTAAAACTGTTTGCGTTGAATGCGCTGAAACTACTTAAATTTCAGACACATATTTTTTGCTAATATTAGTTTATTTGTCATATATCCATTTTATTATAGAAACAAAAGTTCCTAAACATAGTTAAATAGTTCATAAGACAAGCCTCAATCGTAAGATTGTTATTTCATATGGCTTTAAAAAGTGCCAAATAAATGTTGATTTTAATTAAATATATATAAATATATATATATATATATATATATATATATATATATATATATATATATATATATACATATATATATATATATATATATATATATATATACATATATATATATATATATATATATATATATATATATATATATATATATATATATATATATACATATACATATATATGATATATTGAATATATACATATATATATATATATATATATATATATATATATATAATATATATATATATATAATATATGCATATTGGCTACATATATATATATATATATATAATACATATTATTATTATTACAGCACATTACATATTACATTATTATTACATATTATTACATACATACATATTATGCCATATAATTATATACACATATTACATATATTATTACATATTAATACTTTATTACATACACACATACACATCACATATTATATTACACATGTACGCTGTTACCACACATATTATTATTATACACACACATTATACATGCCACATTACATTACATACATATATATTATATTGCCACATGCACACAACAACCATATATATATATATATATATATATATATATATATATATATATATATATATTATATATATATATATATATATATATATATATATATAGTATATATATATATATATATATATATTCGGCGATGAGGTCCGCCACCCATCACGTCGCTTTTCCCGCGGGGGCGAACAGAGGAGAGTGGAGTGCCGTATCGGTACTTGGAACATAAGAGGAGGTATGGAAGGGAAGTTAAATGAGATGTGCGATGAATTTGAGAATAAATGTTTAGATATTCTGTGTGTGACTGAATGCATGGTTAAAGAGTGTGGATCCAGAGAGCATGGGGATAAGGTCGTCTTGTGGTCAGGGGTACCACAAGAAAAAAGAGGAGGCCAGGGTGTGGCAGCAATTTTAGCTCCTAGGCTGATAGAATGCATGGGTATGCTCCTGTTAATAGCGAAGATGAAGCTGTGAAAGATGAGTTCTGGGATAGAGTAAACGAGATAGCAGCGAGTAAAAATGCGAACGAAAGAATTATTATAGCAGGAGATTTGAATGGATGGGTAGGAATTCAAAGGGCTGGTTATGAAGAATGTCTCGGAAAGTACGGTGATAGTAGAACGAATGATAATGGAAAGAGATTGCTTGGTGTGTGCCTGGAGTGGAGCCTCTTTGTGTCAAACACGATGTTTGACCATAAGAGGATCCACCAATATACATGGGAGAGAGGAAATGAAAGGACGACGATCGATTACGTCATCGTGGACTCTAGATTACGGGCGGACACTGTAGATACCAGAGTGTTCAGAGGGGCCGAACTCGGAACAGACCACTTTTTGGTGGTAACAAAGGTAAATTTGTTCCGAGGCTGGCGCACCAAGAGGAACAAGACAGTGACCGCCCCGTCTAGAGTAAAAGTTGAAAAACTACAAAACGATGGCGTAAAAGAGAGTTTTATGATGAAAGTGAATGATAGGCTTAGTGATCGAGAATCGGAATGTATAAGCATAGATGAGACCTGGAAGAAACTGAAAGAAAGTATGTGAAGCAGCGAAAGAGGTATGTGGTACATGTGTGCAAGGGAGGAGAAATGGAGATGTTTGGTGGGATGACTGTATAAAAGATCTTGTTAAAGAAAAGAAGGATGCATGGTTAAATATGTTGTCTGTGGATAAAAGTGATTGTGTGAAATATCAAAGAGCGAAAGAAGCGTACAAAGTTGCAAGATGAACGTCAAGTTGAAAGTGAGAGCGAAAAAGGATAAAATGAAGGAGGATGACGGACTTAAGATGACAAATCACTTCCAGAGCAACATAAAAATGTTCTGGAAGGAAGTCAAAAAAGCCCGAAATCCTCCCGAAAGTGGTTGTGCGAAAGCAATTTTAAGCAGTGAGGGAAGAATGATAACTGATTTCAAAAGTATACAAGGAAGATGGATGGAGTACTTTAAAGATATGTATGGCAGTGAAATGACTGAAGATTCAATAAGAATGAGCTTTACAAATGAGAGTTGCACGAACAGCGGAAGTGAAATTACTGAAATAAATTTGAACGAGATAGTAAGTGCTGTAAGATGTATGAAAGGTGGAAAAGCTGTCGGATATGACTGTGTAGCCTTAGAGTTTATCAAAAACGGTGGGCCGGTGGTTTCAGCATGGTTATATAGACTCTTTAACCAGTGTTTAGAGGAAGGATATACGCCGCTCGACTGGAGGAGGGCTGTTATCATGCCTCTTTATAAGGGAAAGGGGTCCGTATGGACTGTGGAAATCACCGGGCAATAAGTCTATTAAGCGCCGTTGGTAAACTCTACGGTCGAATTTTAATAGAAAGAGTAAAAAAGACGACGACTGAAAGAGTATGGGATGTGCAAGGCGCTTTTATGACCGGAAGAGGTTGTATGGATCAGATTTTTGCACTTCGAACGCTTGCGGAGAAGTTTATGGCCAAAAACCGTAAGCTTTTCTGTGCGTTTGTCGATTTGCAAAAAGCCTATGATCGAGTGAACAGAGAAAAACTGTGGTCAATCTTGTCCGAATACGGAGTGAGCACAAAACTGATACGGGCGGTTGCTTCTCTCTACGAAGGGAGCACTGCTTCTCTCTACGAAGGGAGCACTGCCAGTGTTAGGGTAAATGGGGACATCACGCCCTGGTTTGATATCACGAAGGGTGTTAAGCAGGGCTACGTGATGTCCCCTTGGTTGTTCAATCTGTATATGGACAAGTGTATGAAAGAACTTAAAGGTATAAATGCTGGTGCTAAGATGAGTGATCTGTCTGTAAACTGTCTGCTTTACGCGGACGACGCCGTTCTCGTTGCGGATAGTGCGGACGAATTACAAGTCTTGGTGTCGAGAATGTATGAGGTATGCAAGTCGAACGATTTAATGATGAATGTCGGAAAGTCAAAGGTGTTAGTTTTTGAAAGGGAAGAGCAAATGACAGTTTGTAATATAAGTGTAAATGAAGAGAACTTGGAACAGGTGAGCGAATTTGTGTATTTAGGTAGCATGTTCACAGCGGATGGCCGAACGGACAGTGATATTGAAAGAAGGGTTGGTGCGGGTAACAAAGTGAATGGAGCTTTAAAAGTAGTTATTGGAAACAAGAATTTATCAATGAAAGCGAAAATGGCCGTTCACAATGGAGTTCTGGTTCCAACCCTTATGTATGGAAGCGAAGCATGGAACTGGCAGAAGAGGGATGAGAGCAGAATAAATGCGGTAGAAATGAGGTCCCTAAGACGTATGTGCGGTAGAACGTTGTACGACAGAATCTCAAATGCTGATATTAGGAAAGAGTGTAGAGCGAATGAAGGTATTATGAACAAAATTATGAAAGGTTCGCTTCGTTGGTTCGGACATATGGAGCGCATGGGTGAAGAAAGAATGGTTAAAAAAGAACACGTTAACAATGTAAATGGAGTAAGGAGTCGAGGTAGACCGAGGAAAACATGGCATGACCAAATTAATCAAATATTAAAAGTTGGTCATGTCAGAAGCCGGAAGAATCGACGTGCGTGTATGACTCGATGTATGAATGTGGAGGAAGCTAGAGAGGTGTGCCAGGATAGAGTAGTGTGGCGGTCCATTCTCTCTGCCTACCCCTGCGGGGAAACGGCGTTATATATATATATATATATATATATATATATATATATATATATATATATATATATATATATATATATATATATATATATATATATATATATATATATATATATATTTTTTTTTTTTATTCATCTTTTTACTAAATAGTATTATATTTATACAAGTTATCATCTGTACATGTTTTCATATTAAATAATACCTACTATTACAGACCGTTTGTGAGTCGTCACATCACTATTAATGACCTGAACTAAATACGTCACTACTCAAAGGTTAAGTGAAATGAAAAAGTATTATTTCTTCTTCTTCTTCATCTTTTTCTTTCTTGTTGTAGACCTATATGGTCTGTTCCCCAGAATCTTGCTTCTCCTGTGAGGTAGACTCCCAGCTGTCCTTCCATCTTTTAGGAGGTCTTCCACGAGGACGAGTTCCATGAGGTTGATAATGTAGTGCAATATAGGGGAGTCTGGTGGTGTCCATTCTTTGAACATGCCCGTACCAGTCCCTTTTTCGCTGTCTGCTCCATCTTATAATATCCTAAACCTCACATATCTCTCTTATTCTGGTGTTCCTCACGCGATCTCTCAGCGTCTATTATTTGATATGTTTAAATGTGTACCCTGAGTAGTAAAATTTTCTGAACTAAGCAATTATCAAAGTTTCTATCTGTCCTCTGAGAAAGTTATATTTTGTCACTTTTGATACGAAAACTAGGTCAGCGGTGTTCATTATTCATACATAATTTTATTATTCTGGCAAAGTCACCAGAACTTAGGTCAAATGTGAACTCTGTCCTTAAAACAAATTTCGTTGAAAATTTAGCATATTGTTTTCTATGTAGTGTTTTTGGGATATACCATATCTGCAATAGTTATTTTTGATATTTTTAATTGAACAGAAACAATAGAGATTTTATTATTGTTTTCATTCAAAGAGAAGATAGTCATTTCTATTGAAATGAATAATATTATGTTTATTTATTTTTTATATATATTTTGACAACATCGTTTAATTTGTTGTTTCTTGAACAAAGATGTAAAACTGAATATTAAATTATTTAAATGAATGAAACTGTCTGTTTTCTAGAAGTTTTATGTTTTAAATGTAAGGCAGATGACTGCATCATGGATATAATTAAAAAAGGATCCCTGAGATGGTTTGGACATATGGAACGAATGGATGAGAGTAGAATGGTTCAAATGTTGTACACGAGCAGCGTGAGTGGAAAAAGAAGCCGAGGACGACCGAGGAAAATATGGCATGACCAAATTAATCAATTACTAAAAGGCGGTCACATTCGAAGTCGGAACAATTGACGTGCATGCATCGTACGATGTATGAATGTAGAGGAAGCCCGAGAGGTGTGCCAGGACAGAGCATTGTGGATATCCATCCTCTCTGCCTACCCCTCCGGGGAAATGGCGTGATGGTTAGTTAGTTAGTTTTATGTTTTATGGAAATTACATTTGGTCATGTTAGAAGCCGGAGGAATCGACGCGCGTGTATGACTCGTTGTATGAATGTGGAGGAAACTAGAGAGGTTTGCCAGGATAGAGTAGTGTGGCGGTCCATTCTCTCTGCCTACCCCTGCGGGGAAACGGCGTGATGGTTTGTTTGTTGGAAATTACTTGTTTCGCCTTGCTTACGCATTATAAAAAGTTAAACATTTGACTATACCTGAGCGAGGCAAAACATGCCATTTCCATAAAATATTATAAAACTTATAAAAACAGACTTTTCATTGAATTTGAATATATATAATATTATTAAATATTTTATAGCCCTTTTCATAAATAGGATTTGGGCCACAGATTCTACTCCTCAGTGTAGAAATTATTACAAAATAACTATATGGTATTGTGAAAATACAGTGTTTTAAATTAACTATTCAAATGTGAACACGCAACACAAAGTGACGTCAAATATAGAAGAAAAAAATCAGATAAATATTTTAACATTTGAATGTTTTTGAAAGGTTTGAAAGGTTTTGTTTGTAGAAATGTATAAAATAACATAAATTATTGAAATGGTCGTAAATATTCGATACGAGAAAACAGTGGAATGAAACTATTTATCGTACAATTTTTTTTGTACATAAAAAATGTATTTTGTATTTATTACGTAGTCATAAGTTTTCTGTTTACTTATCCACTTTTTATGGGAGGGTGAAAATCCTGGTACGCTCTTCTATTTCGGTAAAAATTTCAAGCTCTATTCGCGTTTATTCAAGCAAAAATATTTCAAATGTAAATCACTATTAAGTTCTTAGGGTAAAAAATACATTGAATAAGTACTATAAATAGGATAATATCTATTAAAGTCCTGAGAACAAGTTTTAAGTAGCGTCAAAACTTTAACGTTAAGCTCGTAACATTTTAAAGAACTTTGTATATATCCGCAGCAATGAAAGATTGCTCTTTAGGTGGCTGTCAGAAGGTTTAGTTATGTTGAAAGCGGCTATTTCGAGTTAAATGGTTTCAAGTTACGGTGGAATAAATCGTAAAAAGGAAACTCAAGAGACACACGGCCTATATGAATACCGGCTAGGGCATGTGTTACTTAGCAACGGGGTATCTCATACTTACATGGGCGAAAATATAAAATGAGTTGACTCTTAGTGCCCTCTAGTTATTACATATTACACCTTTTTTGACCACTTCATAGTTTTGCTCTTGCGTGATTCGGGCACGGGACGAGCCCAAGCTTTGTTAGGTAGATCTTGTGTCAACTTCTTGGTAGAATTTTTCTAGAGTGCAATATATTTGTTTACATAACGTTTTCAGAGTTCATCAATATTTGGGTACCCTTTTCACCAAAGTGGTAAACGTACGTTTTATATTCGTAACTAGAACGTTTTAGGTTCTTAGGTTAAGCAATGTTTTCCGTATTACTTTCGTTTTCCTGTCAATTAAATATAATAAGATATATGACGTAAACATTTATTACGTATTACATACATTAAGGCAAGGGAAGCTTTCGCTATGCTTCGCCCTGTATGGCGTTCCGGTATCATTTCGAGAAAGCTCAAGCTCCAAATATTCAGCAGTAGCGTAAAAAACGTACTGCTGTACGGATATGAGACTTGAAAATCTACCGCGGACGTTATTGATAAACTCCAGGTGTTTATAAATAGGTGCCTTCGTTCAATATTCAAAATATATTAGCCCCAAGCAGTGTCAAATGCCGTTATCTGGACCATGGCAGGCGAAAAGCCAATTAGAGAACAAGTCGCTAGACGCAAATGGCAGTGGATCGGTCACACTCTGAGACGGATCCCAGCCTGCATCGCTCAGGGTGCCCTAGACTGGTCCCCTATGTGGAGAAAGAGAAAGCGAGGCAGACCTAGAGCCACCTGGAGAAGAGCCCTGCAGGACGAGGTTAAGGCAGCAGGCCTCACTAGGCATCAGGGATGCGATAGAGTCCACGCCCTATGCACCACGGAGGTGTGACAGGACAAAAAGAAGAAGAAGAAGACATACATAATGTTTTCATAGTTTGTTAACTTTTGGTAACCCTTCCAGCCAGAGTGGTAATGGTAGGTTTTTTATTTGTAACTAGACCGTTTAAGAAAAAGGTCATACGACCTAAACAAAGATGATGAAGAAGAATAATAAGTCAATTATTGGGAACCTTCCTACCGAATACGTTTTATATTCGTAACTAAACCATTTTCGCGTTTTCTTATCTTAAACAATATTTTTCGTATTACTCTTGTTACTCCGTCACAATTCAGCCTCGATAAATTTAAATCGAACTTAAATTATCTCGATTTCACAATCTTTTGGTAGAGATGCCTTTGAAACACGATGTACTTTAATTTCAAATTATTTAGCCGCAAGGCCAGGGATAAAATTAGATTTATTACAAAGTAAAATGATGACAGTTCTTTTATTGAATCCAAGCATTATAATTTATTTTCATTTGTTTTTTTTTCAACGTTCTCGTATTCTATAACTTAAAGTACTCTTTTGGTATGGTATAAATATAATATCTCGTTTATTTTAATTAGTTGACTCTTCTATGGTTTATCTTTTAAAATACATTGTACGTGTCAAATAACTTAACATTTTACCGAGAAGGACACAATACAAATATATTTTTAGAATGTTTGAGAGAATAATGAATATTCTCGTACAATATTTCATGTAGGGTTATGAAACATATTCACTTACTTATGGACATTATGTATGCGTACAATGATATGTGTAACATCATATAATATTAATACACGTTGATAATGTGATTACGTAAAATGAAAACAAAAGCACCATAATAGAGAGGGAACATTAAAGAATATAATGTAATGTTTAAATTTCCCCAAAAGATTATTAATCGGATAATAAAACGAATGGAGCTATGCAAGTAGTTGGAAACAAAAAAAAATCAATGAAAGCGAAAATGACCGGTTATAATGGAATTATGATTCCAACTCTTATGTATGTATTGAAGTGAATCATGAAGGATGATACGAGTAGCATAATAAATACGGAAGAGATGAGATTACTTAAACGTATGTGTGGTAGAACAATTTATGACAGAATTATCGGGTGGTGGTCTAGGGCCTAGGGGATAGAACGCTTGGCTCCTGATCCAAGGGATTTAGGTTCAAGCCCGGACACAACCAGATTTCTTCTTCATAATTATGAGCTACTTTCTGCTCATATTGAAGGTTGTGAAATAAATTCTAATACCATCGATTTATATCTTTGTCCTGTAAAAAAAAAGTTTTTTTTTTCAAAAGCTTATATCAGGAAAAAATGTGAAATGATCATTACGTTGGTTTGGGTAAAAGGAATGCATGAATGAATAAACAATATTTTAACGATGTGAGTAGGTAGAAGAATCGAGGAAAACAAAGTGTGACCAAATTAATAAATTTTTAAAGGAAGGCCTTTTTAGAAGTCAGAAGTAACGACGTGGGTGTATGACTCGCTGTATGAACGCGAAGAAAGCTAGAAAAGTGTGTCAGGATGTAGTAGTATGAGTCTATTCCCTCTGTCTACCACCCCGAGGAAACGACATAATAGTTTTACGTCATTCATTACGTTAAACAAACAAACAAAACCATCACGCCGTTTCCCCGCAGGAGCAGGCAGAGAAAATGGACTGCAACACTACTCTATCCTGGCAAACCTCTATTGCTTCCTCCACATTCATACAACGAATCATACACGCACGTCGATTCCTCCGACTTCTAACATGACCAACCTTTAAAATTTGATTAATTTGGTCATGCCATATTTTCCTCGGTCTGCCTCGACTCCGTACCCCATTTACATCATTAACGTATACTTTCTTAACCATTCCTTCTCCTTCCATGCGTTCCATATGTCCGAACCAAAGCAGCGATACATTCCTCTACATTCCTTTCATATATCAGCATTTAAGATTCTGTCGTATATCGTTCTACCCCACATACGTGCTATTTATAAATCATGGATCGAATTACGAAGACAAATAAGAAAAACTGCCTCCGCTTTAAACAAACAATTAAATGGTTATAACTCTTCCCCAGTGGTGAATTTTATGCCCTATTGAATAAAAAATGATCTCCTTCAAGAAAAACAAAAGGTTTCCAAGAGCCGTTAAGTGCAGGTTACTATGTGTGGTATTTTAGCTAATCGTGAAATGAATAAATTGAATGCCTCCCCTCATGTTCTTGTGGACAGTGAGGAATCAGCTCATTAATAATCCTTCCTCCTCTCTCTCTAGAAAGATTTTGCGGTCAATGTTACCCCAAAGATTTAATAGGACGAATAACAGTCTAATGTAGTTTGCAATTTAACACATAGCGGACGCGCCTGGAACAGTGCTTGACTGAATTAATTAGATACAGCCTACAGAGGCGTACCAGAAAAAAAAATTGAAGAAATTGAAAAAAAAAGCACAAAAATTGGAGAGACATCTCCAGGCGTTATCTAGCAATGTATGTTAATGGCGGTAGCCTTTCACATTGCGTTAATAAATATCTTCTGCTTAGTGCTTAATCCAATCTTAATAGATGGCGCTAGTGTAGATTGAACTAAAAAATGTGAAGTGTTGTCCAACATTGTAGCATATATACATCCAAAAAATTGTCAGATGTGGTGGTCGTAAGAAGAGTGGAATGGGTTTTTTGTATTACATAAAGCGTGATAAACCCAACCAATGACAGATCATAAGTCCTGTAAACTCCTCGACCACCATATTCTGTTTCCAATTTGCATCTTCGTATCTATTGAGATACAATTAATCCTTAAAATGATAGCCCGCAATGGGTAAAATCCAGCATTCGTCTACAAGTATTTGTATACATTCAAAATGTTAAAAAAATTCTTCGGATGTCTAGCATTGAATTTTTGGTAGGTAAAATTGATTGCATTAATTACAGTATTTTAAGATGATAGGCCTCTTGTAGATAGATACATTAATTTATTCTTGACGTCATCGGTAATTCTGCTTTTGTTCTACTCTCGATTTTCCATGTTATTCAAAATCATAATAATGTATTATAATTCCATGTTATTATTACGAATAACATCGTTTGTTTTCTAGAAGATTTATTATATTTAATGTTAATTAAATGATTTTACTGTTCATTTTATTTAATAATTTGATAAAACGATGTTTTTTTTAACTACATTAACTTTTGTCTTTATTTCGACGGCTACTGGTTATGTGAATAACATGTTGATATGTCAAATGTGTGACACACTTGATAATGTCTTAGCTAGGCAAAATATAGCATAAGAAATCTTGAAAATAGACAATTTTTTTTATCATTTTTACATTTTTCAAGGTGAGCTTCTGCTATTTTCTAAAAGCTCATTTTCATTAAGAAGGAATCTGGTCGCGTCCAGGCTTGAACCCAAGTCCCCTGGATCAGGAGTCTAGCGTTCTGTCTCCTAGACCACCACCCGATTGAAAATGGAGTTTTACATCATTGTTCAAGAAAATTATGATTATCCTATAACTGCGGATCTGCGATATGGAAGTGCTGTGAAGGGTAAGAATCATAAGAGACGCCCATAATTGGACACTTTATAAGAATCGCGCGGAGAAAAGAGTGCACTCACGAGGACGGAAATCAATAAAAAAATTGCGGCATTACCACTTGAACTTCACGTATTGTACGCGAACGGTTTTTTGAAATTCCATATCAAATATTAAATATTGATGCAAACATACGTTGCCCTAGTCAGGTGAAATGTGCCAATCCCATTTATTAAAAAAATATAATTATGAGGTTCGAAACCTATCAAACCGCGTCACCCGCGGGAGCGAAAAGCGAAGAATGGAGTGCCGCATCGGTTAAAGTGTGGCAGTCCATTTTTTCTGCCTACCCCTTCAGTGAGACGGCCTGATGGTTAGTTAGTTACTTTATAATTATAATTTGATTTTATTTTAATTGGGATTTACACATCTAAAAAAATATCTCAATAAAAATGTCGTTTAATCAAAATTATACTACTACTACAACTTGCTATGGCCATACAACTCTTGAAGGATTTTAGCCTCATTGATGATTTTCCGCCAAGCTCCTCAATCCTGCGCCTTTTGCTCCTAGCAGTCCGATTCGCCCAACCTAGCCAGATCAGTCAGAACATTGTCCACTAGGCACTGTCTAGGCCTTCCTAGAGGTTTTACTCCGGTTGGTCTAGACGCGTACAGGGACTTGATTGCTCTGGTCTCTTCGGCTCGGCATACGCGCCCAATCCATGCTGGGCGACTGGCTTTAACGGTGCTCGTTATAAGGGGCTGATGACTCATCGTACGGATCTCTTCGTTGGTCCTATGCCTCAAAGTTCCCGCTGTAACACCGGGTCTGGGTCCCAGGATCATTAATCAAAATTATATATACCTAATAAGTTAAATTTTTGCATCGTTTTATAAGATATAATTTTAGATAACGGTGTGCCAAACGCTCATTGTCTGGTACGTTTGTTAATTTATCCTGTTCAAGACAATAATGTCTTTAATGAATAATGTAATGCCATATTTCAGACAACCGTTCTTGATTCCATTGACATTTTTATGTATTTTTTCTCGCCCCCATGTAACATATTCCTAAAAAACTCATCCTTTGATAATTTTATTAGTGGCGTATTTCTACGCCTAACATTCTGACAGACATTGTTTTTCTGTACGTTATTTGTATCGATGTAATCTAATCAAAATCTGGTATTTTCACACTTCGCTCACAGCCGTAATGATTGGCACCTGAGATCCATTATTTAACACCATCTTCGTTTCAATCGACATTTTCTGAGCTGTTCTTAAGCTCTCCATTTTTTTATTTCTTGTAATCGTACTTCATACTGATCTAATTTTTAGCTATTTGGACTGACTATTGTTTAATTTATTCCATAGTGTAGTCAATCAATTTATTATTTTTCACTTCTTTCTCATATTACACACTCTTATGCAAAACGTGTGCATAAATATTAAAAATAAATTAAATAATCACAATAAATGTTTTGGTTTTAACGCCACTTTAAATTAATTACTTTTTAAAATAAAAACTAGCGTCCCGTCTCGCTATAAGTGGAGCTTCATCAGGATAATAAAATATTTATTTTCAAACAGTTTGTTTTGTTAAACTGGTGAAGCCCCTCTTGGAACGAAACCTGTGGATAGTTTTTTTCAAAAAAAGCCAAGCAAATTAGGTGGTGTTAAAATATATAATAACATTTAAGTGTTTAATTTATTTATGTAAATATCATACATAAATTGAGTATTCCAAATAAAAGTTTATAAATATTTAATAGTAATAAATATTTATAAACGGTGATTTGAAAAATACTTAAGTTAAACATAATACATACTAGCATACATGTTTTATGCATACGTTTAGCATAAACCCTTGTTCTGTCTTTCAGGTAATTTTTTTAGTTTATAACATAGTAAGCAGTTGGATTTGTTTTTGTGATATCAATATGAAATAATTTTCGTTCTGTATGTCAAATTTTGTCACACTTATAAATATAATTCCACATAAGACATACTTTTTCGTATTACTATTATTTCCACTCGCTTATAATAGTAAAAGTTAATTTTAGATGTGTCAAAAGCATAAACATCAGGTGGTAATTGTGTAGCCAATTAAACTAAATTCATTAAACTATTATTATAGTTATAACCTTATCTTTATCTTATCTTATCTAATGTACGGTATTTTGAGTTCACGTATTCTTAAAGAGATTTATTTATATATGATATTAATGTGAAACAAAACTTTTGAATTTAATGTAAATCTTTGACTCTAACTAAAAGAAAACCTTTTATTACCTTATCTTATTTATCTTTTATTATGAAAGAGTTTTTCAATGACAATATTTCCGAGCATATTTTCTTCGTGAATCTAAAAACGTTTATCTATTACTCGTTTTTAATAAGATGAAACCAATTCGCCTTCGAAGATAACTCTTGCGAGATATTTCTGTGACTTCTAAATCAGATTTACGTTCTTTTTTGGACTTCACGGTTGGAAAGATGATGCCATTATCATGATCCACATACATTTATAAAAGTGATGTTAAATTATGTTGAACTTTTCATCATGTCTTACACTATGAATTTTACGAGTAAATCCATTCAACATATGTTGTCACTACATATTTTATCATCATTTGCCGAATAGTTGCGAAGTATGTTCGTCTTATAAGGGTTGAGTTCAACTTTTATCTCTTTTTTGATAGTATGCGTTCGTTATCCGAAAAAAGATTATTTTGTACACAACGTTTGAACCCAATTACTGTATACAATCTGTTTTTTATCCCCTATTACGAGTATATTGATCTTCATGACATGTGATAGGTAGCTAGTCTATCGCCATTTTATTGTTACTAGAATTCTACACTAGATCAAAGACAATGCGACAATCACACTGCCACCAACGAGAATTGAATCCGGGACCCTTGGTATGCCAATCAGAACTCTTGCCACTCTGATACAAAGGTCATAGTCGTTTTCTGTGTTATGGAAAATCTTATATTTCTAACAATGATGAACATGTAATTTATCTACAAATTACAAAACATGTCAGATAAACAAAACAAAATCAATAATTAAAATTTCATATGAAGCACTCAATTTGTGGTTGGACATTTGAACTTATAGATTTAAAATAATAAAATACTTTGAATTCAACCACGGCATGTTACGTTATTACATTATAATTGATTAAAATTTGATCACTTTAGTTATTATATTGCCCCGATGGACTTGGGTTTAATCGAAACTATTTTTTATCAATTATAATAACCATAAAGTGGTTAAATATAAAGTGTTTTTATTATTTTATGTATATTTTATAGCAGGATGGAGTGTTACATCGGTCATACATCCATGAATTAGATAAAATATCTTCGTTATAGAGGAGTAGTATACTCGTATATTATTTTTGATAAACTTAACGCGTTTACACTGTGGAATGCTATGGTGACGAACTTGTAATGAAAGTAAACACTGTTTCTTCCACGTAAGTGATAAAAACAGCGTCTTAATTCAAAATAAATTCGTGTTATCATTTTGTATGGTTTTCGACATCAAACATCGAATCTACATTAATTCGAGGATTAATTGTATCTCAATAGAGACGAAGATGCAAACTGGAAACTGAATATGGTGATCGAGGCGTTTACAGGACTTATGACCTGTCATTGGTTGGGTTAAGCGCACGCTTTATATTCATAGATGGCGCTGGTCTGTAAATTGAAACTGACACGTGAATTGTGGTGTTGCATATTAACATATATACAACTTCTAAAAATTTGTCAGACATGGTGGTCATAAGAAAGGTGGAATGGGGAATGTTGTATTACATAAAACGTGCGCTTAACCCAACCAATGACAGGTCATAAGTCCTGTAAACGCCTCGATCACCATATTCAGTTTCCAGTTTGCATCTTCGTCTCTTTTGAGATACAATTAATCCTTGAATTGATAACCCGCAATGGGTAAATAAAATCCAGTATTCGTCTACAAGTATTTGTATACATTCAAAATGTTGTATAATACATTAATTTGATTTCCATTTTTCTATTTGAATTAAATAAATCCAATAAATTCTAAGGTTGTTATGTTTTATACGTCAGTGTTATAATAACTAGGGACCCTCCCAGACCCAATTAGCGGCGCTAATTGTCTGAGTATAATGATGTTAGACCGAACTTATAATGGCAGCTGTAATAAGAGGGATGTTAATGGTTCTTGACCCGACTGAAGGGTGGATTAACAGGGTCTATATAAATATTAATCAACACTTTATGGAATAAAAAGGAAAGCGTGGTTTAAAAAAAACACGCCAAAATTAATTACAATACTACATGTAAAAACATTACGAAAAAGGCAGTAATATAAGCTTCAATTACATTTCCTACTGTAATAATATTTTTGAGGGGCCTTCAAAATTGTATTGATGTTGGTAATTGAAGTCTCTTATGAAAAATGCTAAATTTAATAAAATATTTAAATTATATACATTTTGTTTTATGACATCCGAAATTAGAAATTACTTGAAAGATTTTAGCATATAAATTTCAACCCCAACCATTAGTATTTCATGTATTGGGTGTTTCGGAAAGTTGGGTCCCTTTTTTGTATGAAAATCATTTATTTGAAAGGTAAAACAAAAAAAAACACATTAATCAAAATATTGTCCATCGTTAGCCACCACATTTCCCATCTTTCTGGCAAAAGATGAATCCGTCGTCAAAAAAACGCCTCGTCTTTTAAGTTAATCCAGGCATCGACCTAATTCTTGACATCTGCATATGAATGGAAGTGCTGTTGTTCTAAGGTATCCGTCATGGATCTGAACAAGTGATTGTCCGATGGTGCCACGTCTGGTGAATAAGGCGGGTGCGGAATAATCTGACAACCCACATTCTATATGTAGTTTTTGACCGGGATTGCGATGTGAGGTCGAGCGTTGTCGTGTTGAAGAATCAGCTCGCTGTGCCTGTTGCCCCACAAATTTCGAAATAGACATCGGAAGATGGCAGCTGCCGAATACCGCTGATACAAGAAAAACAAGTGTAATTGATCACGATTTAATATTGTAAAGAAAAATTCTTTATAATTATTTCTTCATTAATGTATTGAAAAAATAATAAATGCAAATAACCTATGTTAATGTTATTACTTAATCAAATATTTATACAAAACATTCGCATTTCGAGGGAAAAGTCAAAAAGTAATATTGAAATTTCCCTCGACATATTTATCACATTTTATTTTTTTTGGTTGTGAAATGTTTCAAATTCAGTATATTAATAAGTGACTTTTGACAACATCTCGAACATTGTACAGCCATATAGAATTTTACGAATACTTTAGCTAGCTGCAAATACATGAGATAATGTGATATTAAAATTTCTTTAAAAATATGTTATCATTTCAAAGGTAAAAATAACACGACGAAAACTACTATAACAATTTGTCAGCCTAAGGGATAAAAATATTTTACTAGCATACGTAAATGCGCCAGTTTCTAGTTTATAAATTTATCTTATTAGAATTATAAGCAAATACTTTAATACGTTTTTTTCATTTGTATTATATTAACCACTTTATTAGATTAATAAGCATTAAACTTTACATAATATAAGTTATTTATTGAAAAGTTTTACCCACTTACACTTCTTTTAGTTCCAATCGTTTCCACTACATTTTTATAATTAATACGGTTACTTAATATTGAAATAAACTGAAAATAAACTGATTAAATCAAATCAGTTTATTTTCTCAAATTATATTACAAACAACAATTATACAATAGTTAAGGGCATCTACTGAGAACAGGTAAAATACAATAAATATATAATAAAAGGAACGCATGAAAGATGGTTCGTCATTAGGAATACAAGATACTCTCCAAAGTCAACAGTATTCGTCCGAAACGATCATGTTCAGCAGTTTGATTGCTCGTCCCACCGGCATCACCAGAGGGAAGTTGGTTCTGTATGCTGGGAGATAAAACAGTATGAACTGACGCTGTCGAAGATAACCATCTGGAATATAAAGATGGATAGCCTCCAAGATGACGGAATTCTAAAAGAATCCCTTGATAAGTCTGAAGATATGGGTAAATGTGCACCCATCCCTCCTTATCTGTTAACTATTGGTCCCCAGCATGCCAAGAAGAAATGCAGTGGGACAAAGTCATGGATAGCTACCAAACCCATGTTGAGATATCTAAGAAATCTTTTCTGAACCCTCTCTAACATGAGCGAGTATCTCGTCTCGTGGGGACTTCATATCGCCGACCCATACTTGAGCCGGCTACGGAGCAATAAGTTATACAGAGTTCGCAAAACATAGGGACTCTCGAAAACTCTACCAGTTCGGAGAATAAATCCACACATTCTCTCGATGTGAACATGGAAATTTAACCTACTAATTTTGCGAGGTTCAGCCCAATTTTTGTGAAAAAGTCATTGATTTTGACAAAGGAGTCACCATCTGTAAAGCATAAAGAGGTGGTCACTCGCATGATATTCTTTTTAAAACGTCAATGCACACTTTTAGTTTTTATATAAACTAAAAATAAAGATATTTTCAATGTATGTAAACATTGTTTTGTTTTATTAAAAAAATATCCTTAATAGAACACCCTTTAAAATTTATTGAATAAATTATCTTCTATATTCGCCTTCACTTTGTGTTGTGGATTCATATTTGAATAAATATAATTATTATACTTTAAATTCCAAGAATTTTTATTTTCTCTGAACTAAGACATGTTTCGGTAACAAGTAGTAACCTTTATCAATGTATACAATTTTAACAATCAAATAAAACAAAGCGGTTCCCTTATATACAAAAGGGAGATCGAGTTATGTATAAAAGTGGGTATAATAAGGATTGAGGAGAAGGGAGTCTACAAATTAAAATGTAGCGATTGCACGTCATTCCACATAGGAAAAACAACGCGTAATTTGAACATAAGAATTAAAGAACATCTTAGATGCCTTTCTAATAATAATTTTTAGGAGTTCGCTAACCATTTAATTGAAAATAATCGTACATTTAATAAAGAAAATGGTATTTGAAAATTTGTATTTTAATAAGAAATAATTAAAACATTTTAGAAATTAAAAAAGCTATCAAAAATAATAAAAATAATAGTATAAAATATTACCAATTAAATTTAAATTCTATTCCCATGTTCGATATGTTCCCGTTACATCTCCCCTCTCCTCAATCCTAATTCTACCCCTTCCACTTTTATACATTCTCGATCTCCATTTAGTATATATGTATGCGACCGCTCTGTTTTATTTTATTGTTAAAACTGTCTAAAACATTAATACTGGGTATTCGTTTGTATCAGCTTTATGTGAATAAGAAACAGTGGTCTTGTGATTCTACTATATCTTTGTTAAGTTAAATCATATAAATAGACAGGCTAATAATATAAATAGAATGAGCAAAACGAAATTTTAATCCAAGCTATGCTTAATTTTTCGAATTAAGGAAAACGTCCGTTATCTAAAACTTTTATTAAATTACAGTCGAAATTGGTTATTACGACAACGGAAACAGCGTGATCTCGGATTCACGAGGAAACAGAAACTTCGTTTCATTACGTAATGAGTATTTTTTAAGAGTTTAAAAATACCTATTCTCTGATATAACAAGTAATGCTTATAACAGGCAAATTAAGTCGGTCCCATCTTCCTCTTAATAACTTAAAGTTCTTTAATAATTTGTAGTTATATGTTAAATTCGACTGTACCGAAATTTTCACCTTACTAGGAAATTAAAAATATTATTATGCATTAAATTGGCAAAACATATATCTCTCTTATAAGATGATAAAATTTAACTAAAAGATTTTTTCTTTGTACCCGTAATTCATATTAAATTTGAATGTATTTGGTTATTATAAAAATAAAAAATAAACAAAACACTTGGTATTAAACCACGGTATGGTTATTATATTTGATGCCAACTGGTTTCACTTGGACCCAAGCTTCATCATGGCAGTATAACAACTTTTTATACTGCCTTGATGAAGCTTGGGTCCAAGCAAAACTTGTTGGGATCAAATAAAATAACCATTCCGTGGTTAAATGAATTTTTTTTTAGTTATTTTCTTTTTTTTTAAATGTCTAACCACAATGTGAGTGCTTCATATGAAAATTTTATTTGGTAATTAATCAATACGAATATAGTCTGTTTTCTTAAAGTTTTATAATATAATAGTTTATGGACATGACATGTTTCGGTATTCAAAGAATTTTCAAACATTTGATAAATACCATTGAAGGGCGAAACATGTCATTCCCTTATACTATTATAAAACATTTCGTTTCATTCATATTAATTATTTAAGGATTGATTGTATCTCAATAGAGACGAGCATGTAGCCTTTCACATTGCATCAATAAAGCTTTTCTGCTTAATGCTTACACCTATTCATAATAGATGGTGCTAGTGTAGATTGAACTAATAACATGTGAAGTGTGGTGCAACATAGTAGCATATATACAACTTCCAAAAATTTGTCAAAAGTGGTGTTCGTAAGAAAAGTGCAATGGGGAATGTTGTTAACATAAAGCGATCGCTTAACCCAACCAATGACAGGTCATAAGTCCTGTAAACGCCACGACCACCATATTCTGTTTCCAAAAATCAATTTACATCTTAGTCTCTATTGAGATTACAATCAATCCTTAAAAATGATTAACCCGCAATGGGTAAAATCCAGTATTTGTCTACAAATATTGATAACATTCAAGAAAAACCAAAAATTAATTATTTAATTTGAAGCGTCAAAGAAACAATAAATAAATATTTAAAATGTATTTTCGACGATTGATTACCTAGATATTACATAATATATCATTCAAAGATAATTGTGAGAAAATACAATATATTGTATCTGAAATGTTGGGTAAAATAAATTATGGGCCATCTTTCACTCTCGACCGCTCTGCTATTCCCATATTAAAGCAGTTTGTATGTCTTCCGGCCACGAAATTATTCTCGCCCTTATAATAAATCAATTGAATCATTAGTCTCTGGTATCTAATTTAGATTTTCTTCTTTCTTCATCTCTACATAATTTTGTAGCCTTTTATTTTAATGAAGAGCAATATTTCTTATTTACATAAAGTTGATACAAACGAATTAATACGGTAATATATTTTGAAATTTAAATATTTTGAGGAAATAAAGCGTGAAAACATGGATAATTTATTTTTGAATAAATATAATTATGCTTTGTATTACAACACTTTTTGTTTTCACTGAACTCAGACATGTTTCGGTTACAAGTAACCTTTACGTACAGGGTGCGTCATATTTTGTATTGGTATGCAAATATTAAATTACTTTAGAATAAAACAACCGATTTCTATGTATGAGGTATTTTTATTTAATTTGGCCCTTTTTAATTTATTAACACTAGTTTTTAAATACAACATCAAACAAATGACCGCCATTATTGACCACCACAAAATGTACTATTTTTGGTGCGTTTTCCATCATTGTTTCAAGCATTTCGGGTGGTATAGCGATGATTTCGGCGCGAATGTTTGCCTTAAGCTCGTCAATAGTCTAAGGCTTGCTAGCGTATACTTTGTTTTTCAAATAACCCCATAAAAAGAAGTCAGGAGGGGTCCAATCAAAATTTGCTTCCAAAAATCAGGTTCAGTGTTAGCCATTCGAGCGACTGTTTGGCCGTATTCCAAGCAACGTGGACAATCTGTCGAAAATATTATTTGAGTCAATTGCACTTTGTACGAAAACAAATGCAAATCATCCTTCAAAATGCGCCACAAAGTGGTTCCACTGACGCCATTATTGGCCAAAGCAAAAAGGGTACATTTTGCTTTGGCCAACAATGGCGGCCACTTGATTCATGTATTATATAAAAACTAGTGTAAATTTATTATAAAAGGCCTAATTAAATAAAAAAACCTTATATATAGAAATCAGTTGTTTTATTTTGGAGTTGTTTAGTATTCGTACACCAATGTAAAATATGGCGCACCCTGTATATCAATGTATACAGTTTTCCTATGAAAATCCTATATCAAATAAAACAGAGTGGTCGCTTACATTATATATTAGGTCCTTACATATGAAATGTGCGTTTTGCCGTACTGGTAACTTTGATCTCAAATATCTTCTCTTTGGTTAGGAATTCCAAATTCAAATTTATACAGCTATTTACTCAAGTATTTGTGTTTTGAAAATTATAATTCTTTTGTTTTTTCCTCAATTGTTTTTTTTCTTTGCGTCCCTCAGTTTACAAAATGGAAAACTTGAAATATCGCGTTATTTACGAGTACGAGTTCCACCGTGGCACCAGTGCTGCAGAAACGGCTCGAAGGATTAATGATGTGTATGGCGACGGTGCCGCAAAAGAAAACACAGTGCGTTTTTGGTTCCAACGTTTTCGTTCTGGAAATTTTGACCTGCGGAACAAGCCCCGTGGACGGCCGGAGACCAAAGTTGATAATGAAGAATTGAAGGCTATTGTGGAAGCGGATCCATCGCAAACCACGTCCGAGTTAGCTGCAGGCTGCGGTGTTAGTGATAAAACTGTTTTAATCCACTTGAAGCAAATTGGGAAGGTGAAAAAGCTTGAAAGGTGGGTACCTCACGAATTGAGTGAAGCAAATCAACAAACGCGCGTTGACTGCTGCGTTGCATTACTCAACCGGCACAATAATGAAGGGATTTTGAATCGAATCATTACCTGTGATGAAAAGTGGATCCTGTATGATAATCGGAAGCGCTCATCGCAATGGCTGAACCCTGCCGAACCAGCCAAACCATGCCCCAAGCGAAAATTGACTCCAAAAAAGTTACTTGTGAGCGTTTGGTGGACTAGTGCTGGTGTCGTTCACTACAGCTTTCTTAAATCTGGCCAGACGATTACGGCAGATGTCTATTGTCAGCAACTGCAAACTATAATGGAAAAGCTAGCTGCTAAACAACCGAGGCTGGTTAATCGCTCTAGGCCACTGCTGCTTCGTGATAACGCTAGACCACACACTGCACAACAGACGGCTACCAAATTAGAAGAGCTTCAATTGGAATGTCTAAGACATCCACCGTACTCTCCGGACCTTGTCCCAACAGATTACTATTTTTTTCGAAATTTGGATAACTTCTTGCAAGGGAAAAAATTCAACTCCGATGGGGCAGTCCAAACCGACTTCAAAGATTTTATTGATTCCCGTCCGAATGTTTTTTTAGTAAAGGGATCGATGAACTACCTATGAGATGGCAAAAGTGCATAGATAGCAATGGTACATACTTTGATTAAATAAATATATTATATTAAAAAAAAATCAACTTTATGTTCCTCCCATACAAAATGCCAATTTCATATGTAAGGACTTAGGTCCTTACATATGAAAATTAAATGGATTTTTGTATACAAGTGGAAAAGGTGTAATTAGGATAACAGTTAACTTCTTTGTAAAGTATTAATATACATTTTTTTTATTTTTGGTAAGTGACATTAGTATACTCGTACATGATGATACATCATATTTACTCATACCCTGATACGCCTGTATTGTAAGGTGTGGTTATTAGCTTCCGTAACTTATCTAGGTCATAGAAAGCGTAAAGTTTCCTTGAACAGTGGCCAACTCCAGACTGACTCATGTCACATGTCAATTTCAAATGATCAGCGACAAAATTCAATATCATACGACGCATCACAAATATATATGAGGAAATTTCGAATTCAATCAAAAGCCCACCCTTCCAATGAAAACAAACATCCCGGGAATAAACATACCAAGAAAACAAGATGTCTGTGAATTTAGAATAATGAGAAATAAACAAAAAACAATCTTTCAGAATAAATAATACGAATGAAAACACATTTTTATTAATGTCTAATTTTGAAATCGCCTCTTTTCATTGTTATTCAGTTTTTTAAAGGCTACACTATTCGTTATTTTTATATGATGCTTATGTAATTCGTTATACGTTAGTTATGATAATACGTAAAGATTGGCTTTGAAAAACAACCCTGGCTGTAACGACTTATAAACCTGTGGTTATTATATGGACAGTGATATAAAACTCCATATTAAATATTTGATACGAATGTAAACGTCCCTTTTCAAGAAGTTTTATTATATTTTATGTGAATGACATGTTTCGTCTATCTAAGGCATTATCAAATGCAAAAAACGGACCTTTGATTTGAATTAATAATTTGATATGTAGCTTTACATAATTGTTCAAGAAATGTTTCACAGTTTCACAATTTTTGAATGCACTTCTTCGTTTATCAATCTTGATTTTTTCCGGACTGGAGGTATCCTCAAAGGTATTCTAGAGATTTGTTTATATAACTCCACCGTTTAATTTGTTTATTAACTCTGTACGTATGCTTATTACACGTAACAAACTTACTAACCATCACGCCTTTTCTACCAGAGAGAATGATCCGCCATACTGCTCTGTCCAGACAAATATCGAGTTTCTTCTTTATTCATACATAGTAAAATGCTTGCTTGTTGATTTGTGCGACTTAGAATGAAACCATATTTTAATAATTTATTAATTTGATCAAAGCATTCATTCGTCGTTCGTCCCGGAATTATTTTTCTACTCAATTTTTAACCATTCTTCTCTCATCCAATCGTTCATCTGCGTAAAAATTCGTACTTATTTCATTGTAACATACATCAATATTTCGCAAATTATTCTCATTTCTACGGCATTAAACCTAGTTTCATCTTTTATTTGCCAGCTCCAAGATTCACATAAATACATTTGAATTACATGTGAAGATAAATAAGCCGAAATGTTGACATAAGTGTCTAAATAAATACGGCTAGAGTATTATTAATATATATCTCTCAATATTATCTTAATCGTTGTAAGAAGAACATTTAATTATTATTTATAATGCTATTTTTTATATATTATAATAACAATAAATTATTGTTAATGTATGTGAGAAAAAATACTTTCCCATTATAAGAAATATAAACCAGAATTTTATATAAAAATCTGTACCAAATCCTTTAGACAACACACATTGACTTTCTCTTTGATTTTTAGTATTGTTTAGATAGACCATTTCGTATTTTGTCATTTGAGTAAGTATTTTTAAGATTCACGTGTATTTTGTTAACTTACAAATAAATCTTTCAAAAAACTGAACCGTAAATCAGGATAGCTGAACCCTTAGTTTGTGCGTTAGAAACGTAGAGCGTTTGGGCGCTAGAAAACCGATTATGTTAAATGGTATTATTTTTAATTGAGATGTACAAAAATAAGCTTTAAAATAAAATTGTTATTCTTTCAATTTTATTTTATTCATATAATATTTGGTGGGTAATACTTACCGATATAGAAAAAAATCTGAGGCGTCTCTATATGAAGGAGTATGGTAGCTATTCTTTTGGGAATGTTGGGGTCTAATTCTCTGCAGCTTCGAAGAGACGGGTTTCTCGTAACCCATTTCTTTAAACAATAACGAAATAAAACGATGTTTTTTAACTACTTCCACTTTTGTCTTTATTTCGACAGCGACCGGTTTCGTCAGTCTCGCTGGCATCGACAGACTGGTCTTTAGATTAATTAGGGGATATTTTGAAAACTCAGCCGTGCTGGAGGGTGTAGGTATTTTTGTTCCCGACAGATATCTCCGACAGCACCAGCATAGATTGTTCTTTCTTCCGGCCGCAAGAACCAACCTGCCTCTAATAATGCCGGTGGGAAGAGCAATCAGTTTGCTGAACAAGATTACCTCGGAGATCAACGTCTTTCATTTTAGTGATAGCACGTTCAGAAGAAAAATACTTTTAACTTTAGAGAGTATCTTGTCTTCCTAAAGTTGAACCATCTCTCATGCGTTCCTGATTCTTTACCCTTTCTCAAATAGATCCCTGAACCTGTTTTTATGTTTGTAATATCTTTTGAGTGAATAAATAAATAAACTGATAAACTGATAAACTGAATAAACTGATAAACGGAATGTAAGTTTGAAATAAGAAAATGAAAAATATGATAAACCGAAAATAAAATAAAAACTAACTAACGAAAGTTTAGTTTAAATACGGAGGTATACGTATTGAAGACAGATATGTAACTAATGAAATAAAGACCGTTGTAAGTGGGAAATATTTTCTTATCGTCCAATTAAGGTTTAAATGAAGTAAGGAATCGAGAGAAAAGCGACCAAGTATTATTTGTAGATACACGGAAATAATGCTGAGTACGTTTGACAATAGCGTAAGTATGACATGCAGATTCCAATAGTTATGTAACTTTGCATTGTTTCGGCTGCTCTATCGTTCACCACTGTAGCATATTCACCACTATACCATTAATTGGTGGTGTTTCGTGAAAGGGGAAATTTGACGTTTAATTCCATCTTCGAATTCTTTCCTCCTTGTTGAATTCTTTCATTGAATTCTTCTGCCACGCAGAACCAGTGTGCCATTGGTACGACGGTATAAATAGGCATTTAAATGTTGCATTCCTTCGCCTTAGATGTAGACATATGGACATCTTTTATTGTGGTGCATTATTTCCTCTAGAAAGAGCATCGCCTCATTGAGGTTGTCATATTTAAAATCATTCTTAAAAATCCACAAACCACATTTTTATTTTTGTATTTGTAGACGAAACATACAGGAGTATATCATATTTATATGTATATAACTAATTAACTATCTAACCATCACACCGTCTCTGCGAAGAAGTAGGCAGAAAGAATAGACTGCCGCACTTTTCTTTCCTGACCATTCTCTTGATTCCTCAACATTCATGCACGTGTAATGCACGCACGTCGATTTCTCCGACACCTCACGTAGCCGACATTTCACATTTGATTTATTTTATCGTGCTACGTTTTCGTCAGTCTTCCTCTATTTCTAGTTCCATTTACATCGTTAACCGTATATTTTTTTACCATTCTTTCCATGTGTCCAAACCATGTTGATGTTCCATCCATACGTTTATATAATGCTAAAAATACTTCGATTACGAGTATTATTAGTTGTAGAGTATTTGGGTTAAGCATTAAGTGATTCATTTTTAAAATAGCTCTTTTTGTGTAGGTAATGTACACAAAACGGGGTATTACAATTGAATTGGGAAATTTCCGTCAACTCTAACTTTTCTTCAACACATTATTATCTTTAGGCGTTTCTCCTATCACGCACAAAGCCGGCACTGGCAGTGAATAAGAGTGCTTATGTGGGATTTGCACGTTCGGTCCATAAAATCTGTCGGATAAAGTTTGAATTGGCGATCTCCCCTAAAAAGCCACAGTGTGGTGTTGTGGTAATCGATACGTTAGCTTCATCTGCTGCGGATAACTGCGATAAGCTTCCTGACGATTCCTCGGATACCGTTAAAACAAATATCCAATAATGTCAATCCAATATTTCGAATGAGCCTCGAGAGGTTTATCCAAGTAGAAATGCTTTTCAGGACATAAAGCTTCATCATATTATATTTGAGTAAAAGGAAATTAATCGAAATTGGGGGTTATTAAATTATTAACTGAACACTGTTGTAAGATTTCATTTTTTTTATGAATTTGTGTCGACAACTATTTTACCAACCAACGTAGACAGGATCAGATGTCACATTCAACTGGTAGGCAAAACAGTTATCGTTCAATAGATGGTAAAAAAACAATGTTTGTGATTTACAAAGAACATGTTTTTATGACTACTTATAAATATTGATTAAACAATGTTCTTGTATGGCAATATCAATAAAAAAAGAGGTGAGTTAAATATTATAATATCTTATAAAAATGCTGAATATTAAAGGAATTATATATACTAAAGGTGTGTATGTCATCTGATAAAAAAAGTCATTTTAAATTTTTAAAGTTTCATTTGTAAATCACATTTTAAACCATTATTACTGTTTTTTGAAAATTGAAATTCATAGTTAATAAAAAAAATTATATTTGAAATATTTATTAAGATTTCTTCCCACATCTTTGTCTAGTTTTGACCAGTTAAGCAGCTAGCTGAAACCTTTCGTAAATACAAAAACTAGTGGAATGTAATTTTGATGTATGTGAATATTTATTTTTTGCGTTATTGTCATAAATTAAATTATTTTAATTACTCACTTGTTAATTAAAAAAAAAAAAACATGCCTACTTTATTTCCTTGCAAATTATTTCATAAATTTATTTAAGAAAATGATGAACAAATATTGAAAATAGACACACGTGTTTAAATAAACAATATAAAATACATAAACCTGTTCAGGTAAATAGAACAGTACGCGATCCTTCACGGTAAAAAAAACAGTACTCTTTATACGAAGAACATATTTGTAAATTATAAATGAGAAAATAAAAGACTTGTGATTGTTGTTTAAAAAACACAGTTACACATTATTAAGATGACAACTGATAAAACTGAATTAATTAAAAAAAAACAAAGGTTCTGTTGACAAGATTCGAGAAACGATATGATTAAACAAATGTTTGAGCGCTTTAAAAATTAATTCACGTATCCGGGTCATACGCCCCTTTCGTGAATTGTATCACATTACACAATTTTAGAGTTAATATTCCGCAAACTATCACCGTCTTGACATTTAATTAAAACAGAACCGTAAGGATGAGAATTCCAACAACACGAGACTTCGAAGTCAATACAATTTACTATTCTGATTAGGATATGTGAAAAGCCACGTGCTTCAAGTTATAAGCAGATATATTTGCGTCACGTATTAGGCCAATGTATTGTTTCTGCTAGCGACGAAGCAACACCTTTCACAGAGATGAATAAACAAGCCTCCAAGAATTAGATACTTAGAATTTCTTTATGTGCATATTATCTAATTTCAGCAATTTATTAAATTAATAAAATGCGAAAAGGTAGTAAATAAGTCGATATTTGATTATCATTTGCTGAGTCATTTTTTTGACATCTATTTTACAATACATAAAAGGCAATAAATAATTTGATGTCACTTCACAAGATGATAGGCTACCCCAAAGCGGTGACTAACAAATCATCTAACTATAAATACTTTTCGCGTAATGGGTAAGCAGGAAAAATTGAAGGATTGCTTAACTCATCACGCATGTAGATTCCTACTTCTTAAATAATGGACTGTTAGAATTTAAATCATTCAATCATAGGGTTATTTAATTGACTTTTAACATAATTGATTCATTCGGTCGAAAAAAAATCGAATCGACATAATATAATTTTTGACTGTCAAAATTTATAAACACTGTAAGGATATAACCAATTTTTGTGATATCAAAACATTGTTAAACATTTTAAGAGTTAATAATGTTAAAGTATCATAATGTAACGGCCAAAAAATTGACTATTTATTGAATTTTGTATACAGTTTGTTCTTGCAGTGTAAAATTTGTATGATCGTGACGTAGTGTCTTCATGTAAGAAACCGCTTCATAATAGAGGAATTCGAACTATTCGTAAACAATAACTGAAGCCAATGTTTTTCCATTTTTTCCCGTTATTATGTTTTATGTATAGTTGATGGATGGAGGGTGGAGTGCCGCATCGGTACATGGAATATAAGGGGAGGTATGGAAGGAAAGTTGAATGAGATGTGTGCAGAAATGGATAAAAAGTGTTTAGATGTTTTATGTGTGACTGAATGTATGATGAAAGAGTGTGGTTCCTTGGAGCATGCGGATAAGCTTGTTCTGTGGTCGGGTGTGCCGAATGACCACAGAGCATGCCAAGGCGTGGCGGCGGTGCTAGCTCCAAGGATGGTAGAATGTATGAAAGGTTATAAATGTGTTAGCCCAAGACTCATGTGGATTCGCTTCAAGATCGGGTTAACAAGAGTTTTCCTTTTAATTGGATACGCCCCTGGTAACAACGAAAATGAGGCGAGTAAAGATGAGTTTTGGGACAAAGTGAGAGAGACATTGGTGTGTAAGAGTGAAAACGAAAGATTGATAATAGCAGGTGATATGAACGGTTGGGTGGGAATCCGTAGGAGTGGGTACGAGGAATGTCTGGGTACGTTTGGTGATAGACGAATAAATGATAATGGAAGGAGACTGCTTGAGTTGTGTATAGAATGGGGTCTCTTTGTATCAAATACCATCTTCGATCATAAGAGAATCCATCTCTATACTTGGGAAAGAGGATTTGAAAGGTCCATTATAGATTACGTCATTGTAGACTCTAGATTACGGGCGGATACTGTTGATTCAAGGGTCTTCAGGGGAGCCGAACTGGAAACGGATCATTTTTTAGTAGTGGCAAAAGTGATCTTATTCCGGGGATGGCGAACCAGAAGAAGCAAAACAGTAGCCGCACCGACTAGAGTCAAAGTTGAAAAACTGCAAAACAATGACGTAAGAAATAATTTCGTAAGAAAAGTGAAAGATAGATTGAGTGAGCGGGATGTAAGTGAGTTGAGTATTGACGAGACCTGGAAATACTTGAAGGAGAGTTTGTGTGAATCAGCGAAAGAATCGTGTGGTGTGTGTGTACAAGGAAGAAGGAAAGGGGATGCATGGTGGAATGATGACGTAAAGATTGCTGTTAAAGAGAAGAAAGATGCTTGGTTGAATATGTTGTCGATAAATAAGAATGACAGAGTTAAGTATGAAAGAGCAAAAGATTTGTATAAGGTATGCAAGAAGAGAGTGAAGTCGGTAGTGAAAGCGCGGAAAGAAAAGCTGAAGGAGGAAGAAGGGCTCAAAATGACAAACAACTTCCAAGCAAATTTAAAAATGTTTTGGAAAGAAGTTAAAAAAGCCCGAAATCCTCCTGATAGTGGATGTGTGAAAGCAATTTTAGACAACGAGGGAAGAATGTTAACGGAGAGTAAGATCATACAAGAAAGATGGATGGAATATTTTAAGGAGATGTATGGTGGTGATACAAGCGTGATCGAAAATATGACAGCTAGTGCGAGTGCGGGACCTATGAATGATAATATTGAAAAAATAAGTACGAATGAGATGAAAAGATCCGTGAGTGCAATGAAAAGTGGAAAAGCTGTTGGGTTTGATTGTATTGCCATAGACTTTATTAAAAGCGGTGGCGAAGTGGTTTCTACATGGTTATGTAAGTTATTTAACCAGTGCTTGGAGGAGGGATATACGCCGCTAGACTGGAGGAGAGCAGTAATTATGCCCCTGTACAAAGGAAAAGGATCGCGTATGGAATGTGGAAACCACAGAGCTATTAGTCTTTTGAGTGTCGTTGGTAAAGTCTATGGCAGAATTTTAATAGAAAGAGTAAGAAAATTGACGAGTGACAAAGTTTGGGATGTGCAAGGTGCCTTTATGAATGGCAGAGGATGTATGGATCAAATTTTTGGACTTCGTACATTGACAGAGAAGTTTCTGGCCAAAAATCGCAAACTTTTCTGTGCATTTGTCGACTTACAAAAAGCATATGATTACGTTAATAGAGAAAAGTTGTGGAAAATATTGTCTGAATATGGAATAAGTACAAAACTGATCACGGCCATTAAGTCGCTATACACGGAAAGCACTGCTAGTGTCAGAGTAAATGGAGATCTTACAGCCTGGTTTGATATCAATAAAGGTGTCAAACAAGGTTGCGTAATGTCCCCGTGGTTATTTAATCTGTATATGGACAATTGTATGAGAGAGCTGAAAGGGTTGGATGTAGGTGCCAAAATGAGTGGAGTGTCAGTAAGCTGTCTCTTGTATGCGGATGACGCTGTCCTACTTGCTGACAACGAGCATGAACTACAAGTCCTGGTGAATTGTATGTATGAGGTATGCATGCGAAATGATCTGATGATGAATGTTAATAAGTCCAAGGTAATGATTTTTGAAAAGGAAGAAACCACAACAGTCTGCAACATTAGCGTGAATGGTGAAAATTTGGAGCAAGTAGTTGAGTTCGTGTATTTAGGTAGTATGTTTACAAGAGATGGGCGAGTGGAGAGGGATATTGAAAGAAGGGTTGGGGCAGGCAACAAAGTGAATGGTGCACTTAAAGTTGTCATCGCAAACAAAAACCTATCCAAAAAGCTAGAATGGCAGTGCACAATGGTGTTCTTCTACCGACCCTCATGTATGGAAGCGAAGCATGGAACTGGCAAAGGAAGGATGAAAGTAGAATAAATGCAGTAGAAATGAGATCTCTTAGACGAATGTGTGGATATTCTGTGTATGATAGAGTGTCGAATGAAAATATAAGAAGTGAATGCGGTGCGAATGATGGTGTCATGAACAAAATAATGAAAGGATCATTAAGATGGTTTGGACATATGGAAAGAATGAATGAAGAAAGAATGGTAAAAAAATTATATGTTAATGATGTAAATGGAACCAGAAATAGAGGAAGACCGAGGAAAACGTGGCACGATCAAATAAATCAAATATTGAATGTCGGCCATGTGAGGAGTCAGAGAAATCGACGCGCGTGCATGACACGATGTATGAATGTTGAGGAAGCGAGAGAAATATGTCAGGAAAGAAAGGTGTGGCAGTCCATTCTTTCTGCCTACCCCTTCGGGGAGACGGCGTGATGGTTAGTTAGTTAGTTAGTTGTATAGTTGATTATACTTACAAAAAATATGATCCAAATAATCAAATAGTAATATTTTTGTGAGGTACCTATATGAAATATTGACAACACCGAAGTAAGAAAAAAATGTAGTTTTATTCAAGAAAATGTTACCAAAATATTCTCATATATTAGGCGCTTAAGATATTTAATTTCGACTTTCAAATTCAATTTATTAAACAAATCATTTACATTACAGATATTATCCAAGGCGTTTATGATGACAATTAAAAAAAAATTAATAACAATTTAAATAAAAGAAAAGAATGTAAAGGAACAGTAGAGTAAGACAAAACATAAGATAATTAAAAATAATATGAACATTTGAAAAGAAAGAAAAAATATAAAGAATGACGTAGAATAATTAGAATACCAAGAAAAGCAATAACCATTTTTATATATAAGAGATGGATACTTTCTCAGGGTAGCCTCACTATCGTGAAAAATGTCCACATCCGAAGAGATACGGTTTAGAAAGATTATTGCCCTGCCCTAGGGGATAACCTTAGGTAGATTGGTTCTACACAGTGACAGGTGAAATAATCTATGTTGCCTTTGTCGCAGAAAATTGTCAGGGACATACAAAGTCAAGCCATTCAAAATATCAGAGCTATGTTTTCGACCACGTATCAGTTGAAAGGAATGAACAGTTCGTGTAGTTTCCAACTATTGGTAGACCAGCATAACCAGACAGAAATCAGTTGTGTGCAGCTAGGGGTAATAAAAGTTTTCTTTGAGGTACAAAAAACGTAAGAACTTTTTCTGTACTTTTTCAATTAACAAGCAATGGGGTGATTAGGAGGAAGTTTTAATTAGAACATTACCCGTATGTACGTACATGCATAATTTTTTTAGTTACACTTTTTAAATAAAATAAATATATTTGAAACCTTTATATATTTATACAGATTTATCAGATAAAAATAATGGAAAAACTTGAATGATTTTCAATCACACTTTTGTAGATTTGGTCAAGGCTTACAAAGTTTGCCAAGCAGTTTACTTGTCACAACTTTTGTATTAATATTAGATTTGCAAGTTTTCCGTCCAAACAACCATGTTCTATAACTTGGATACTGAATAGTTCCTGGAAGAGCAAACTTTGTAAAGGCACGTAGTCTTCAAAGTTGTTGTTTAGATAAATAACATATTATAATTGTTAATTATCTCATTACAATTAGAAACAATACGTTTACATTTAAATAGTTAAAATGCAGTGCGAAAATTCCCACGACAACATTTTTGTTATCTTAGAAGATATCCTATCATAAATTCATATTTTGTAATTACAACACATAATGAAAATTATTGCATTCATTAGAAGTTAAGGTTACTCATTATTATTGATGGTTGAAGTATTAGTTTTGTAAAAATCCATTATTAATTTATAATAGTAAACACGATTGTTTAGTGGTTTTACTTGGATTTAATTTATATAAATTAAATCCAAGTCAAACCACTAAACAATCGTGTTTACTGTTATAAATTAACTCATTCATATTTTTGTATTATTTTTAACAATAAAAACTAACAAGAAGGATTCGAAATACAATCTCCAATGTGAGCAGAACATGGCTGATTATTATGAAGAAGTAAATCGGGTCGTGTCGAGGCTTAAATCCATGTACACTGGATCAGGAGCCAAGCATTCTACCCTATATAGTATATAACATCACCCGTATTATGGTAATATTTTTCACAAAAAAGACAAACATTCGTAGTCCAAGATTTAACACTTTATTTATAAACGTAATTCAACTAGCAACGACCTCTGAGAAGGCACATAAAAAGTCTTTTAGCTGTGCTTTTGGATAACGATAAATTTGATTCTGCTCTTTACATTATTTTGATTTTGAAGCATTTGTGTTGACTGACCGTGAAAAAAATGCGGGGAAAAGCTAATTAGATTTTTTGCAATAACGTGCTTATTCCAACGGCAAAAATATAACCCTTATTAAATGGCATGATGGGCAAACATTTTGATGAGGGGAATTTCGCCGCAGTTTTTATCGCCAGGATGCTTGAAATTAATTGATTGCACTAAACTCGACATTCTGTTCTAGAGACTAATTTGTTGATGCAAGTGATAAAGTATTTTTTTTATATAAAAATGGTTTTCTAAACCTTTTCTCGACTACTGAGTAAAAATGGATTTATGAAAACTATAAATTATTCAAATTTATAAAACTATCTAACAAACTAACCATCACGTCGTCTCCCCGAAGGGGTAGGCAGAAATAATGGACTGCCACAATTTTCTTTCCTGACATATTTTTCTTGATCCTCAACATTTAAACATCGTGTCATGCATGCGCGTCGTTTTCTCTGACTCCTCACGTAGCTGAAATTCAATATTTGATTTATTTGATCGTGCCACGTTTACTTCAGTCTTCCTTTATTTCTAGTTCCATTTACATCCTTAACATATACTTTTTTACAATTCTTTCTTCATTCATTCTTTCCACCTTCATAACACCACCATCTGCACCGCATTCACATCTTATATTTTCATTCGACACTCTATCATATACAGAGAGTCTGAGAGATCTCATTTCTACTGCATCTATTCTACTTTCATCCTTTTTTTGCCAGTTCCATGCTTCGCTTCCATACATAAGGGTCGGTGAAAGAAAACCATTGTGCACTGCAATTTTAGCTTTTTGGGATAGGTTTTTGTTTGCGATGACAACTGTCAGTGTACCATTTACTTTGTTGCCTGCCCCAACCCGTCTTTCAATATCCGTCTCCACTCGCCCATCTTTTGTAAACATACTACCCAAATATATGAATTAATAGTAATAAATATTTTGAAACGTGTGTTTAAAAATTCAAAACGATTTGGTAATACCATAAAAGGGCGATACAAGTCTTTCAGTTCAATAAAATAAACAAAACATAAAATAAAACTTCTAGAAAGCAGACGTTTCCATTCGTATTAAACTACATAAAAAGTTTCGATATTTCATTTAGGTACATCAGTCATTCCGCTCATATTGATTATGGCCGCTAGTACCTACCCAATTATAATTTTATGCATTCTATATTGTTTCGTTATTGTAGACAGTTTTATATAACTATAATAAATTATTACCTTTATTAACTAACTAACTAACTAACCATCACGCTATCTTCCCGAAGGGGTAGGCAGAAAGAATGGACTGCCACACCTTTCTATCCTGACATATTTCTCTCGATTCCTCAACATTCATACACCGTGTCATGCACGCGCGTCGATTTCTCTGACTCCTCACATGGCCGACATTCAATATTTGATTTATTTGATCGTGCCACGTTTTCCTCGGTCTTCCTCTATTTCTGGTTCCATTTACATCATTAACATATAATTTTTTTACCATTCTTTCTTCATTCCATATGTCCAAACCATCTAAATGATCCTTTCATTATTTTGTTCATGACACCATCATTCGCACCGCATGCACTTCTTATATTTTCATTCGACACTCTATCATACACAGAATATCCACACATTCGTCTAAGATATCTCATTTCTACTGCATTTATTCTACTTTCATCCTTACCTTTATTAATTCTCATAATAAAAAAAACTCTTTAGGCAAATTATTAAATTAAAATATATTTTAGAAAATATGCTGCTTTCTTAATAGTGTCGATTTTTCTCTGGACTTTATAAGAATTATAATATCTCGTATATAACAATTAATAAATAAAACCATGACAGTCCACGAAGACTGTCATTAAAGAAGAAACCATGACAGTCTGCAACATTAGCGTGAATGGTGGAAATTTGGAGCAAGTAGTTCAGTTCGTGTATTTAGGTAGTATGTTTACAAGAGATGGGCAAGTGGAGAGGGATATTAAAAGAAGGGTTAGGGCAGGCAACAAAGCGAATGGTGCACTTAAAGTTGTCATCGCAAACAAAAACCTATCCAAAAAAGCTAGAATGGCAGTGCACAATGGTGTTCTTCTACCGACCCTTATGTATGGAAGCGAAGCATAGAACTGGCAAAAAAAAGATGAAAGTAGAATAAATGCAGTAGAAATGAGATCTCGAATGAAAATATAAGAAGTGAATGCGGTGCGAATGATGGTGTCATGAACAAAATAATGAAAGGATCATTAAGATGGCTTGGACATATGGAAAGAATGAATGAAGAAAGAATGGTAAAAAAATTATATGTTAATGATGTAAATGGAACCAGAAATAGAGGAAGACCGAGGAAAGCGTGGCACGATCAAATAAATCAAATATTGAATGTCGGCCATGTGAGGAGTCAGAGATATCGACGCGCGTGCATGACAAGATGTATGAATGTTGAGAAAGCGAGAGAAATATGTCAGGAAAGAAAAGTGTGGTAGTCCATTCTTTCTGCCTACCCCTTCGGGGAGACGGCGTGATGGTTAGTTAGTTAGTTAGTTTTAAATAAAACGATGTTTTTTTTAATAACTAGTTCCACCCTTGATTTTATTTTAGATTTGCCAGACACGCAGGCGAAACTGCTAACTATCAAATAAAGACAAACGTGGAAATAGTTCTTTAAAAATATTGTTTTATATAATTGTCATATGAAATAAACTTCGATCAAGAGATGTCAGTAAAATCGTTAGATTATCATAGAGTACAATTCTTAAATTTCTACTTAAATCCTTAGAACAATTCATATGTTATTATGGAAGAACATAAACATGACCTAAATTACGTAGAAACGTAAATGATAAAATATTTGTTCTGCTTTGAATGTAAGATGATAAATTAACATTATGTCAGATAATATTACCAAAAAAAAAGACAATTTAAATTTGAAATGGAGATGAGATTGATTGATGCTCCTCGTATATTGAAACACACTTAGTAAAACGAGAAGGACTCGAGATTTTTATTAATTTTTCTGTTCTAGAAAAGCTTGATACTGCAAAGATTTATGTAATTTAGTGAATAGCTTTCAGCAGAAGTGTTTGCTAAGTAAACTTTGCACCACTTGTACAAAGATATCGATAACCGATTGGGATTTGTTTCAGCATTCGGGAGAGCATATTTATTTTAAATAGTCCATTGTTTTGGCCAATTCGATATATTATTGTAACACCTGATGATGTCAACTTAGGTTGACGAAACAGCTGTCGCATAAAATAAAACACAATTGTGATACATAACACAAGTTATTAAATTTAACAGTTTAACATATTTATTTTAATCATCATGCCGACCTTAATGTATGGAAGTGAAGCTTAGAGTTGGCAGAAGAAGGATGAAAGTAGGATAAATGCAGTAGAAATAAGGTCACTAAGAAGGATGTATGGAAAAACAATGTATGATAGAATATCTAATAATGAAGTAAGAAAGGAATGTAAAGCGGATGAATGGGTGATAAATAAAATCAAGAAAGGATCACTAAGATGGTTTGGGCATATGGAACGAATGGATGAGGGAAGAATGGTTAAAAATATATGTAAGTAGTGTGAATGAAAAAAGAAGTCGAGGAAGGCCAAGGAAGACATGACATGACCAAATTAATCAATTACTGAAAGACGACCATGTTCGAAGTAGGAACAATCGACGAGCGTGAATATCACGATGTGTGAAAGTAGGCGCGAGAGTTATGTCAGGATAGAACAATGTGGAGATCCATCCTCTCTGCCTACCCCTTCGGGAAACGGCGTGATGGTTAGTAAGTTAGTTAGTTAGTTAAAGATGCTATGAAAGGAAGTTTTTTCTTAGAATACTCGAATGTTTCTCAACAATTTCAAATATTTTTCTAACACTAAATACTTTACATAAAATATATTATAAATAATTAAAAATGTTTACAGTTATTATTTTACTTTATTTTAAAAACTTAAAAGTGTGTTAAGGAATATGAAATTAAACTTGCTGACCACTTGTTAATAGCTTTTTTATAGTTTGGGGGTTTGTGGTGAGAGTTAAAAGCAGTGGAGGTTTCAGCGTTTATTGTAGGTCACAAGTAATCATACGTTGTAGTATTATGTACTCGTAATGGAGCGTGGCTGGATGTCGATAGCAGCGGGGCAGAGTCCGGGTGGTGAGCAGTAGAGGATGATGGCTTGCTGGGCAGTAGCGTCGGTCGGCTGGAGCAAAGATTCGTCGGAAGTTACGTCGTAGCAGTGTAGACAGTTGTGTAGCTCGGTAGTACTTGACGGCGTAGACTCGTGTCGGTTAGAAGTCGCAATACTGACTGACGTATTGGGTGGCCGAAAGTACTGCTTTTGTATGCTTTGCTTGTCTCTGTACATGATGCCCTGCTCTAGTGGCCTAGTGACCAAACTGAATAAATCTGGGCCCCGACTTAGCAGTTTTGATAAGTAGGTCCCGAGTCAGGGGTTTTGTGTACTATATTTCATCATGAAATATGCTGGTTCAGCGTCGAAGTCCACTTATGTGGATCACCTACAATAGTACTAACCGAAAAATAAAAAAAATAGCATCTCTAGCACTCAACAATATTAATTAATACGAATGAAAAGTTTGTTTTATTACAATTTACGTGAAAGACATATTTCGCCTTTCTAAGACATTATCAAAATTAAATATGTATTTTTTAAGTAAAATGTATTTGATTTTGTGAGAATTGATCTTTGAGTTCAGACCAAAGAAGGTACATTTCAATAACCAATAATTTTATATGAATATTATGATTCTTTCTAATTCTTAATTTTAATGTTTTTTATGGTTCTCTTATGAATTCTTATAATGTTATTGCAAATGATCTGGAATATCTGTAATGTTTGTGATTTTTATTCAAATAAATGGAATGAAATGAAAATAAAAATGAGTAAAAATGGATAAAGGCTTTTCGAAGAGACAGAAAATTTCGTTTAAAAATAACATATTTTCTACTCGTCTTAAGGTATGGCAATAAATACAATAAATACGGGAATAATGGTACATTATACTTTATTATGATGTTTCGTATACATCTATACCCTTAAGCGCTTCAATTGATTCCGATGAATCTTAAATGTTATCTAATCGATAAACCAATATATTTTCGTGGCTTAAGGTCGCAGAGGTTCACGTTTCCCACCGAAACCGCTTCAAGGCAATATTTTTGTAATTTTTTGCTTTCACATCGTAAGAGTATAATATGACAGATTTATATTGACATTGTAAAATGTCGAGGGTTGATAAGCAAAAGGCATTTGAAGAGTTTTTGCCAAAATATGGTAAAGTAGTAATTAAATTATGTATAATATATTGTATATTATGTTGTGTATTATGTATAATATACAATGTAAATATTATGTATAATATACAAATAACAAAAACGATTATTTTATTGTTGACATGATGAATTTTCTTGAACATGATGAATTTTCTTGATGTAAAACTGTATATTAAATAAATAATACGAATGGACACGTCTGTTTTCTAGAAGATTCATTAATTTTAATGGGAATAACATATTTCGCCTTGTTAAGACATTATCAAATTTAAATATATGTCGGCCACTTGAGGAGTCTGGGAAATCGACGTGCGTACATGACACGATGTATGAATGTTGAGCAAGCGAGAGAAGTATGTTAGTAGAGACAATGTGGCGGTCCAATCTTCCTACCCACCCAATCGCTTTCGGTGAGACAGCGAGATGGATAGTTAGTTAATTAAATAAAACGAACCACATTATTTTTATATTTATAGATTGGCAACCACCAATCTCACATCTTAAAGAGAAAACAGCACTTAATTGTTGTTTACGAAGCTTTTGTTTTTTTTTGTAAAACTAAAATTTCGACAGTGAAAAAGATAAAAACGTTCATTTATCTTTGTCACTGTCGACATTTAAAATTTGATTTGGTTTGGTCACGTTTTTCGCGGACCACCCCAATGCTCGAGACATATTTAATTCGTATTTTCATTTACTTATATTTAACGAATTTTCATAGATAACACGTTTTTTTTATAATAAGATAAAAATGGGATTTCAATAACTTTTTTTTTTACATAGATCTGTATAATAACTCAACCATAATAACGATAAGTATTAAAAAAAAACGATATACTACTGTCCTACTTGCAGACAACGAGCATGAACTACAACTCCTAGTGAATAGTATGTATGAGTAAGGTTTGCGAAATGATCTGATGATGAATGTTAATAAGTCCAAGGTAATGATTTTCGAACAAGAAGAAATCATGACAGTCTGCAACATTAGCGTGAATGGTGAAAATTGGGAGCAAGTAGATGAGTTCGTGTATTTAAGTAGTATGTTTACAAAGATAGTGCTAAGCCCATTAGTGGAGAGGGATATTGAAAGAAGGGTTGGGGCAGGCAACAAAGTGAATGGTGCACTTAAAGTTGTCATGGCAAATAAAAACCTATCCAAAAAAGCTAGAATGACAGTGCACAATGGTGTTTTTCTACCGACCCTTATGTATGGAAGCGAAGCATGGAACTGGCAAAAGAAGGATGAAAGTAGAATAAATGCAGTAGAAATGAGATCTCTTAGACGAATGTATGTACATTGTGTATGATAGAGTGTCGAATGAAAATATAAGAAGTGAATACGGTGCGAATGATGGTGTTATGAACAAAATAATGAAAGGATCATTAAAATGGTTAGGACATATGGAAAGAATGAATGAAGAAAGAATGGTAAAAAAAATATATCTTTACGATGTAAATGGAACCAAAAAAATGGAAGACCGAGGAAAACGTGGCACGATCAAATAAACCAAATATTGAATGTCGGCCATGTGAGGAGTCAGAGAAATCGACGCGCGTGCATGACACGATGTATGAATGTTGAGGAAGCGTGAGAAATATGACAGGAAAGAAAATTGTGGCAGTCCATTCTTTCTGCCTACCCCTTCGGAGACACGGCGTGATGGTTAGTTAGTTTATTTAAAACAAATGTAAATATTAACCACCGAAATGAAGGTGGGCGAGCGGGTAACGTTGCTCGACCACATCAGTAACATACACAGCATTAGAGTGAGGCCAATCTCGGAAAAACTTGAAGAGACCCGACTGAGATGGTACAACCACGTCTTGCGGCACCCAGCTGACCATGCTACAAGGTAATTGAAGCGGGCTCGCGACCCAGGGTAAGTGGTAGGACCAAGCAGACATGGACACTCTGTCCCAACCTCACCAATGTCTCTCTGAAATAATTTTATGGTATTTATTGTTTCTTGAACAATGATGTAAAACTCCATATTAAATAATTAATACGAATGAAAACGTCAGTTTTCTAGAAGTTTTATTATATTTTATGGGAATGACATGTTTGCCCTTCTAAGGCATTATCAAATGTGACGAAACTTCAATTCACGTACAAATTTCGCTATACATTCATAATAAAGGGTACACTCTCAACCTATTGGAACAATTAGAAATCAATAAGCATAACAAAAACCCTAATTTAACTTTAATCAATGAACAAACTAACATATATTCATCACCATTCCTTTATGTAGTTCCGATATATAATTAGATTCAAAGAACTCTTGATTCTGCACCGTATTTATTTCACATTTCAGATGCAAAAGAGAAGAATACATCGATTGAGTTTACGCACACAGGATGGCAATTTTATTTTAAATATAATACTTAGAATCATTAGTGTAACCTTGAAATATGTAAAATCATTTGTAAACAATTTGTAAGAAGATGTTTTTCTTAGAAACACTTTATTTCATTCACCTCAAATAACTTTTTATGATTTGTATAATATCATTCCCCTAACTATGTAATCATTGTTATAAAATTTCTTAACGAGTTCCAAGAAACACTTTCTTATATTTCTGCACCTACCCAAATTTTTTTTTTGTTAAAAATGTATAAAGTCATATAAATTCTCGTTAATTTCCATATTCTCCTCCATTTACTAGTGTATATAAACTGCAACGAGTTAAAGTTTCATCATATTTGATAATGCCTTAGAAGGGCGAAACATGTCATTCCCATAAAATATAATAAAACTTCTAGAAAACTGACGTTTTCATTTGTATTCATTTAATGGTAGGTCATAAAATCATATACCACGATTGGCCAGATTAAATGTGGCCTGGAGACCTTTATGCTTTAGTTGAAATGTTGCATTCCCCAGTTAACGTAAGTCCCGCATGGACGGGGGACGGGCCTAGGGATTGCATGAGCGAAGCTGACGAAAGGGCGCAGCTGCATCCTTTAACAGCTATAGCGGCTTCGGATAAGCGGTGGGTAACTTTCGATTAAGTATCCACGCTTGTAAATAACTATTGACACTATGTTTGAATATATAAATGTAAAATGTATAAAACGAAAACATAGATTTTTTGTCTTAACAATAATATATGTGAAAATAAATAATGTTTTATTCTACCTGGAATGTACTAATTAACACTCTTCCTTAAATGTTCATATCTCTATTTGATATAAAGATTTCCATCGTGACTCACGCAAAATATTAAGCAATGTAACATTTTATATATAATATTTATTTGTGTTAGATCCGATTCTGCTTTTGTCAAAGTCCTGTAGATACTTTTATTAGTATTCGCATTGCCATGCGGAACGTGGTCTATAATCGTAATATAAGAATATCCCATAATATTTTGATCACAGAAATAATTTATTATAGCAACATAAAACTGTCTACGATAACGTAACAAAAAAGAATGCATAAAATTATAATTGGGTAGGTACCAGCGGATATAATCAATACGAACGGAATGACTATGATGTTCCTAAATGAAAATATCGGAACATTTTTATGTAGATTAATACGAATGCAACCGTCTGTTTTCTAGAAGTCTTAATTTTATTTTATTTAACCGAAAGACATTTTTCCTCCTTTAAATGCATATGGTACCAAATCAAATCGTTGTAGTGTGATATTGATAACGTCATTAGAAACATGCAATTCCATCTCTTATTATTGCTAGCCTATGTTCCATTGACTTTGGGTCTTCTCGTAAGACATTAGAAGTAAAACAATGTAACAATTCCGTCTCCAGGACTGTCGTATCCTGGGTGGTCATATTTAGAGTTTAGGTTTGGATTATGTTTTTTTTTTGGCCGGTTACCACCTGACGCCAAGACAGTAACCCCTCTAGCTAACTGGGGCTTAGGATGCCACCGTCGGCATGAGATACCTACATTTTATTCACATTAAATAAAATGAATTTTCAAAATTTTGGAAACAGTTTTCATTCGTATGAATTATTTCATGTTATGTTTGACATCATTTAAAAATAGTTATTGGAAACAAGAATTTATCAATGAAAGCAAAAATGGCCGTGCAAAATTCTAGCTTCTTGAAGGCATCCTGAAGTGCCTTCAAGAAGCTGAAGTGCGTCAGTGAATAAAGTCCCTGTCAGACTCCCCTTTTAATATTTATCTTTCGAGTTGGTTCGTGCAATTTTATTGTAGTGGTTGGTTTATAATAAATGTCATTGATAAACTTTGAGTATCGATGGTCCATTACACAATTATAAAGACATTCTATTACCACCCATGTCTCCACTGAATCAAAGGTCTTTTCGAAATCGATGAAAACTAGAACCAGTGGCAAGTTGTATTCGCGTGCTTTTGTATTACGTTTTTTAGCGTCAGTAGGTGATCATTTGTTTTTAAGTCTAGACGAAATCCTGCCTGATCTCTGTGTTGGGATCCATTCAATTCGTTGGTTAGACGGTGGCATAAAACTCTTGTGAACAACTTATATAGGTGTGAGAGTAAACTTATTGGTCTGTAATTTACTATTTTTTTTTTAATTATCTCTCTTTTTATGTAGTAGAACAATATTTGAGTTGTTCCATTCCGTCGGTATGTTTTCCTCTTTTAGGCATTTACTAAATAATACAACAACTTTAATTAAAAAAGTTGTCAATTATTCCGTCTTCGCCTGGTGCTTAACTATGTTTCATTTTATCATGTAAAGTTTCATCGTTGATAATATTTGGAATTTCTTCTGATCCTAATTTGGTAATTTTAGATCTCGACGTCATGTTTTCTACTTGTGCGCGTTGTGAGGTATATAACTTTTGGTAGAAATTGACCGTTATTTCTAATAGTTCTGATCTGTCATATGACATACTGCCATCTTCTCCACACAGAGCTGTAATTTGTTTCTTGACACTGTGAAGACTCTTTTGCAGAACAATTGTCCCATTGTTTTCAGATATTACCTGTTCTATAATGTTTTCATTGTATACAGCTATGTCCTTTCTTATTTCTCGTCTAATACTTTTGTTCAAAATTTTGTACTCGTCTGAATAATCCAATAAACTTCTATGTAAGTTTCGTCATTTCTCAATCAAAATCTGAGTGTTTTGTGAAATTTTGCTTTGTTTTGGGACTCTTTATGTTGTTAATTGTTTTACTGCTATGTTGATTACATTCTCTATATTTGTATTCATCTCGTCTATTGAACCCTTCACATGGAAAGATCGTTTTGATATTTCCTCCTCTAGAGTCGCTCTATAATAAGAAGGATTCAAGGTTATTGCTTGATTCATATTAGTTTTGAACTTTATTAAGTTTCGTCTCTCTAATTTAGTGTTAATGAATACTTTGGCTCTTACAAATCTATGGTCGCCCCCTGTATTAAATGAATTAAATACATCTTGTACAATGTTTTCATGACTTGAGAATATAAGATCTATTTCATTTTTTGTGGATCTATCTGGGCTTTTACATGTCCATTTATTAAATTTTTTTTTCTTAATAATAAATTGAGACCAAATCCTTACTTTTATATTTAAATGAAAAATACAATTATATACTAAATGAATGAAGGGGAGGGGGAGTAAGAAGTTAAGTCTAGAGATAGGGGCAACCGTTGTTTAATTAGATTTTTCAAACAAACCGAACAAATCAACCATTGGTCATGAAATTAAGTTTATTTGGTGGCCTATAGTTGTTTCTTTATTTTTAATGCATATTTTAATTTTTAAAATTTCAAGGTTATGAAATGTTATATTTATATTTTTAACGTGAAAAATTGAATTTTCTTCTTCGTTATTAAATGAATTTATTTTTCAAGAAGATGGTTTGCGAACTTGAATATTTTTCATTTGTTTACAATATTGCGTTACCACAGTAGTAAACAGTTCTCAAAAGCCGATTGCAATCTGTGGTAATGCTAAATTAATTGAAAACTGGTTGAATTTAATATTTATGAAATAGCTTGTTCATAACACAAACAGGTACACTGAGAACCACAACAAAGATAAATTTAAGTTGTTATAACTTGAATATTCTCTTCAACGGAATAGTAGTTTCAGGAAGTATATAAATAAAAACGAATTTTACGGGAGAACGATTATAACAAAAATTATAACGAAAAAAAATGGTAATATTTTTGGTTAGTTTATATCGTCCTCCCGATGATGAAGGTGTAAGCCTTCGAAACATGTAGAGAAAAATAAACATGTTTTTAATTCACAAAAAATCGTCACTATTGAATTCCAAAGTATTAACGCCTTAAATTTATCTAAAATTTATAAGTAAATACTTTGAGAGACACTTCAAACAACTTTTTAAGAAGGAGCGTATATTGATAGTAGAATTATAAAATTGAGATCGCAGATAAGGCAGAAACATACTATTAACACGCCACGCCACCCGATGCCACGTGATGCGTGTTGAGTCGAATCAAATTGTATTGTTTTCTATGGACAGAATCACACTATGAACAATGGACGCGATGCCATGCGCGCACACGCCACCCGATCCAGACGAGTTAGATCGACGTGTTGCCGATGGTGGGAGTAAACACGCCACGTCGCGTGTTAATAGTATGTTTCTGCCTATAGACGTCTTTCATATAAGAGAAATAACATTGAGAAGACAAATACTCTTAACTTTAGAGAGTCTTGCCTTCCTAAAGTCGAACCATCTCTCACGCGTTCCAGGTATTATATTACAATTGTATTATATTACAACAGTTACAACTGTTTTCAATAGATGCCTTAAACTTTAATTTTGTATATAATATCTTTTGAGAAAATAAACTATTATAATTTAATTTGATTTAAAAATGTAGCTTCTTAAATTTCGATAGAGGTGAAGAAAATTAGTAATAAAGAGAGTATTTATTACCTGCAAGTAGCACTTTCGGTGTGGCGAGTGGTAGGAGTCGTATCCGCTGGATGACGTGGCTGCGCGAGCTGCCCAGCGGATCTGACGCGGACAGCACCGGGAACAGGCAAACAGGAAGTTAGTTTATATAAATCCAAACAATGGAAATAGCAATGAATCAACACGAAGGCGAAAACTATAAATCGTTTTATTCTAATAAAAGTTCAAATAAGCAAATAGCCATCATCTTAAAAGATCAATACACGTAACTATATTTTCGTTAAACGTTATTTTCTTAGTTGATTTTGATTGTGATTTATAAATATATCGATTTTAAAGGGTAGTAGGGCTACGATGGGGTATGTTTTGCTGGAAAGCATGCCTTTACAAAATGTCGTAAAGTTCCATGTTGCATTAACAACAGCAACACAACTATCAAGTCCAACTCTCTAGCGTCCACGAGAGGTCTTTTAAAGACCCCGTGAACCCCGGGCAACGTGGCACATATTACTTAGTGCCATAGCAGATAGAGAGAGGACGAATGGCGAGCTTCCAGCGCCATAAAACTGGATACACCCAGCTTAGGGAAGGTAACCCCGACAGAAAATCCTCCAGAGAAGGCAAGGGGATACCACTCTGGATATTTTTCCCCAGGTCATCATTATGAGGGTGACAGTCAACGTTGGGGAGACCTGACAAGACGCAGACAGAATAATCGATTTTAAACTTTGACTAATACTAGAAGCAAATATTTAACTAAGCTGACGGCGCAACAGATGACGTTATATCGATAATTGACACTACCTTACGCAAAATGATTAGCTTTTCCCACATTGAATAAAAAAATACGTTTTCGCCGATATTGTACATACAATAACAAAATTTGTCTTATAAAGATTGGTAAATAAATGGCAAAATTTTCAAAGATCATTGGAGGCGTATACATGAATATTGAAAAAAAAAAAACAACTGATTCGAAATAATATTTGCTAAATATTACCACCAAAAAATTAAAACGAGCCAATATGGTAAATAGCCCGCCAACAAAATTATATTATTATATTATAATATATTTACCGATAATAGTTAACACGATTGTTTTGTGGTTTTACTTGGATGGAAAAAAAATTGATGGAATCCAAGTAAAGTCGCTACGCAATCGTGTTTACTGCATATTATTATATAAATTTATAATGGAGTTGTACCAAACTAATACCTCAACCATCAATATTTATATCTGTTTACACATGTAAATTTTGTCTGGTAAAACAAGTGTCAAGAGCATTTCAAATTGACACATTAAAAAGTAATTTGCAATTTCACGCAAATAGCTTTTTCCGACGGCTTTCCGTTGGAATTTTCTGAATTAATTCCCGCATACATTCGTACATGGCCACAGCGAATTCGCAGCAATTTCGTAGGAGTGACTGATGTAGTGGAAAAGAACTTGTGACGGAAAAAATATGATTACATCTCTGGATTGGCAAAATCAAATTGCGGCGTTTCTTACTCACTAACCAACAACCATGTCAAGGAACTAGACGTATGTGCACAGATAATGAAATACTTATATCCAACTTTCTATATAATTAATATAAAATCAGATAGTTTTGCTTCAGCTGATACAGCCATTTGTTTTTTTTTTCAATGCCAGTCTTAACGTTTTATCATTATTGACGTATTTGGTATTAGCTTCATCTAAAAATAGCCAATAGCACAGTCCTTGAAAAACACCATTACAATAAAACGCGGCGTTTTTAAAATTACACATTAGTAAAAATGTGTTTTGCGAATTTAATAATGAAACCATACATCAAATGATTTCAACATTATAATAGATTTACGGAAATACCTTTCATTATTCCGAAGCAAGAAGTCCCGTTATGTTCATTTTGTGTTAATGTTCAACCGAAACTGATATCCATTGTACAATAACTAACCTTTTTATCAAATAAATCGGGAATTTATGTTGTGCAGAACCTATTTAAATGCAAACAATTGTGAGGGTTACACAGCTTAATCAAAAGGGGAACGCCGTTTGGGTTGAATAACACGTAAATCAACATTTTGATGTTCATGGCCAACCAATTTAATCTAAAAGCGAATGAACTGTTTTTGTTAAGAGAATATTGCTTAGGAAAACTATTGTCATAAAATGTAAGAAGTTGTTTACGCAAATAAATAAAAACTATCTATAATTTCTTAAGTGTGCTATTTATCATATATTTTTCACACATTAGATTTCAGAACTAAGCTGAAAACCAATATTTTTCATATTTCAATTCCAATTTCAAATTTATATATTTTGTTCTATTATACTTTCAAACCGATCGCGAATATCAGATGCAGCGTTCATATATTGTAGATTTTCAGATTTAAAACACGTCTAAATGCGCCCTTGAGGTGATTACATCACAAAATCGGTCAATTTTTTATTTTTATTATTATTTTATTTTTATTGTTATTTTTTTTTAATTATCATTATTATTATTATTATCAATTTCAATTTCAATTTATTTCAATTTATTTATTTTTAAATCATAAACATTACAGTATATAACCAAAGCGCTTATGACTATACTGGTAGGATACAAAAACAACAAAAAAACTATTTTAAACAGTAAATACAATTATAAAACTTAAAAATAGACAAAAACACAAAAAAACACGATATAATTAAAAATTAAGACCAAATAAGTAATTAGAAACAATAAGAAGAACAACACATTATATAAGAGATAGGTGTTTTCTGAGGGTAGCCTCACTATCGTGGAAGATGTCCACATCCGAAGAGATGCGGTTAAATAGGATTATTGCCGTTGGATCGTAAACTAATAGTTTGCATTGCATGCCATAAAAACTAAGCTCTTTATACATTTAAAATAATTTTATAATTCATTCATACTCATCGAAAATGAAGCCTAACTATTTAACGAAAACTCAGAGATTTCCTTTATTAACATATAAATAGTAATAATATTAATAATAATAATAATAATAATAATAATAGTGATATGCTGGACTACCAATCATTGGAAATTAGACGAACTATCCACCTGGGTGTTCACTTTTTTCAACTGATTCGTGGTCGAATACATAACTCTGATATTTTGAATGACTTGACTTTGTTTGTCCCCGACAATTATCTGCGACAAAGGCAACATAGCTTATTTCACCTGCCACTGTGTAGAACCAATCTACCTAAGGTAATGCCCGTGGGCAGGGCAATAATCCTATTAAACCGCATCTCTTCGGATGTGGACATCTTCCACGATAGTGAGGCTACCCTCAGAAAACACCTATCTCTTATATAATGTGTTGTTCTTCTTATTGTTTCTAATTACTTATTTGGTGTTAATTTTTAATTATATCGTGTTTTTTTTTTGTGTTTTTGTCTATTTTTAAATTTTATAATTGTATTTACTGTTTAAAATAGTTTTTTTGTTGTTTTTGTATCCTACCAGTATAGTCATAAGCGCTTTGGTTATATACTGTAATGTTTATGATTAAAAAAAAAAAAAAAATTGAAATAAATTGAAATTGAAATTGAGAATAATAATAATAATAATAATAATAATAATAATAATAATAATAATAATAATAATAATACAAATAATAATAAAAAGAAAAAAATAATAAAAATAAAAAATTGACCGATTTTGTGATGTAATCACCTCAAGGGCGCATTTAGACGTGTTTTAAATCTGAAAATCTACAATATATGAACGCTGCATCTGATATTCGCGATCGGTTTGAAAGTATAATAGAACAAAATATATAAATTTGAAATTGGAATTGAAATATGAAAAATATTGGTTTTCAGCTTAGTTCTGAAATCTGCCGGATCATTTATGCATCTAAGGTATAAAGAGAGATTGTTCCAAGTTGATAGGCCGGCTACCGCAAAGGCTCGATCCCCGAAATTTGTACTTACTAGGGCAACGCTTCGGCTCGATAAATCTTCCTATTGCAGAGGAGTCCCCCGAGTAAAGTGTAGATTGCTTTGGATTTAGGCTGTCCGTTATACAGAGTTCGGATATATAATTTGGTGCCATTCCATGTAGCTCTTTGAAGACTGTCCAGAAGAATTTATACTATAGTAAATATGTTACAATCATGTGAAGGGACGTCGGGAGTTGGTAGAAGGCAGTTGTTCTGGCTGCGAAACATAAAAGAGTGGACAGCAATTACAAAAATTGAAAACCAGTTAAGGACAGAGATACCTTTGTTGCAGTGATTGCTAACGCTCTGGGGACCTGACACAGCACCAAAAGAAGGATACGAAACATAATATAGATGGCCACTAGCTCCAGGTCTCTGTATAACATTCGCTTTAAAATTTGTAGAGAGGAGGAATAGGACGAAGAAGAAGAAGAAGATGATGAAGAAAATAAATAATTAACTATTTGTTTATGAAAGCGCACATGTCAAATTTTTATCTTTGCGGAATGAGATTCAATTTAGCAAATGTAAAATGTTTATTTAACTACAAAAAAAAATGTAATTTTTCAAGCGAGAAAGAAACCGTTTCTGTGGAGACAGGTTTGAATAATTAAGTTTATGTTAGTACTCACCCTGCCCGAGGAAAAGAGGAGATTGAAAATCGTTGCTTAGAATCTGTTTCTGTATGAAAAGGCGGAGGAGTGACAAATGGTTGTTCTCTGAATGTGGGTGACGTCACGGCTGTACCTTTGTCGGCAAAATATTCCGCAGGACAGTGTTCCTATTGAGCGTAAAGGCGCGAAGTTATTTTGTATCAGTCATTGTAAATATCTTCGTAATATTGTTTATGTTTGATTTATTTATTTAATATCCAACTGGTTTCACAATATTTATATTATACTTCGTGAATAATGAAAATAAAACAGTTTTGTAAAAAATCTTTTTAAAATGTATATACTATACTCTAACTAACTAACTAACTAACCATCACGCCGTCTCCCCGAAGGGGTAGGCAGAAAGAATGGACTGCCACACCTTTCTTTCCTGACATATTTCTCTCGCTTCCTCAACATTCATACATCGTGTCATGCACGCGCGTCGATTTCTCTGACTCCTCACATGGCCGACATTCAATATTTGATTTATTTGATCGTGCCACGTTTTCCTCGGTCTTCCTCTATTTCTGGTTCCATTTACATCACTAACATATAATTTTTTTACCATTCTTTCTTCATTCATTCTTTCCATATGTCCAAACCATCTTAATGATCCTTTCATTATTTTGTTCATGACACCATCATTCGCACCGCATTCACTTCTTATATTTTCATTCGACACTCTATCATACACAGAATATCCACACATTCGTCTAAGAGATCTCATTTCTACTGCATTTATTCTACTTTCATCCTTCTTTTGCCAGTTCCATGCTTCGCTTCCATACATAAGGGTCGGTAGAAGAACACCATTGTGCACTGTCATTCTAGCTTTTTTGGATAGGTTTTTGTTTGCGATGACAACTTTAAGTGCACCATTCACTTTGTTGCCTGCCCCAACTCTTCTTTCAATATCCCTCTCCACTCGCCCATCTCTTGTAAACATACTACCTAAATACACGAACTCAACTACTTGCTCCAAATTTTCACCATTCACGCTAATGTTGCAGACTGTCGTGGTTTCTTCCTTTTCAAAAATCATTACCTTGGACTTATTAACATTCATCATCAGATCATTTCGCATGCATACCTCATACATACAATTCACCAGGACTTGTAGTTCATGCTCGTTGTCAGCAAGTAGGACAGCGTCATCCGCATACAAGAGACAGCTTACTGACACTCCGCTCATTTTGGCACCTACATCCAACCCTTTCAGCTCTCTCATACAATTGTCCATATACAGATTAAATAACCACGGGGACATTACGCAACCTTGTTTGACACCTTTATTGATATCAAACCAGGCTGTAAGATCTCCATTTACTCTGACACTAGCAGTGCTTTCCGTGTATAGTGACTTAATGGCCGTGATCAGTTTTGTACTTATTCCATATTCAGACAATATTTTCCACAACTTTTCTCTATTAACGTAATCATATGCTTTTTGTAAGTCGACAAATGCACAGAAAAGTTTGCGATTTTTGGCCAGAAACTTCTCTGTCAATGTACGAAGTCCAAAAATTTGATCCATACATCCTCTGCCATTCATAAAGGCACCTTGCACATCCCAAACATTGTCACATTTAACTATACTATACTCGTATAGATAAAATCCACTAATGTTTGTGTCTTCGACCGGTTTCGGGGGCGAACTGCCGAAACCGGTGGAATACACAATTATTAGTGTTTTTTTTTATTTTAACTAAATACGAGGTCTTTTCAAAAAGTATCCGACCATAATTTTTATTGGCAAAACAAATAACGCTTTGAGAGCGGAGCTTAGATGATCGTTTGTAGGTATACCTAGTGCGAATGCTCAATTTTTTTCACGACTACAGCGCCACTCAGTCGCTGCCACGCCGTTGAAGAGTAAGCACGTGTACGCTATTGTCGTCGGATTTTAGTTTTAACAAGAAAAAGTTGAACAACGTTACTGGATCAAATTTTGTTTAAAGCTTGGGGATTCTCAAGTGGAAACTATCCGCAAAATTACAAAAGAGTTTGGGGAGTAAGAAATAGGCACCACACAGATAAAGGAGTGGTATAATCGCTTCAAAGATCAGTGGAAAGTGAAGCACGATCCGGTAGGCCATCAATATTATCGGCCATCAATAAAAATAATGTTGTCATTGATCAAGTAAGGACCCCGGTGATGCAGGATCGTGAAATAACGATAAAAAACTTGCTGATGAAATGAGCATTAGTGTGAGATCCATTTATTCCATTTTAACTGAAGACTTGGCCCTCAGAAGGGTCTCAGCAAAATTTGTGCTAAAGTTGCTGACGATTGAGCAGAAGCAACTTCGTGTGGAGATCGCACAGGACATGTTGGAGACTGTGATCAATGATACAATCGCTCCCTGTAATTTCTGGCTTTTTCCCCAGCTGAAAATGTCTTTGAAAGGGACCAGATTTCAGACCAGGGAAGACATCACGAACATTGCGACGGACCACCTGCGCGCCATACCAAAATAGTCTTTCCATCGTTGCTTCCGGCAGTGGCAGAACCGTTGGGAGAAGTGTATAGCAGCTCAAGGGGACTACTTTGAAGGGGATTATTGTCATTTAATTGTATCTCAATACATGTTGTTTTTATGAGTAAAAGTCGGCCACTTTTTGAACAGACCTTGTATACACTTTAAAAATATTATTTCCATTTTTTGGGTGAATGAACTTCTACCAGGAAATTTCAAATAACATTTTTTTTAACGACGTGAATACTCAATTTATAGCCTGTTCTGTGGTTGTCACGTATTTCCTCATTTCGAATATTTTTAACGTTTTATGCGTTTCTTCTCCTTTATACTCCAGAAAATGATCTTTCATGAAATTATTTAGCTCTAAAATAAGCATTCTGGAATTATAATACAAATACGAGTACATTCATGATGGCTGATTATACTCGTAAATACGACAACAATGTCCAAAGAACTAAATTTATAAACATTCAAAGCATGTTTTCGATTGACATTTTTTAGATTTGCGATAAACGATAGACGAACAGTGGATTCTTTAGAATTTTCCACACGTTTTACTAGATTCTTATACTTTTGATAAAATTCAATTTTAGTTACAGTCTAGTGTCTCGCATACTATTGGGTAGTGTTGTTAATGACATAGCAAATACTGATGGCGAAATAAGGAATAGGCTGAGCGCAGCCACTCGTGCTTTTTGGAAATTACGAAAGAAAGTCTTTGACAATCCTCATCAATCATCAATCTTTGACGACCTCACAATAGGTACCAAGGTCACAGTAAACAAGGCTGTAATCATTCCAACACTCACCTACGGATGCAAGACATGGGTCAGTTACAGACGCCACACCAAGTCCCCGGAAAAAAAACTTCTGCAGCGTCATCTTCGCTACACAGGATACGTTGGTTCCACAAAGTCTTCAATGACACTGCTCACTCGCGCTCTCTTGGGCTGGTTTGGTCATGTGCAACGCATGAACGACAACAGGCTTTCCAAAAAAGTCTTGTATAGTGAACTGATAGAAGGGAAAAGGAAGCAAGGAGGACAGCCAAGAGATATAAGGACAACCTGCATACTGCATTAAAGTGTATAGACAGACAAATAGAATAGGAGCAGTTGGCAACCCATGGGGCAGTGTGGAGAAGAGTCGTCGCTACGTGCCAGGGGCCGGAGAGACGGAGAGGACGGGGTCCAGCAGTGGGGGTAGAATATCCCTGTCCGGAGTATGACAAAGTCTGTCAATCTAAAATAGGACTATATAGCCACACCAGGTGGCACAGAATACATACTTTAATATTATTGTGTTCCTTATGCTCATACTCACGGCCAATGGGCAGTTTATTTATTATGTATAGCTTATTCTTACAGACTTTGAAAGAACTTGAAAAGCTTGACTTAGTAGCAATTTTAGCTTTGTAACTGAAATTTATATCACCGTAGTTCCCTAAATATTAACTTTGCTTTTACGATTTGTTTTGTTGTGCCATAATTAAGGGCTATTAATCATATTGCGTTAAATTTATAGAAGACATCCTTGCAATTTGTTTGTTTCTGGAAAGAAACAACGTAAAATTCGATCATAAATATTTAAAATGTGGAAACTGCCCGTTTTATAAAATTTTATTATATTTTTCGGGAGTGAAATGTTTCGCATTTCTTCGGCAATATCAAATGTTGGTATAAATTTCATTAAAACATATTATAATGCAAAGAAAAATATGCCGCTTCGATAAAATAAAACTTATTTACTTAAATAGTCAATTGTTTTGGCCGAAACGCTATGATACTCGTACTACAACATTATAAACTATTAAATAATAAAAGGTAATTTTTTTTATGTATCACAATTTTATTTTTATATTTCGTGACAGCTGTTTTGTCAATCTATGTTGACATCATCAGGTGTTACAAAAACATAACTGCTGATGTCAACATAGGTTGACGAAACAGCTGTCACGAAAAATAAAATTAAAATAATAATTAAATAAAACGATGTTTTTTAACTACTTCCACTTTTGTCTTTATTTAGACAGCGACCGGTTTCGCCAGGCTCGCTAACATCGACAGACTGGTCTATGCCAGCGAGCCTGGCGAAACCGGTCGCTGTCTAAATAAAGACAAAAGTGGAAGTAGTTAAAAAACATCGTTTTATTTAATTATTATTTAAAATGAACTTCCATCAAGAGATTTCAGTAAAATCATTTGATTATCTTAAAAATAAAATTGTGTGAAATAAAAAAAAACGAAGTTTTATAATTTAACAGCTTATTTACTTACATGGCTCCATCGCCGAATGCTCAGAGTTCCCTGGACAGACATGGTTACCAATACCGAAGTCCTGAGGCGAGCTAGAGTTAACAGGGAACTGTTATCAACTATCGAGGTTCGAAAGATCTCACATCTGGGTCATATACTGCGTGGGGAAAAGTACCACCTTCTCCAACTGATGTTGGAGGGGAAAATCGAGGGATGCCGAGGGCCCGGTAGGAGACAAATGTCCTGGCTGCGAAACGTGAGGGAGTGGACCGGCATCCGAAGTGTGGATGAGCTGTTTCGAGCGGCGCAGGACAGGGACAGGTTTGCCGAGGTGATCGCCAACGTTGGGGGGACCCAACAGGGCACTTGAAGAAGATTTACTTACATATACAGCCGATGTTGTCCACTGCTGGACATATACGAGTTTATTCTTATAATTTTTTTACACTCATTCAATCCATTGATATTATAGATAATAAAATTAATGATCAAGTTTTTAACCATTCTAGCCTGAACAATAATGTAAAATAATTTTTTTTTTAAGTACGACATTAAATATTTTCAGCTACATGCTTATTTGAAAAGAGAGTTAATATAAATCATATAAGACCATCGATTGCCGAGATGTTAACTTAAAATATATTAAAGAAACATTTTTATAAATATCTCTTATATATCTACATATAGCTTAGAAAATAACCACTACCGGTTTCGTAAAACGTCAGAATATAATGTAAATATATAAAAAACTGTAATTAATAAAACATAATGTTTTTTCGTAATTTATAAACCAAGAAACTAAATATCAATTCTCTTTTTTAATTTATCAACATTTTAATTACCACTTTTTCAAAAATATGCAATTACCTGTAAATTTTAACTTGGTTTAATATTAACGATTAAAACTTCTAGTAATTAATGTTAAGAAATTTTTCAAGTTTTCTCTCGCAAAAAACTTCAACCTCAATTTTTGCATAAATGGAATTAGTTCGCGATGGAGATTCTTACGTTTTCCGGGGGTATAATAATAATAATAATATGCTAACTTTTATAGCGCCGTTTTTGTGATGAAATCACCTCAAGGGCGCATTAAGACGTGTTTTAAATCCAAAAATCTAAATTTTCGCGATCGGTTAAAAAGTATAGTAGAACAAAGTATAAACGTTGAAATTGGGTATGAAATATGAAAAAGATGGGTTTTCAGTTTAGATCTGAAATCTGTCGGATCATTTATGCATCTGAGGTGTGAAGGGAGATTGTTCCAAGCTGATGGACCGGCTACCGCGAACGCTCGATCCTCGAAATTTGTACTGGGGCAACGCTTCGGCTCAACTAATCTTCCTATTGCCGAGGAGTTCGCCGAGCGAAGTGTGGATTTCCTTGTATTAAGGATGTCCGTTATACAGAGTTCAGATATATAACTTGGTGCCATTCCATGTAACGCTTTGAAGACTGTCCAGCAGAGTTTATACTGGAATTATTTAAGCCAGTGAAGTTCTTTGAGATGTTGTGTTATATGGGACTTTTTGGAATGCCTTTAATGAGTCTTGCTGCTACATTGAACGCAGATTGAAGTTTGATTATTTGTTGTTTTGGAATGTTTGCATAAATTCCATTACAATAATCAAGTCACAACGAAGGAATTTACAACAGTTTTGAAAGTGTCATGGGGAATACTCCTTTTGACGGATTTTAATCGTCTTAAGTGGAAGAAACTAGCGCTGACCGTGATATTAATTTGAGATTTTAGAGACAGATTGCGTCAAGATAAACACCAAGAAGCGTTGTGGAGTTTTTGGGAACAGTTGAAATTGAGGAATGATCGATAAGGTGTTGACGCTTTGCGGAAGAAGTCCAGAGGAATTCCGTTTTGGATGGATTTAGTTTCAGTTTTTTGATACCATCCATCTGGATATGACATCAATGCAGTTGACAGTTATTGACGTAAGATGTTTGGTGTCATCAGGGTTGCAGAAAAAATAAAGTTGCTGACTATCAGCAAAGAAATGTGAGAGGAGGCCAAAGAATTCTATTATTTTGGCAACGTCATTCGTAAACATGATAAATAAAAGGGGTCCTAATACAGAGCCTTGCGGCACACCAGATTGGATATTAATAAGTGAGGATTTTTTACCTGCTAGCTGCACAGCTTGTGAACGATCCGATAGATATGAATTAAGCCAGTCTATGGCATTACCTATAATACCATACGTGATCGCTAATCGTTGGATAAGATATGAGTGATCGATTGTGTCAAACGCAGCACTCATGTCCAGAAGGGAAAGCAGTGCCAATTTGCCCGATTCGTTTGCCAGTACTAAATTTGACATTACTCTAAGCAACCCCGTCTCCGTTGAATGGAAACGTCTGTAGGCGGATTGTAATTTAGACAAAATATTATTTGTCGAAAGGTGAGTTGAAATTTGGGAGGCTACAATTTTTTCAAGAACTTTAGAGATGAATGGTAGATTTAAGACGGGCCAGAAGTCACTGAGATTTTCGGAATCTAGCTGAGGTGTCTTTAATATGGGAGAAACAATAGCTTTCTTGAGCAAAAAGGGGACTTGTTTTTTTTTTTTTTTAATAAAAACAGATATAAATACATATTTGAATAACTTTTTGGAAACATTGTACTATCACAACTTTTTTGCGCTTTTCACAAACATGTTTCGGGACACAAACTTCTCTTCTTCAGTGTATGAATTTTAACAGTTAAATGATATTGAGTAATTACTTAACATCTATACTAAATGACGAGTCGAAAAGTGGAGGCGGAAAAGTTAAATTTAGTGGCGGTGTAAATTGAAGTGTCCTTGAAATTATGAGATAGGGAAAGGAAAAATAAATCAATTAAAGGACTAGATGTGTCGAAAGTCCCTAAACATGTTTGTTAAAAGCGCAAAAAAGTATTTTGATAATACAGTGTTTCCAAAAAGTTATTCAAGTGTGAATCCACAACACAAAGTGATGGCGAATATAGAAGAAATAAATAAATATACATGTAAATATGTAAAGTCATAATTTATAATCTAAGTAAAATAATTAAGAAAATGAAAAAAACGTAAAACACCTGAAAGGATGAAAACGTTAGTTTTTAGAAGTTTTATTATATTTTATGGGAATGACATGTTTCGTCCTTCTAAAGCATTATCAAATGTCAAACATTTGATGATGCCTTAGAAGTGCAAAACATGCCATTCCCATAAAATATAACAAAACTTCTAGAAAACTGACGGTTTCATTCGTATTAATTATTTAATATGGAGTTTTACATCATTGTTCAAGAAACAATAAATAACCTGAAAGGATATTGGGCAAAGAATGTCGAAATAATAGACCGTGTTGCCAAACTGAAAAGGAAATGAGCAGACATGTCGCCAGACAGACAGTGGGATGAAAAATGGAGCATCGGTCGACCCCAAAAAAGATGGGCTGACCTCCTAATTCTAGTCGGTGGAAGAAGACGAATGAGAGTCGCACGGGATGGAGAAAAATGGAGAACGTTTAAGGAGGCCTACATCTAGCAGCGGAGAGACGCCTAAAGAAGAAGATGAAGCGTATGACGGGAGCCCTATAATGTCAAGACTGACCATGAGTGCAGAAAACGAGTGAAGCTTGATGCAATCCATTTCCCAGAAATGTAACCAAGTAGATTAAGATGAATACAAGAGTAAAAAAAAAACAATACGATTACATCTGTACACATAAATAAAATATGCACAATTGCATTATTTTTAATATTTATCTATAATGTTACTTATTTATAATATTAAATAATTAATTATAATTAAAACGTTCGTTTTCACTTTTTAGAATATTTGAAGGGAACTTACTAAGACATTATCAAATATCTTGAACATCGCAAAATATCTCAGTATCAAAAAATACATGTTATAACTTCTATCAAATAGACGTTTTCATTCGTATTACAACTTATTTCCAAATTTTAAGATTATTTTACTTGACAAATTTCAAATGAGTTTTACCTTCATCATCGGGAAAATGACATAAATGAGTAAGTATCGTGCTGTGATGATGAAGGTATAAAACCTTCAAAATGTGTCTAGAAAAAATAATTTTAAAGTGGTTAAAACAGTGTTCTTATTCACAAAAAATATCATTATGGAATTTTAGAGCATTAACGAATTAAGTTTATCAATATTTGTAATGATTATTTAAACTTATTAACCGTTGAAAACAGTTGTTTTATGTTATATATATATTAATGCCTTAAATATTATAGAAAAGTAAAAACAGCATTTTTTTACAATTCTGCCATGCCACTTCACAATAACAAAAGTAGTGGACAACGAGAGTTCTAGAATTTCTCCAGGAAAAGTAAGTGGATTTCACTCTTTCACTTTTTAATTATGTTGGAATTACCCATCAATTTTCCCATCTAAACTCCTTTTCATGATAAAAATTAAAAATAATCTTAAGTTGGCCAAATGTCATTCCAGTGTTAGAAGAAGTAATTAAAATTAACGATAACTCTATTACCAATTGTCAATAAAGAAGTTTTTAACAACTTTGAACTTTTACTCGGAGCAATGCAGCAGTCATTCCAAAACTTTCACATTGCATAAATAAAGTTCTATAACTTGTACCAGATTGACATTAGTTCGCAAGTCTAAGTCTGAGAATTGGCAAGGTGGCAATTGGAGAATTTTTTTTAAAATAATTTTGTATAACGATAGGCTATTAGACATCATTTTATTGAAAAAAGATTGAGAGGTTTTCTGGGAAACGATAATTGAATATAAGAGCAAATTTATTCTTTTTTATCCGACTTTGTTGAAATTTTTATTATTTTTATTAAAAATAATTTTTATATAATATTGGTCGATGTTCATATATATTTTTTTCAAACTAGACATAGAGTATCAAATATTGAGCCTATCGTGAGACCTATCGTACAGTCCACAAATAGCATACAAGAAACAATTTTATTATTATTATTTTTTTCAGAAAACATATTTTTTCAACAGTTCTTTACATCATTACACCGTGAGCCATAACAGTGCAAACGGTATAGCTAATATATTGATTCTCATGATATGTGGTAAGTAGTTAATCTGTCATCATTTAATTGTAACGATAGTTCTATACTAGACCAAAGGCGGTGTGTGATTCACACTGTTATCGACGACCATTAAACCCGGAACCTTCGGTGTGATAGTCATAGCTGTTGCCACTCTGCCACGAAGGTCGTCCGTGAAGGAGAGTCTTTTCATAAATTATTAAATAGTCATGTATCCAGTCTGTCGTATCCTTTCCATTGTGAGCACATGTGTCTTATGTGTTTCAATCGTGCGGCAAGTGCAAGAATCTGAAATAATGGGGGTCGCCACACACCCAAACTTCTAACTACATCTCCGACACTTATTACCGTCAAAAGCGTCCAAAATACATTCTCTTTCAGAAAAGCATTCCCACCTCCATTATTCCATATCCGCATTAGACGGAGAAATATAAATGTACGGATATACCTATTTATTTATAATACCCACATCTTAAACCGCTCCTAATTACGCTGTCTTATATACGAGTATATCGCAACCTTATTCCTAACAGGTGGGGTAGCAATAGCCTTGATGTTGAAACTCCCGAAAGCTAAGATTCAAGACAAGAAGAAGATCATTAACTTATTGAACGCTAAGGCATTAACAATGAATTCCATAGTTATATACTTAGGAAATTGAAAAACTTTATTTAATCCACTATTTAATAAAAAAATATTCAAAAACACGACATGTTTCGGAGGATACCTCCATATTCAGGTGTAAACATATAATAAAAAGATAATAAAGTTTTTATTATATTTTTACACCTGAAGATGGAGGTATCCTCCGAAACATGTCGTGTTTTTGTATATATTTTTTATTAAATAGTGGATTAAACAAAGTTTTTAAATTTCCTAAGTATATAAGAAAATCATTGCCTCCCGTTTTGAAATAATTTATAAGTGACATTTTACGGTCACATTGATAGGTGTTCACTCCGTTTAAAATTTCTTTTTCGGAGAATATAAAGGTACATAGACTAAGATATAGACATTCATTATTTTTTATTAGTTTCCATCTAACATTTTACTATAGTTAAGGAGCCATTTACTTGATAATCAATATAAAGATATTTCGTTAATATTTCAAGACAAATACCGGAACATTGAAAACGAAGGCATTTCACTTCAAACGGCTGTTTGATGCCACTGCAAACCTGAAACGTGATAGGTTCAATCTTTTAAAGAGCTAAGTGCTTTGAACGAAGAATATAAACCTTGTCTGGCTGAGGTAATATATTTCTGTGTACTTTGGAATACGGATGATAAATTCCGATACTCGTATAAAGTTATTTCATGGTGTAATCGGAGAAATTTCCTGCCCCTTATTCATATTTCCATGACGGGTAAATATAATTCAGGTACAATGGATTTATCTTTTCAATTAGTTTTCCGTTGTGCAACACCCTCATTTAGATTTTCTATTTAAATAAAATCATTTTCGTCAAAAAATTGTTCTGAGCTTGGAATAAAATCACCAAGGGAGCTTAAACTCCTCAAGTTGTATGGTCATTGGAAGTAAATATTTTTGTCGGTCGCCTAATACTTCCCTACACATCTTTAGACTTTTTGTGATTATATTGTAATATTTAAAAATATATAAAATACATTAAAACATTTAATCTAATTATCCTTTAGAAGGGAGCCTCAACAAAATGAAATTAAGAATATGGAAAAATAATAGTAAAACTTTTCTAAGAAGTTTACAAATTATTTAATCATGTTGGATATATTATATTTAAAACATGAGGAGACTACCTTTACGACAGTAAAATAAAATCGTAAAAAAACGTTGTTGCTTGTTCACGAAAAAGAATTATAATACGAATAAAAACGTCTGATTTCTAGAAGTTTTATCTCATTTAATGGGAATCCCATTTAGAAATATTAACATTTTATAATACCTAAGCAAGGCATAATATTTTATTTCTTTGAAATAAAACAAAACTTACAGAAAAGCGACGTTTTCATTTGGTATCAATAATTTTATATGGAGTTTTATATCTTTGTTTAAGAAACAATAATGAAAGTTAGTTTTTAGAAATGAAAACATGAAATTGTTGAGCATATTTATGTGTAGTTTATGCTATAATTTATGAATAATATTTTATTATGTTTTAAAGATATTCAAGTATATTGGTGTAAAATCATAATTAATAAACACAATGTGTATTTTACTACTTGTTAATCTTATAAAACTTACTGATTCCGAGAGCTGTTTATCGTCATTTAGTGATCAAACTAGACGAAAGTAAAGAGGCGATATATAAATATTATATAGTAAAACTAATTTTGTTATTATTCATGAGTTTGAGTCAATTTTCTACAAAAATTAACGGTAAAATGAAGTGTCCATCTGCTTTATAAAATGTTTCGGTAAACAAAAACACGTGCATTTGTTTCGAATAAATAGTAAGTAATAAATCATGTTTGAATGAATTATTACAGATTGTTACTTTACTGAGAAAATAAATTAATCACCGAGTTCGTATCAGTTTCTCCTCACCGTGAATGAGCTGATATTGTTTATCCTTCCATTCAATCATTTCTAATACATGAAAGCAAATATTTACTTCATGGCAGTTGTATTGTTCCGATTCGTAATCTAGAAAAAAAGTAGTGATAAGGTAGTTTACAAAATGGAGCAAAGTGGCCAAAGGCGGTATTATAAAATGATAAAGTAAACGACTGTGTAATGATATAAGTTAATAAATTATAAGATCATTAATTAAATAAAGATAATGGCGTTGAAATTTTGCATGTTAATAATAGAAATATAACTTTGAGCAATCTCGAAATTTTAGAATATAAAAAAACAATTAAAAATAAAGAAAATATCATAAATAATGAAATAAATTTAACGTCAAATCCCATGTTGGATTTATTTTCTTTGTTTTAAGTAATAACCTGAACCCCAATAAAAACTTTAAATTATTATTTAAAAATTTAAATTGAATCATAATATTTGTTATAACAAAAGCATAAATGTTCCAAAATAAATCTTTATAACATCTGTCAGATCATGTAAACAATTTTAGAATATTTTAAATATGTATGTATCTTTATAATATGTATCACTGAAGAAGGACTGGTTGTCCGAAACATGTCAATGTAATTTATTTTTATTCTTAATGTAAGTGTTGTATAAACAAAGTGTATAAAAAAGAAAAAGAGAAATAAAGCAATTACAACACAAAGTATGACGAATATAGAAAAAATAATAAATTAAATCATGATTTAATTGTATCTCAATAGAGACGAATATGCAAACTGGAAACTGAATATGGTTGATCAAGGTGTTTACAGGACTTATGACCTGTCATTGGTTGGGTTAAGCGCACGCTTTATGTAATTACAATTGAAACTGAAACATTGAAACTGACATGTGAAATTAGGCATAGATTTTTAACATATATACAACTTCCAAAAAATTGTCTTACATGGTCATAAAAGAAAAAGGTGCAATGGGAATGTTGTAATTACATAAAGCGTGCGCTTAACCCAACCAATGACAGGGCATATACAATTAAATCATGAATTAATAACCCACGGTGGGTGAAATCAAGTATTCGGATACAAATATTAGTATATAATTAGTATATAATTCACAAAAAATAATTAATTAAATATTATTGAATATATAATTTTTTTGGATTTGTTTTCAATATCGTATGAACTATGAAACTGGTAGATTCAGAAGTCGGTTCAGAGTTTTTATTTTATTCAGAAGTTGATGGTTTTTAAAATCGGCATATACTCGTACAAGTAAACAGTGAAACTCAATATTCTTGAGCGGAGGATGAATATTAAAAAAATGAAGAAAATCAAACGAATTTTTCTACAATGAATTTCCGTCGAACGAAAATATTAGAAGTCAATGCACTGCGAATGGAAAACGTTATAAACAAAATAATGAAAGGATCATTAAAATGGGTTGGACATATAGAATGAATGAATAATAAAAAAAGTTTATGTTCACGAAGTACATGGAACAGAGAAAGACCGAGGAAAACGTGGCACGATCAATTTAAATCAAATATTGAATGTCGGGCACGTGAGGAAAAATCAGAGAAATCGACGTGCGTGCATGACACGATGTAGGAATGTTGAGGAATCGACAGAAGTATGTCAGGAAAGAACAGTGTGGCGGTTTATTATTTCCGCCTATCCCTTCGGGGAGACAGCGTGATGGTAAGTCAGTTAGTTAGTTATATTTCTCGTCTTTAAAGTTGATAAATATTTTACTCGACATTTTATTTACATCAGTCCGAGCCACTGAGTTTTTATGACTCCTATCTTCTAAAATGTCGACTGGGATAATCGGATTAGGGGCGCGCCTAGGTCCGCCCGGAGGACGTGATTTCCACTGGAAAAGCTTTCGTTTATTGCGGGAAAATTGTGTATCTCAAGCTGTGGGACGCGTAAATAATAACAAGCCGATTGAATGAACTTCCGAATAAGGAAGTGAAATGGCGTACGTATTTATAATGGATTAAACCCACAAAGCTTTTAAGGAGTACTTTAGTTATTGCGATTACATCATTTCGCATTACGTTTAGTAATAAAATATGTTTGTTAATATTCAGGGGAACCATTGCATTTTATCAAAACAAGTAATTTTTTGGTGACTATGGAAATTTCTTGGAAAAATTATCGTAAATAATGAAATTCACTCAGAATATGTATAATCTTGTTCCTCAAAGTAATATCTTTATTAATTAAATACGAATGAAAAACGCCGGTTTCCTAGAAGTTTTATTATAATTTATGACATGTTTCGCCTGTCGGAGGCATTATCAAGTGAAACATGTCATTCATATAAATTATAATAAAACTTCTTGGAAATAGACTTTACAATTGTATTAATTATTTAATATGTAGTTAGAGATCATTGTTCAAGAAACAATAAATAAATCATTATTGTTAACACAAGTTTAGTAAAAAATTAAAAACTTCAGTTTATTTGTAATAATTACTTATACATATAAGCAAGGGGCAGCTTACCTCAAGGAAGCAGACTTCCGGACAGCCTCTAAAGAAATGTATAGAGAGCTGGTAGTCCACTTCTCAAGAAGGAACATGATGCGGGGATATAACATGCCAAAAGGCCTAATAATAAATATACGAAGAATATGTTTTATACCGTTTTCTGCCAGATCAGTCTGAAAATGGCAGCGACCTCCAAAAACCGGTCGGAGTTGTAATAGAAGAACAAATGGAATATAAGAAAATATTTATTATCACCTTGTTTTTTTCTTTATTTTATAATTGACTATAATATTTCACATATTTTCTAGCCGGAGAGAAGAGATCGGTCAAAACCCTGTACGCGTCTAGACAGACTAGATTAAGGCCTTACTAGACAGCGCCTACTGGACAATATTCACGAAGATCTGGCTAAGTTGGGCGAATCGGACTGCCAGGAGCAAAAGGCGCAGGATCGAGGAGTTTGGAGGAAAATCATCAAGGAGGCTAAAACTTTTCACGAGTTGTATGGCCATAGTAAGTATGTAGTGCCTACTATTTTCTAATCACCTGTCAACAACAAAGATTTTCTAATTGTGAAGGTACACATTATATTATTTTATTTTCAATGTTGTTATAGAATTAACGATTTATAATTCTTCATAGACAATGCGTGTAGTATCTAAAAATATACGAAAAATCAAAAAAAGAAGAAGAAAAAAGGCATAAAATCAAAATATGCGAGAACATAAAATAACAAGAAAATTCCTCTTAAGAGGAAAGGCCTAGTCAGCGTTTTCAAAAAATCATTTCTTAAGCATTTTCTTAAAGAATTATATCTTTAAAATGTTATCTGATAATTTTAAATAAATCCAACGAATAGTTCTCGAGATATTCTACAATGAGCCTCTTTTACCCACGATGCAGGTAGCCATCAGCAAATAACCGGCTTTGGCCAGCGTATTCAAATCAAATCAAATCAAATCAGTTTATTAACTCAATAGAACGCATTAGAGATGGTTCGACATTAGGAAGACAAGATAATTTCTAAGTCAATAGTATTTGCCCCCTGAACGTACTTTCACTAACATGAAAGACGTCGATCTCCGAGGAGACCGCGTTCAGCAGACTAATTGCTCTTCCCACCGGTGTCACCAGACGCAGATTGGTTCTGGCGGCCGGTAGGTAAAACAATCTGTGCTGTCGTGCTCTCTCTGTGCTACTCTCATAGATGATTCCGAGATCCTTCATCGTAGATACATGTGCCAGTTGCTGGTTGTTCATTGTGTATCTATGATATACAGTTCTCAATGCTCTAGTAAATGATAGCATAACGCATTTGGAGACATTGAATTGCAATTGATTACTGTGACTCCAGTTAACAATATTATTGATGTCCGACTGGAGGCGAAAACAGTCTTCAGGATTTTTATTTTCCAGGAATAATTTCAGATCATCGGCAAATAAAAGAAATCGCGAGAAGTTTATCACCTTCGCAATATCATTTATGAAGATGGTGAAGAGGAGTGCTTTGATATCTATTGTTATATATTCATTAACGTTATGTTGACAAGTTTTACAAAAATAAGTATTTATTAGAAATAGTATTATTTTTAACCTTTTGGGTTTCCGAGTAGTTAAAATTTTACAATTAGTGTCAGAACATGTGGCAGTTGCACTGGGCAGTCAATATATATGCGTTTATAAAAAAAGATTAACGTATCATGGGACGTAACAATACAGAAAAAAAGTTCAAGAGAACTTTTGAGTTCAGATAATGATCGTAATAATCGTGAATCGCGTAGTGTTAAATACAGCGGAACGTGACGAATAGCACATCATCCAAAAAAAAACTACAACAAAACATAGAATATGAAGTACAAAAGAGCTTTTACATGTTTCGGGAATGGATGAGTCGGTGTAAGTAATAAAAATATTAGTATTTCTATACATAAATCTGGTGTAAAACTTTAAATGAGTTTCTCTCGAAGCTATGCTTTCAAAGTTGGTGACCATTGTAATTCAAAAACCACTAGACGGATTTGAATGAAAATTGTACAGCTTACTGAAAACATAAAAAATAGCTAACGATATTAGGCTTTTTTTGTTAATTAAAATTTATATTTTTTACTACCATTAAACTATCGCTTTTTCCTTGAAAATCTGCGAATTTTTTTTCAAAGGTTGCCATTTTGTATAATTAAAAAAGGAAAAACTACGATTGTTAAATAGATCAACTTACTATTGCTTTTTTTGGTTGGTTAATTTAAGATGAACTTGTGGAACGAGTCCTACAAATATCGCGATAACTTGGTCTACAAAACAATATATAATATAATAATTTTGCAATATTCGTTTCTTAAAATAAACGAAAGTTCTATAATTTTTGATTTTTAAAAATCTTTTAAAGATATTCCCCTTATAAAAATATATATCAAACAATAATATTTTCATATAGCTAGTAGGCACATGACTGTTTGTAATATTTCTTAAATTATCGTAATGTGGGAAAATATTATAGATTAGAATTTTCAGAATGTTTTTTGTTGAAACAAATATAAAGGTCTCTGGCACTGTAAGGTGTGTCCTTTAAAAAGTTCCGAAAAATTTCAATAAAGGTCACAAGGCCTATTTGTGTCGAGCTAAATTTATCCGTCACACGTGAAATAAATACCTAGATGTCGGAGTAGTTTTTGCGACTTACCATTGGACGAAATGACTTTGCACGTGCACACACATACATACATATATCAAAGTAATTTTCTTGGTCGTGTCACGAATATAAATATTATCAAATTAATTAATTATTAGAACATTTCGGAATGGCTTTGGAAAGTAAAAATATTATTTTTATAAAATATATTATAATAAAACTTCTATAAAACTAACGATTTCATTTATTTATTTGTTTCGGGTAACATACATATATTTGCATATATAAATAAAAACGCAAAAATGGAATGCAGAAGGGGCAATTATATGCTACCACACATTTTCCTAGATATTTTATAAATGTTTCTTTATAAATACATTTATTATTTTAAAAGCTGCAATATTCAGATTAAAAAAATAATATTTTTGTAACATTTTTTGTGGCTATCTAATATCCAATTTGCCACGACGTTTTGAGCGTAATTGGTGCGGTATGCGGGAATAATTATGAATTAATAGGACTAATGCCGTTTTTTCATAATTTTTCAAGAAATAAAAATATATTCTATGCCTAAATATAATTATGATATGTTTTGTTATGGTTTATCAAAAAACAAATATGGGCGTTTGTTCGCAAAAGATTGGGAATGACGCGTTTCCGATATCAAGCACGGGGGCTTGATTGATTGAGCCACGTGTTAGATAAGGAATAATTATCTCCTAACGTATCCACAACACACTGGAACTATTAACCGACACAAAACCCGCCTATAAAAGGAAACCGGAACATTAGTTCCGACAAATGAGAGCATAAATTACCATTTTTAGTACTGTAGGAGAGGCAGCTGTCGGACGTCCGCCCGGAATAAACAATAAACCGAACCAATTCAGATAAGATTTTACACCCTTATTGAGCATTTGTCTTTGGTGACGACAACATCGTTCATCGTAGTACTTGTAACGCCATGACTAAGTAATACAATTAATGTAGAATCAACCCCTTTCACACAACTTTTCAAAACTCTCTTGTATAAACTTATATTCATACACCATTTTATCGGGAGCAACGTTAAGCTTTTGATTGATTTCGTAATGCTACGTTATTTTATGTCTTAGGCTATTTATCACTCTTTTAAGTTAGTATATGTATATTTTATTTCAAATCACATGTATATTTCATTGAATTGACATATTTTATATGTACCTAAAGGCACTATTAATAGGCAAAAAATAATTAAACAAAATAAAAACTTAATTTTCGTTTAACCCAAAAACAAAAGTTTAAGAAAACCTTGAGAGTATACTTCATATGGGTAAACCTTTTGAACCCACTTTCAAGAACGTGATTTATTTGTTTGTATATTATAAGACGCGAAGTCACGCAGTAGGCATACACGGTTATAAGGCATCTAAAATTAAATGTATGTAGACACGTTTTCTGCCTCGTGAAAGTTTCTTTGTTATTAAATTCATGAGATGTATCACCTGATGATGTCAACATAGGTTGACGAAACAGCTGTCGTGAAAAATAAAAATAAAATTTAGTAATTACAAAAGAAAATAAATATTTTATCATATTAAAATTAATAAATACATTTATAGGAGGAGGTTTCATATTACGTTATAAGGAAAATCTATGAAACGTTTAATTAAAAAAAAGAATTAATCTACGGCAGAAAAAATACAGCCACAGGTTAAAGATAATCAATTTAAATTAAAACAATCAAATAATTTTACTGATATCTCTTGATGGAAGTTCATTTTAAATAATAATTAAATAAAACGATGCTTTTTAACTACTTCCACTTTTGTCTTTATTTCCACAGCGACCGGTTTCGCCAGGCTCGCTGGCATCGACCCGACCCCTCATGTCGATGCTAGCGAGCCTGGCGAAACCGGTCGCTGCCGATATAAAGACAAAAGTAGAAGTAGTGAAAAACATCGTTTTATTTAATTATGATTTAAATTAAAACATCTGTTTTCTAGAAGCTTTGTTATATTTTATGAGAACGACATATTTCGTATTTCTAAGGCATAACCAAATGATACCCATTGATAATACTTTATAAAGACAATATATGTCATTCTCTTAAACTATTATAAAACATCTACATATATCATATACGTTTTTAAGTAAATTATTCGATACAGAAATTTAGACCATTATTCAAGAAACAATAAATATGTTAACGATACTGTCTGAAATTTCTTAGTAGGAGTTTCTTGTTTTAATTAGTAATTAATCAAAGCGTGTTTATATATTTATTCATGTATTCAGTTTTATTTTACATAGTTTATTTATTTAACAATCTATTGAGATTTATTTTACGTGTGTTTTTAAGGTTCTGTATAAGCAATTCGCCACATTATTCTGATATCTACATAATAATATTTTTTAACCATTGAAAGAATGTTGTTGGTGGGAGATTAGCTGTATGACTTTTTTATACATATTTTTCATAGACAATTGACTGTTTTAGGAAGTGCTTTAAAAAATAGTTTTTTGTAACTAACCTCGATTCGTTACAATTCAATTGTTTGGTTAACGTTATATTAAATAGGTTTTAAATATTACATTTGCAACAAATATACGTCCTTACATTAAAATTAAATATGTTTTATTATTGTGATCAATGATTAAGGAAAGGCGGCACAATTATCTATCCTTATATATTCAACAATTTTCTACATTCTTAGACGTTGATATGTTCGTTTCGTTAAATTCTAAGCTAAAAAAAATCAGAATAAAAACCTATATTTTATAGCAAATTCGTTATATCTTATCGGAATGGCAGGCTTCATCTTGCTAGGGCAATATCAAATAACATTTGTTTTTACCTTAGAAATGCGTAACTTGTAATTTCTTTGAAATATTATAAAACACATTTTTTTAATTATAATAAATATTCATCATAATATGAAAGTTTTTAATCATAATCAATATTTATAATAGTTTAAATCATTGGTTCAGAAACATCAATAATAATAATAATAATAATAATAAAAAAATAATAAATAATAATAAAAATAATAAAGTACATTTTTACTGTTGCATCATTGATTTGCTTTCAGTGTTGCAGAATTTTAACTCTCACGGTGAAATAATATCTATTTTGTGTTTTATATATTATGATGCCTGATTTTATTTAATAAATGTTTGTTTTTTCTTGATTTATTCTGCATATTCGCTTTTAACATTTTTGTAGGTATAACAAAATCCTAATAGTAAGTTACATTCGTCGCTAGTCTGGTCAGGTAAAGGAAATGGTATTCTAACTGCACACGATTTTGCAAAAAACAGTAGAGCGTGCTTCTCTAGAATAGTCAAAAACAAGGTTTTCCCATTAAATCACTATCAGCATAGTTCTGCTCCAGGTACTTTATTTGTCATTTTGGAAACATGAGCATTTCGGTGTTTGTTGAGCTTACACGTAACTAAAAAATGGCGAAACTCAAACGAAATAAAAATGTTTTTTGACAATATAAAATTACGCTTACGGTACCGTATCTATTCATAAACCAAAGTTTTGTTTTTCAATTTAAATTTGATAATAAATTTAACCTGTTGAATGTACAATATAAATAAAAAAATTAGAAGAATGAGTAATCAAAAATTAATAACACATTCTTGTCATTTTGATTTGTGATTAGAATAAATAAGAATATACACTGAGCGATCTACAAGCGTAAAGAAAAATCACAGGCTTGGAAAAAAATAACATGTCTATGTTAGATTTTTAATTTTCCTTTCTAAGTTAAGTGGTGCTTATCAAGGCTCTCAGAAATATTTTATAATGGGTGTTTTTTTAGCTGCATGAGAAGTTTCGATGGTTGTTGTCTATAGTTTGGCAGTTGAAAATGTCAAATTGTGTTGACATTTCTGTTCAGTAAGGTTTGACAATTCATCATGAATCATTTAATGCCAGAAAAATGCTTCCAGATTGTGGAAATTTACTTTGAAAAAAATAAGTCGGTTCGCCAAGTTCATAGAAAACTTCGTCCATTTTACGGTCAACATAATCGGCCTAGTGTGCAAGCAATTCGGGCAGTTATTGATCGTTTTCGCACTAATTTTACTCTTCTCGATTCAAAACCATCAGCAAGACAAAGAAATGTGCGTACCGAAGTGAATATTGCTGCTGTAGCGCGAAGTGTTGAGGAAGACGCCGAAATGTTGATTCGTCGCCGTTCTCAACTTGTCGGCCTTCGTCTTACGACTATGTGGAAAATTTTACGTAAGGATCTTGGCTTACGTGCCTATAAAATACAGCTCGTGCAAGAAATAAAGCCAAATGACCATCGTTTACGTCTCATTTTTGCAGATTGTGTTAATTTGAAACTGGCCGAAGAAGAGCATTTTTACCGAAGAATTATGTTTAGTGATGAAGCTCATTTCTGGTTAAATGGCTTCGTCAATAAGCAAAATTGCCGTATTTGGAGCGAAGACAATCCTCAAGCCATTAACGAATCACCATTACATCCATTAAAATTGACTGTTCGGTGCGGTTTACACGCTGGTGGCATCATCGGTCCTTATTTCTTTCGAAATGAGGAAGGAACTGCCGTTACGGTGAATGGCGAGCGCTATGGAGCCATGCTGACAGATTTTTTGTTTCCAAAAATTAATCAGTTAAACATCGACGACATTTGGTTCCAACAAGACGCCGCAACTTGCCATACAGCGCGCTTAACCATCTATTTATTGCAAAATCAATTTGGTGACAACTTTATTTCTAGAAGTGGTCCTGTTGACTGGCCCCCTCGTTCGTGCAACTTAACTCCTCTCGATTACTTTTTATGGGGCTATGTTAAGTCATTGGTTTATGCCGACAAACCAGCAACTCTTGAAGCATTGGAAGCCAATATTGAAGTCACCATTGACGCCATACGGCTAGATTAATTGGAAAAAGTATTGAAAAATTGGACTGATCCAATGGACTATGTAACTCATAGTCGCGGCGGACATATGCCGGAAATCATATTAAAAAAATAAATGAAACGAAATTATCTACCAGATTATAACAATAAAAAAATCATTATAACAATATTTCTGTCTTGTATTATTATTTAAAGTTCTTAAGCTCTTAAAAAAACACCCTATACTATAATTGTACCGTTCATATTCAAAGTAAAGAAAGTTTTTTTAAATGCAATAAGCAAGAACTTTTCTTATTTATTGTTTCTTGAACAATGATGAACTCCATATTAAATAATTAATACGAATGAAAACGTTAGAATTCTAGAAAGTTTATTATATTTTATGGGAATGACACGTTTCGCCCTTCTAAGGCATTATCAAACATTTGATCATGTCTAAGAAGGGCAAAACATGTCATTCCCATAAAATATAATATAATAAAACTTACAGAAAACTGACGTTTTCATTAGTATTAATTAAGAACTTTTCTATTTGGTACGGGCTGAATTGTGATGCCAATATTTTTTTTAGACAGTAACGAAATCCCAAACAATTAATGTAAATGAAAACGCCTGCCTTCTATGAGTTTTATTAAATTTTATATGGAATAACATGTTTCGCCCTTCTTAGAAGGGCACAATATGAAATTTAATAAAACTCCTAGAAGACAGAGGTTTTCATTTATATTAGTTATTGAATATGGAGTTTTATATTATTGTTCAAGAAACAAGAACTATTAAACATCAACATATCATAATTGTTATACAACATACTTTTAGCATTGATTCATAAAATTGTGATATCTCTCTCTTCCGGTCCACAGGCGTCTTGAGCTCCTCGATAATATTGGGATGCTGAGTATTAGTATTTTTAAATAGAGAAAAAACAGAAAGTATATTAAATATAAAATGTTAATTTATTTTATTTCATTAAATATAAAAGATAAACAACAATGCATATGTCAAGTTTGCAGAATATGATTGCCTTTACACTACATATGATAGTATGCAGTGTAAAGGCAATTTGTAATCATACAATGAAATATTTTGAACCTTTGATAATATATGCAATTATGGCAAATTCGTTAATACCCTTACGATAACAGCAAGCAAATAACTGTCTTTTTCTATTCATAAGGTTCTATATATTATATATTTCCTTTGATATTCTTTTTTTTCGCCCTTTACATCGATTTGGCTCATGCTGTAATGATCTCAGGAGTTTTTTCAACAAAATTATAATATAATCTTTCTCTTAGCGAAATATAATATAAAGTAATGACTTACGGTAAAGGGATTAGATTGGTCGAAATAATAATAAAAACACGTTCTAGCGAATAAATACAAACATCTGAAATAGATAATACTCCAACTCGGCTTCTAAAACAATACGCTAATAGGCGATAATAATACTCGAGGCGGCTTCTAAAACAATACGCTAATAGGCGATAGCCTTCGCATTGTGTTAATAAAGTAGTTTGATAAATGCTAAAAATCATTCTCCATAGATGGCGTTAGTGGGTGGATTATATAGGTTAATCTTAAAAAGATTGACATGTGTAATCAAATCTACATAAATGGCCAATTGAAACTGACACGTGAAGATAAGTATAGATTTGGAGCATATATACAACTTCCAAAAAAATTTATCATGCATGATCATAAAAACAAAGGTGGAATGGGGAATGTTGTAATTACATAAAGCGTGCGCTTAACCCAACCAATGACAGATCATAAGTTCTGTAAACACCTTGATCATCCATATTCAGTTTCCAGTTTGCGTCTTCGTCTCTATTGAGATACAATTAAATCTGAAATAGACCTCCGGTATCACAAATTATAACGATGACAATCTCCATTAATTTCGGACGGCATACATTACATTGTTTAGACGTTACGCTTGTTTTGCGTGAGCAGCGATGACTAATGAAAAGCACGCGCACTCGGCTTTAAACAAACGTCTATTAAAATAGCCTCATTGAAGACACAACTGTTTACTGAGCGATCGGCATTCGAGTGCGGTCCGGACGATGATGGGATGTTTAAACTGACATCGATCGATCCTGCGCTGGCAATCATTACTTCTGGCTATCTTGTCCATTTTGACTTTGATTTAATGCAATATCTTACACAAAACACCGTTTCCCTAGCTAAAAAAAGATATCACTTTGAAACGAGCTCATTTAAAAAAAAACCTTTCATCAACTCAGTGTTTATGTAGTAGACAGATTTTCGGCACCAGAAAATGAGCTGGAATTGCATAGAAAGAAATACGATTTACAATCTGAATTCCATTTTTTATTTGGTTCTTGATAATCGTCTGTTTCAAAATCTATAAATATTTATATTGAAAAAAAGTTTTCTCAATTATGTTTTTTACAGTTTCCGCGAGTGGTAGAATTTCAATTAACATTCCGGAACTTGTTTTATTTCTTAAAAATATCTCCTATTAAATTATTATTAATGACAACCACATAAACATTTTACAATACGAGTAATGGTATTTTTTTCTGTTTTCGCACCGAAGGCGTTGAGACTTACAAAATCTCACTTATATTTCTTCGCATCTAGTTTTGATTGGATTCTGTAAGTCTCATATTCCAGTGTGGGTCTAAATTTTTTCTCAGAATCTTCCATTAAATAATGGTAGCTTGCTTTCTTCTCTATGCGCCAAGTGACTAGCAGTCTTATGGTATGATGGTTTTGTCCATTTGTACAGTTTGGTACATCTGCCAAGTATCTATGTTATTTTAAGGCTAAAGAAAAATCGTACTATAAAAATTGTGTGACCGCTATAATATTTGCGTCGCCCTTGAAGGCAACTTATAGAATAATAAAATTGAATGTGTTCTAAAAAATGTGTTTTACTATGTTAGCCTGCGAACTTTTCAGCCCAACTGTTAAGAAGTTTCTTAGAATAGAAATTGCATAGAAGATTCCATTTCCTGTTAAGAGGCGGCTTTAATTTCTTCTAAATACTTGCTTTTTGCTATAGTTAAGGTTAGAGTCCAAATAGATAAAATGTTGGGCCTCTTCATACAAATGATGTTCAATATATATGTTTTCAGGGCGATTTCGCTCGCGCGCTAACTATCTATTTATTTTGTTTGTTTTGAATGCAAATTTATCAACAAATTATCTTTTTTTAAAGAGATAGAGTCATGGATAGCCACCGTATAGTATTCCCTCGCGTATATACAACTTAACAAAATACATAAGCTACTGTACATTGTGGATGAATCTTCTTCTTCGAGTGCGATGTCTACCCCCCTCTCCCCCGGCGTCGGCTATCACCCTGGCGTAGGCCTCTCTTTAGACGAAACAAATTGTCAGACAAAACAATCCCCCACCCCTCGAATTCCGGTCCACTCCTTGATATTAGAAAGAGCAGAAATGAATTAAAAAAAAAAAAAACAGTATATAGAAAAGACACATTATAAACAGAAAAGTAGATCAGAACACACCCACCAAGGGGCAGTGTAGTGAACAGGAGCCAGTGGCAACATCCATGAGCAGCAACTCAGGGGCGCAGAAACAGAAAACAAAACTAAAATGCACAAAACTATTGTAACAATCATAGCGAACATACTATTCATAATTATCACAATAATTATAATAGCAATAATACCATAATAATAACATTACCAAAGACAAAGATAATAATAATCGTTTATTTATAACTATCAAAGTAATCATAATAGCAATAATAACACAACCAAAAAGAAAGACAATTTTTAACAAATAATGCCAAATAATTTATAGAAACAACAACATGGCACGAGAAGACATAGGGGAGTAAATAAATAACACATCCATTTCACTAAAAAGTTTTGTCCACGCACGAATAAAAGTACGAAGGCAACTGAAATTTTTATCGCTACTTGTTAAGTCACTTTTCCAAATTGGTCGATGATCCACTGTCACATTCTCAATCATGATATCTCTATCACTCTGCAAGAGACAGCACTCCCAGAGGATATGGTGGGCCGTCTGGGGCCCCCCGCCGCACACCCACTCCGGGTCCGGCGCCAGACTAAGATCATGGAGCCTGGCACGGAAATTGCCGTGCCCCGAAAGCATCTGCACAACGTGATGGTCCAATCGCAGCCACTCACTACCCATCCTCCCAGTCACAGAGGGGAAGAAGGAGTCAGTCCACCTTCTTCTAGGAGAGATGTTCCATCTTTCCTGCCATGCCGACAGAGAAACCTCTCTTAAGCCCCTGCACAGGGCGGTGAAACCATCCTCATCGGAGTTGAATGTAATACCCAGATGGGTCACACTCTCACCCCGCTTAAGGCGCCTCTTAGCAACGGCCTCAAGCACTTCCAGGTCGACAGGAAGAACTCCCCCTATAACTGGAAGCGCCACTGAGGCCGCAGTCCTGTAAGCACCGGTCCTCCATCCATCCCATCCCAATTTATTCATTCTTACTTAACATCTTCCCGCCTCCCTCATACACCATCTTCTTCCTGTTTTAAAATTTAGTTTGTTATATATATGTCCTATTGTGTATTGTGAATTAATGTGTGTTTTATATAATTTTAATGTGTTTTTTTTTTTTTTTTACTAATTTAAGGTGTGGTTTAAATAATATTTACTTCTGATTTTATTTCATAATAAAGAGATGTGAGGCCGCGCGGGAGATATATAAGGTTATAAGAATAGATTAAATGTGGTCTGTCACCCTTTTGATTAATGACAAGAAAAGGCTTAATTAAATTAACGTAAGTCCCGGATGGACAAGGAACAGGCCTAGATAGTGCAGCGAGACTGACGAAAGGGCGTCACTGCGTCCTATAACAGTCTCGGGTGGTGGTGGGAACCTTATATAACTCCTTGATATTCTCGAGCCAGGACATTTTGGGTCTTTCCACACCGCACCTACCCTCGATCTTCCCTTTCATTATGAGGTGCAGCATATCGTATTTATCGCTGCGGAGAATGTGTCCCAAAATGCCATCTTTGTAGACTTCACATCAGACAACAATTCCCTTTCTACTCTGGCTCTATGTAGCACCTCATTTTTGGTGACCATATCAGTCCATGAGATTCGCAACATTCAGCGATGGAGACCCATTTAAAGTGCTTTAATACGGTTTATTGTGTTCACTTTGAGGTCCTAGGTCTCCACTTCGTATAGTAATATGGACCAAATATAGCAATTGACCATCTTTTATCTCAATTTTAAGTTGATGTTGTTATTGCAGAAGAATGATATCATATTATTAAATGCGGCTCTCGCAATCTCTATTAAATATGTGTATTCTTTCTATACTAGCGCCATTTAATTGTAAGACTTGCTTCTGGGTAGTTCTGTCGACTAAAAACCATGAACTTTGTTTTACTGATATTCATGTTGAGTCCCAGCCTTACACCTGCATCATTGAATCTATTGATGAGCACTTGTAAGTCATTAATATTATCTACTGAGATAACAGTGTCATCGGCGTATCTGATGATATTTATAAAGACGCCATTAACTTTGACCCTCAGATCTGTTGTGTAGTGCTCCTTTTAATGCTAAGTCGGAAAACAGGTTAAACATCATAAGCGACAAAACATAGCCTTGGCGGGCTCTACGTGGGATTGGAATGCCCTGCGATGTTCCACTCTGACGTTTGATGATGGCTTCCTGGTTCCAGTACACATTTTTAATTATATTTACACCTTCGTCATCTATACCACGCTTTAGAAGAATATACACGACATTCCCGTGTTTCACACTGTCGAAAGCTTTTTCATAGTCTATGAAACAGGCGAACACGTTCTTTCTTTGATCTCGACATTTTTACAGTAGCACATTTATAGCCAACAATGCTTCTCTAGTCCTAAAGCTACTCCTAAAACTGTGAGTTGTCCAAATCCATTTCGCATTTTTTTTTCTTATTCCGGAGTGGATGATTTTTAAGAATATCTTCAAGACGTGGCTCATGAGGCTTATCAGCCGGTAATCGCTGCACTTTTTGGGTGTTGTTTCTTTGGGAGAGTGACAAACTTGGATTTGAGTCAGTCTTGGGGAATATTCCTCGTGTCGTATATCATGTTAAACAACTTAAGAAGATGGTCAATCTTACTGTCGTCAATTGATTTTAAAACTTCATTCGGTATTTCATCAGGACCGCAGACTTTTTGGCAGGAAATGGCGTGGAGTATCTCAGATATCAGGATCAGATATCAGTATCGTCAAGAATTTAGACCGGGTATTTCAACATCAGATCTGTTATCTTTGAAGAACATGTTAATATGGTCCTCCCATGACCTCATTATATTCACCTTATTAAAAATCAAGTTATTCAGATAATCTGATAGACACATAAGGGTCCGCTTTTTATCCAAACACCAGATAACATCACTTTTCCAGTCGGAGCATAACCCGAATGATATTGATTTTATTTAAAATCATTTGGTTGACCTTCATTTGCATAAGCGTCGAGCTGTCTGATATTGGCATGAATGCCGTCTGTAAATAAATGGTTTCAATTAAGCAATTTGGTTTTATAAAAATTAAAGTACCTACGTTTTTTAGTTGCACGCGTAAGTAAACCAATAGTAAATAAAACATGGGAAATATTCAAAACCCAGACTACATCAAGAATGTTTCTATTTAAGTAAATAGAAACATTCTTGATGTATATAAATTTAAGTTATAAATTTTTAAATAATATTGTTTTTAGTATGAAAGGAAAATTTTGGCGGCTTACGGAGAAAACGTGTTTGTTTTGAAATCAAACCTCGGGCTCATTGTTCTCCCTCTCTCGTAGCTTCAAAATTTTCAATTGTAAAAATAACTGTTATTATTTATATAAAGTTTTCACATCTTCGGATATGAAAATAGAAGTTTGAGATATTATTTTAAAATCAAATCAAACGTGTGTTATCCTTATCGTCAGCGCCATACTACTTTTATCAAACTAGAGAAAGTATAGGTAATGGTGAGGTGGTGTACTAGTTTATACGTGGCACGGTAATGTAGATGGATGTATTTAATTCAAGATGAAAAAATATTCATATCATAGATTAATTCAAACATACTATATTTACAGGTACTTAGACTCTACATGTGGTTTTACTTCCTAACTAGCAATAACTTTCAGGTGCATCAAGCGCTTAAAACTGTTGGTGAAAATACATTTCATCATTTTACCGTCATTTAATTTCGTTTATTTATTTATAAAGATTGCAAACATAACATATGCGTCCAAGTCGTCTGCAACCTCAAAATTATTATACATAATAAGTTAAACATATTTTTAAAATAACATTAAAAAAATTAACAAAATACATAAATACTACGGCATTAAAGATAACAATCACAACATTGATATTGCATCCTTGAGGCAACTCACACTATCACGAAATATGTCGACCTCCGAGGCGACCCGATTAAGCAGTAAGTTTGCCCTACCCACAGGCATAACAATCTGTGTTGTCTTTGACGAAGGTAATTATCAGTCATACCCTGTGCTGTGATCCCATTCAATTGTGAAATGATATTAGTACAATTTATTTCAACGAGTCGATAAACTGATACTCCTTTTCTACGGGTAATGTATTGTAAGAAGGTGCTTAGCAAGATTCCGGTTCATCTTACACCAAGGAATGATCAGAAGTGATATGTACATAATGAAAAAAGAAGCCTAACAAAATCTGAAGCTAGACTGTTCGTATAGAATATCTCATTTGATCAGAGATTTCAATTCCCGGTGCGGATTAGTGCTCCGAGTGACTCAAATTATTTTTGGTAGATTGTCAGAATTTTTCTGAATTTTTAAACTCAAATAAATAAGCTAGAACTTTTTGGATAATTTTATTTCATTTAAGTGTCAGTCAAATGATTTTCTGTATTGTTATTGAAAAAAGTGTACGTTTTCTGGGAGCCTGATTTTATTTTATGAGAGCAAGTTTTGTTTTATTAGGGCATAATCAAAGTGAATTAAACTAAGTAGTTTTCATGAGTAAAATCACCATATGGCATAGGAGTGAGATTATATAATAGATAAAACTGTTAAAAGTAAAGGTTATTACCTTAAAAATACTGAATAAAAAAAAATGTGTGATTTCTCATTTTCGACCGACGTTTCGGAGATCGTTGGAGTCTACATATTCAGGGTAATGTGGCGGTGGTAATGAATAAATGTAATGATCACCACCACATTACCCTGAAGATGGAGACTGCAACGATCTCCGAAACGTCGATCGAGAAGGAGAAATCACACGTTGTTACCCAAAATCACACAAAAAATATTGCTGCCAACCGTAAAAATCAACGCAATTAAAAAATAACAACCGACTTTCATTTCACCAGTAAAGTAATGATATGGTTAATCATCAGCCTGTCTCTGTCCACTGCTGAACATAAGCCTCTCCACCACCACGCCATCCCCCTCGGTATGTCGCCAGGGTTATCCAGGCCCTTCCTGCCGTCCGCACAATATCATCGCTCCACCTGGTGGTTTATCTCTCGACACTTTTCCGACACAACCTTGGCCTCCATTCAACAACCTTCTGGCACCATTTTCCATCATCCTACCGGCACACTTATCCAGCTCATTGCCACTTTATCCTCGCAATGCGTATTCCTATATCGGTGTAGGTCATAGATCTCTAAGTGAGATACCCAACATGGATCTTTCCATGACCCGTTGTGCAACTTTAATTTTATTAATTATTTCTCTACTCAACGCCCGTATATCCCATCCAAACATCATCATAGGTATCACACACTGTTCTAGAGCTTTTGTTTTCAAATTTTGTGGCATATTCGACTTTGAATGATATATACTCGTAATATGTACAAGTATACAAAACCATTTTTCAAGACAATAGTATATTATTCTGAGAATCTGTTAAATTAAGCCCTTATCTAAAGCTCTTCCAAGAGAGAACTATTTCCTTTTGTAGTTGGACTACTAATTCCATGCGTACGTCCACAGCACTTAATCTCAATCGCTGAACATTCGATGTCTCGTAAAATGTTTGAGGAAGTATGGTTTCAGTTTAAAATAGTTATATATGCCTTTAATATGTGCCTTTGCCTCTAATACTTCAAAATTAATGAAATTTTGTTAGAATTATTCAACGAATTTGCGGTGTGTTCGTATAACACACATCCCACATCAAATTGCATTAATTAATTCGAATATAGAATTCGATTCTGAGTTCAAATTTCAATCAAAAAATTAGAATAAGGATTCCTAAGACTTATAACGTGTATTAACTTAACATTGAAAATAAATTTATTAGAATATTATTCAGCTAAATTACTATTTAAATAGCAAATTTTACAAATGTTCTCTAAAATAGTATTTCTTTAACCTATTGAATATTTTTGTTATACATGAAATGTAAAAAGCGAATAAGGGATCAAATAAAATAATTGAATTATTTCTAGTAATAATTTCATTAAATAGTAGAGAATAATTAAAGAATACTTCGTTTCCCCTTATATGTATGTAAAATATAATAGAGAAATATTTTTTTTCAGATGAAATAAATTAGGCCCTATTAAATGTTGTGAATATAATATCAACAATCATGTTAACAAGAAAGATTATAGAAAACATGTAATTTTCTAGGGATTCCTTTATTCCTAATACGATAAATGTTTTTAAAACAGATTACAATTTTACATCTTCCAATACCTTGATTTTGGAAAATAAATAAAATCTTCATGTCATGAATATTTTTGATTTTTAATATTATAAATATTTGGTTTATTTTATATTATTATATTTTATATTATTTGTTTTAGATTTATTTTGTGGATGTTGGAAGATCGAAGTGTGCGCGGGAGATGCCTATTGGTGGCGATGAGGTTCGCAACCCATCACACCGCGTCTCCCGCGGGGCGAAAAGAGAAGGACGGAGTGCCACATCGGTTAAAGTGTGTCAGTCCATTCTTTCTGTCACCCTTTCGGGGAGACGGCGTGATGGTTAGTTAGTTAGTTAGTTAAATATTTGGTAAAAATTAGTTTTTGCCAAAAACGGTGGTTAAGATAATCGAATAATTTTACTGAAATCTCTTGATGGACATTCATTTTCAGAAAAAAATTAAATTAATTAATAATTTAACATTGATGAAACGAAAAAACAATCGCGTTTTCATTATATATGGTATAATGAAGTCCCGTATGGGTAGACAGCAAGAATGAACAGCCAAATTGCTCTGTTCTGACCTACTTCTTTCACTTCTTCTACATTTATACATCGTGTCATGCACGCACGTTGAATTTTCCGACTTCTTAGGTGACCGACATTTATATCTGATTAAATTAGTATTTGATTGAATTGATCGTGCTACGTTTTCCTCGGCCTTCCCATGTGTCCAAACCATCTTAACGAGACTTTCATTATTTTGTTCATAAATCTTTCATTTGCACCGCATTTATTTGAATTTGTCATTTGTCACCTCATTTGAGTTTGTCACCCCGAGATCTAACACTAGATCTGAGTTAGGTAATCTTGTGTTATTGATCAAATAGTCATGGTTGTGGGCCCCACAGTGTGGGGGTATCGTAAGGGTTTTCATGAATTCGCTTTAATTGCAACCAAAGAGGTCTATCTCCTTTGCCACCTCATTTAAAAGACAAATCGCTTTCTATATAGAAGAGCTTCGAAAGGTCTCCATGCAGCAATTCGGGGCATAAAATAAGATATGTCCCCTTGATATGCTATAGCAGTAGGGAACGTTAAGTCCCTCTCAGAATTTTAGGATTGTTAATGCCTGCGGATAAAAGTTAAAAAAATGATTTTCTTGAAAGATCATTCGACGTGTTCCAAGAGTGTTGAAATCCATTTCCCGTTAGAAATAGTGAGGGGTACAAAAAATGATAAAAGTAGTACTCTTTGAGGTATAAATATCTCAAAAATATGATAAATATATGCACAAGCTTTGATATGTTATTAAAATTTTATTAGACATTTAGGGTTATATATGATATGTTTGTTAGTAGATACCGTTTTCATCATTATGAAAAGGGTAGTTAATAACAAACCGTATCGAAGATATAATATTCATAAGGTTGAAAAAAAAACACACGTTAAATCGTCTGTTTTGGAGAATCTGTTTTGGTTGTACCATATATCTAATTTGAATAATCTCATAAATAAAACAAATTTCAGTTCAAAATAATGTTTTTTTTAAGTGAAACGTAGCTACAGTATATTTTGTTTTGAATTCTGTTATAATATTGCTATGCATATATTATATTAAATACATCACAGGCTTTAAAGAGGATACATTTGGAAAAGTTTAACAAAATATGTTTTTATAACAAAGGGGAATTGTATTCTGTACAATTTATAATATTATATGAGTAATACTTTGATTTTTATGTATATATTTTTTTTTACCAGAAAACACGTTCATTGGGACATGTATCTAAGTGGAGCGTCAGCCTACAAGAAAACTTTCGAAAGGATTTTTCACTGTGCAAAACCTCCTACCAAACCTACTAGGAAGGCCGCCAAAAAGATGTAGAGATGGCTGGACATCATCATTCCATGACAGATAACCGTCATAAACAGATCATACGACCTAAACTTAGTAACAAATGCAGATTTTACAAGATACAAAATTTGAGAAAGTCGTCTTGAAGGGGTTTGTAATAACTGAATGGAAAAAGGTATATTAGAAAAGATCGCTGAAAAAAAACATGAATACATAGAATGTTCAGTATCAGGTATATTTGTATTCGGGTTTTTAATTAACATTTATGATATGGAAACATGGAAATGAAACGTAAATGAAACATTTACGTTATGGAGATATGGACTTTGATTAAAGCTTTCACCGAAAACCTGGATGCCTTTAATATGTGGATATATCGGAGAATGTTTAAAATATCTTGGAAAGAAACAGTCATAAACGAGGAAGTATTGCAGCGAATGAAGAAAAAATATATATTATCAAGACTATAAAGCTCAGGAAACCGGAATAAGGCACAATATGAGAAACAATAAATACAAAGGGCTGCATCTGATTATCCAAGGTAAAATTAATGGAAATCTAACTGTCCGAAAAGAAGAAAATCCTGGCTAGAAAACCTTCGAGAATGGTTTAGTTTCAGCACAACATCCCTGTTAATCAGGGGTAATAATTGTCATGATGTGGTCAACCTCCGATAGTAGAGAAACAAGAACCCACCGCATTCCCCCTGGGCATGCTAGGGACCAATTGCGTGCAGGTAAGGAGGAATAGGTTCACACATATAATACTTATTTATTCAGACTTATTATGGGCTTCTTTGAGAATTCCGTCATCTTGGAGAGTATCCATCTATATTTTTCGGATGGTTGTCTTTGACAGCGTCAGCACAGACTTGTTTTTCTCCCAACATGCAGAACCAACTTGATGTCGGTGGGGAGAGCAATCCAACTGTTGTACGTAATCGCTTCAAAAATCGACGTGTTTCATATTAGTGAAGGTGCGTTCAGAAGATAAATACTATTGACTTCAGAGAGTATCTTGTATTAATAAAGTCGAACCATCACTTATGCATTCCTGGTGTTTTAACTGTTCTCAAATATATATCTTCATACAGCTCGGTTGGTCTGCATTCAGAAAGCTGGGCAACATCTTCAAGTCGGACATGCCACAGCATTGAAAAACAAAAGTGCTGGACCAGTGTATGTTATCTGTGGATGGATGCGAGACATGGACTATGGATGCGAGACATGGACATACCTATGGATGCGAGACATGGACGTTAGCTAAAGAAGCAATGCACAAAATCAATGTTGCACAATGGGCCATGGAAAGATCCACGTTGGGTATCTCGCTGAGAGACCATATACCCAACGTGGAGATTAGAAGACGCACAAGGGTCACCGTAGTGATGCAAATTACGAGGATGCAGTGGCAGTGGGGTGGTCATGTGTGTCGACGGGATGATGAAAGATGGAGCCAGAAGGTTACTGAATGGAGGCCAAGGTTGGACCGGAGAAATGTCGGAAGAGAGTCAACCAGGTGGAGCGATGATATTGTGCGGACGACGGGAAGGGTCTGGAGAACACTGGCGAGAGACCGAGAGAGATGGCGTGGAGGTGGAGAGGCTTATGTCTAGCAGTGGGTGGAGACAAGCTGACGAAGAGATATTTAAAACTGACAGCATGTTTGTAATGTATTTTGAGAGAAACAAACTAATTTGAATTAGAATAGAAGAATCAACATTTTCAACGTAATTTTTTTAAATATTTTGATAATGCCCTAAGAAGACAAATTATTTCAAGCCGTAATAATTAAAATAAACTTAATTGAAAACACCGCTTACAAAATATTCATGAAAACGCCAATTACAAAATATCGAAAATGAAATTTAACTTTTGAATAATCCTTAAACTTTACGTTTGTATGAAATATTAATATTGACAATTTTCATGGAACCAATGAATATCAGAGAAGCCGAGAGAGTTTAAAGTTAACAAAATACCGAATGACCTAATTGAAATTAATTAATCCGTTTTAAACCGTTCTTTTGTCTATTCATAAATTCATAGTTTCGAATAAACCTGCGTTTATAAAATTTTTTAACTGATTTATTCGATGGATTTTTCTATGTATACAGCAAGGATATGCGATATGTGATAGAAATATCTGTACAACCTTAACGATTAATTAAGCACACTAATTATATCAATAAGCTTTGATATAAAGGATTATAAATTAGGTACTTATTATGTCATCACATTCGTAAATGAACTATATAAATACCTTAAAGTTAATACAAATATTGAATGGTGTACGAAATAGGGTTAATTTATTTAATAATAAATTGTTCGTATCTTTATATATATAATTGTTCTGTACGGGCGTATGTAGTTGAAATCCTAAACGCCTGGACCGATTTTAATAAAAATAAATTGTGTGTATTTGAGTGGGTGGGATGGTTTATACTTACAATTGGACCCGGTAGGTGGCGCTATGTTGTGGTTCTAGGAAAACAAGTTTTATTTCAGGCATGACAACGTCTGTCGGGTCCATTAGTATACGAGTATAGTATTTTTTTGAAAATAATAATGAAATGAAGATCCTTTAACTAAACCAGTGATTCCCAAAGTGGTCTATATAGACCCCCAGGGATCTACGACAACTTGCAAGGGGTCTACGACAATTGTGAAAAAATGGGGGTCCATGAGTTGTTATTGGGGGCCCACAAGATGGTTGATCTAAATTGAAGCCGAATATTAAAACGCAAAATGAAAATCGAAATCGTTGGCGACCTTTTTTTCCATTTTTCTAATGAAAAATGAATCCGCTAAAAAAAAGGTCGCCAACGATTTCGACCGTCCGATTTCCCCAAATAAGCTAAAATATAAAAAAGTCGATAACAATTTCGACCACCAAATTTTTTGAAGAAATCGGTAAGAGGTCAAAGAAGTTTGGGAACCTCTGAACTAAACGATCGATGGCCCTGAAAATAATTTGACTGTCTTTAATGAACAACCCACATCCACATAATTTGGTACGGCAGGCGTATAGGATCGACCTCCACATTATTCCATTTACGATTTTATTTGAAATGTGGAATATATTTTAGTGAGTGTCTTAAATTGTTTATTCTAAAATATTTAGTTTTAACACCACTTAATTTTGTTAAAAAAAAAAAAAAAAAGTTAACTTATCCTGAGGATGGAGCGGAATCGATCGGTAGTGTTTAAAAAACAAAATTAAGTAATGTTAAGAGACGATGATTCTGAACCAAATATTGCGGGGCATAATGGAGTTCTAGTGCCAACCCTCATGTATGGAAGTGAAGCTTGGATCTGGCAAAAATGACGAAAGTAGGATAGAAACCATAGAAATGAGATCACTAAGAAAAATGTGCAGGAAAATGATGTATGATAGAACGACGAAATAAGAAAGAAATGTGAGGTAGATGACTGCATTGTATGTTAAATTAAAAAAAAGATCCCTGAGATGGTTTGGACGTATGGAACGAATGGACGAGAGAAGAATGGTTAAAATGTTGTATACAAGCAATGTGAGTGGAAAGAGAAGCCGTGGAAGACCAATAAAAGCATGGCATGACCAAATTAATAAAAAAATATTAAAGGCGGCCACATTTCAAGTCGGAATAATCGACGAGCGTGCATGTTATGATATGTAAATGTACAGGAATCTAGAGAGGTATGTGCGAACAAAGCAGTATAGCAGTCTATCCTCTCTGCCTACCCCTTCAGGGAAACAACGTGATGGTTAGTTAGTTAGTAACAGATACTTTATAAAAATCATATTTCAATAATAATTATCAAAATAGTTAGTAACCAAACGACTAAAACATACTCGTATAAGGGTAATTTAATAATTATTAAATTTTGAGAGTAAATTGCTTAAGACGAGGCGTGATGTCGATGGTATATGTTTTTTTTAGAAGTATACAATACATATTAAAAAAAAAAAAAAAACACATTAAAATAATGTTAATGTCTATGATTTTGGCTTTATTTAATATATAATTTTATGCCATTATTGTTTTTACATGATTTCGGGCATATGAGCGCCACGGCTAGCTCGAATGAAGCGCAATCGCGAAGTCCAATTTTCGACAATTGTCGTCTTTGTGGATGCGTATTATCCTCTAGAGTGTACGTGGTACGAAAACGATCAATGGTCTTCCGAATAACTTGCTCAGATGGACAATTATGTCGACAGTAAAATGGACGTAGTGCACGATAAGATTGGCGAACCGAAATAAATTTGCACAATTTACAAGCACTGTTCTGACGTCAGTCTATTTATGGTAAAATGGCAAAATGTACTTCCTACAAATCAACTAACTAACTAACTAACTAACCATCACGCCGTCACGCTGAAGGGGTAGGCAGAAAGAATGGACTGCCACACTTTTCTTTCCTGACATATTTCTCTCGATTCCTCAACATTCATACATCGTGTCATGCACGCGCTTCGATTTCTCTGACTCCTCACATGGCCGACATTCAATATTTGATTTATTTGTTCGTGCCACGTTTTCCTCGGTCTTCCTCTATTTCTGGTTCCATTTACATCATAAACATATATTTTTTTTACCATTCTTTTTTCATTCATTCTTTCCATATGTCCAAACCATCTTAATGATCCTTTCATTATTTTGTTCATGACACCATTATTCGCACCGCATTCACTTCTTATATTTTCATTCGACACTCTATCATACACAGAGTATACACATATTCGTCTAAGAGATCTCATTTCTACTGCATTTATTCTACTTTCATCCTTCTTTTGCCAGTTCCATGCTTCGCTTCCATACATAAGGGTTGGTAGAAGAACACCATTGCGCACTGCCATTCTAGCTTTTTTGGATAGGTTTTTGTTTGCGATGACAACTTTAAGTGCACCATTCACTTTGTTGCCTGCCCCAACCCTTCTTTCAATATCCCTCTCCACTCGCCCATCTCTTGTAAACATACTACCTAAATACACGAACTCAACTACTTGCTCCAAATCAAATCAACTATCAATTGTGAAATTGACATAATGTAGAAACAATGTTACCAGTTTAAAAACCATACCTCTAAAAAAACATCCTATATATTAAAATGATCAAATTACATTAAATAAATTATTAATTACCTCTGGGGGAGTATAATATGGCGCCGTATTTCCGACAATGTCACGATTATTTGCCTAATTTAATAAATCATAAGCACGTCTTAAAATATATTTCGTAAACATCGGCCTCTGATGATCACTTCTGCCTTTCCGTCGCAGATGCTCGAGTAAACTATTTATCAGATGAGGCGAGAACAATAACTGAGTATTTTGGTATTTCCCATATTCAGCGTATTGAAATAAGTTTCTTAACCTTGCCTTCGATTTATACATTTATTTCCAATATTATACACAACGCAAAGCCGAAAAAGGTTTTCACAATTTCACTTTCTGATAAAAAAAAAATTCCGTAGCTTTCGTAATCATATTAACTGACTTATTGACTATATTACCGCCACCCCGAAGGGGTAGACAGTAAATATGTACCGCCACAATGTTCTTTCCTAACATGGTTTTCTAGCTTCAACAACATTCTTACATCGTGTCATGCACGCACGTTGATTTTTCCTCACGTGGCCGACATTTAATATTTGATTCATCTGATGTTGCCATGATTTTTTTCGGTCTTCCTTTTTTCTAGTTCCGTTTACTTCGTAATAATTATTTACTCATGAATATTGAATTAAATCTTTACTTAAATTTAAAATTACTTTATTTATGAACTAACTAACTAACTAACCATCACGCCGTCTCTCCGAAGGGGTAGGCAGAAATAATAAACTGCCACACTTTTCTTTCCTGACATATTTCTCTCGCTTCCTCAACATTCATACATCGGGTCATGCACGCACGTCGATTTCTTTGACTCCTCACATGGCCGACATTCAATATTTGATTTATTTGATCGTGCCACGTTTTCCTCGGCCTTCTTCAATTTCTGGTTCCATATACATCGTTAACATATAATTTTTTACCATTCTTTCTTCATTCATTCTTTCCATATGTCCAAACCATCTTAATGATCCTCCATTTTTTTTTTATTTACGAAACTTTAATATATTCGAATCTAACATCACTTGTTAAAAATAAGAGTTAAATAATACAATTACTTATCTACTTATTATTTATTCTACTACATTTTCACAGCGGGCCATGCACTTACTCCGAATTTTCCGCCCCAAATTTTACCTACATAATGTTTAAAATCATAATTAGTTTAATTTGTATACCGGGCCATTTAGATGAGTAAAAATGTTATTCAGTCATAATAGTTGCATGATATTTTATGGGTTATTTTGAAAAGGTAGGTTTTAAGTTAGATTTATATAATTCGGATGGCCGATACATCATATGTGTGTATGGAGCAAATTCCAGGTAGACAGATTTATCTCCGCGAAAGCCCAGTCCCCTAAATTGGTTTAGGGGTTTGGTTTTTGAAAATGATATATAACTCCATATTATAATATATAAATAATATGAATTAAAAGCCCGTTTGTAATATTTTATTGTAAAGAATGTTACGTTGTAGAAGAACAGAGGAGAATGAATGCCGCATTTTTACTTGGAACGTTGGATGAAGTAAGAAGTTAAATAAGATGTGAGGTCAATTTAAAAACAAACAAAAATCGACATGTAAGTAGGTAAGGTGTATCAGAATAGAGAAGTGTGGCGGTCCATTTTCTCTGCCTATCGTTTTAGAAAAAGGAATGATGGTTTTACTTCTGAAACGGACGTTTTCATTCTGATTAATTAAATAATATTTACTTCAATTTAAAATATATAAAACAGTTCACATTTGGTAACGCAAGTAATTTAACATTAAAAATTTCGTGAATGTGCCGAGGGCTTATGCGAACAATTTCTTAGCGTTTTATTCTCCTGGTGGATTTTCTGTGAAAATATATCTAACACGAAATTTTACAGATTCTTGAGACAACTCAATTTCGTAAAAGTTGCGAGAGCAACGCTTCCTTTTCAGAGAATCAGAAAAGTAAACAATGAGGCTGTTTCATCGCAAATTGAAAGCGTGGTTAATGTACTAAAACATGCATTATTCTAAAATGTGTGTATAATCTCCTGGGTAAATGTTCACATTTAACACTTTCCGCTTAATATTCGGCAAATCTCAAAGCGCCTATTTGAAGAGTTCTCTTTACAAAAGACGTAACAATTAAAACATCTTTATATGATATCAAACAATGATATGTTTTTTAAATAAACTCAAGTATGAAAATAGATTGAAAAATCTTAATGTTTTTTAAGGATTAATTGTAGCTGTTCAAATTATTGTAAAGTATTGTAATGTAACCGGGTGGTGGTCTAGGGGATAGAACGCTTGGCTCCTGATCCAGGGGACATGGGTTCAAGCCTGGACACGACCAGATTCCTTCTTCATAATAATGAGCTATTTTCTGCTCACATTGATGATTGTTAAATAAATTCTAATATCATTGATGTAAATCCTTGATATTAGTCTTATAAAAAAAAAATGTAAATTATTATAACTTATTATTGTAAATTAATGTAAATTATTGTAAATTATTGTTTTAAATTATTGGAAAATATTAAATTATTATAAAATTGTAAAATTATTATAAAATTATTATATGTAAATTTTTGTATTATTGTATTATTTTAAATTATTGTAATGTAAATTATTGTAAATCCGTACAAAATCTTTAATATTTTTGTTAAAGAGTAAACAAAAGGTTATTTATTTCTAATACAAAATATAATTTAAATAAAGTTGGCTACATTTTTAATTAACGAATACATAAGATTATATACGTGCTGCAGCCTTCTTGAAGACGTTTATAAAATTCAAGTTTCTGTACAGAAACACCTAACAGCGCGCTTATAACACCATCATCATTGACAAGGTTGCTTAGAGTTATCACACATATAATAAATATGAATTAATCAAGCAAATGTCTCTGGAAACAATGTGCTGGTGTATCTTGCCAACTTGAAATTGCATTTTTAATTCTTATCAACAGTTTTCAAAACGCGATCATATTAAATGCCTAGGATAAAATTATTAAGTAAGAGCAAAAACAAGAGCAAACCTGCCTGTCAGAACCAAACATTTCTTAAGAGTAGCAAACATAAGAACATTGGACCTATTATGGGGAGAACCCTTAGAGATAGGATACCCAATGAATAAATTCTGAAACTCTGCAAAATTTAAGACATAGTAAGATGGAGTAGGCAGCAAAGATGATTTTGGAGGGACCACATCGAGAGAATGGATATAGCAAAAATTACTAAGATTGTGAAGCACGAGACTTCAGAGGGCCGTCGAAAACTAGGACGTGCACCAAAGAGATGGAAAGGCTGGTCGTCTTCATCACAGGAAGAAAGTTGATATCCTGCATAAACATATCGCAAGATCTACGAGTACAATCAGAAGAAGAAGAAAAACACGATCAGGTGGTAGTAGGTAGTCGATTAGCAAGAAACTGTATATTTTCTTGCAAATATTTAAGAAATAAGGTTTAAATTTATAAAACACAAATTAAAATTTGTTTTGCGTTATCTAACAGTGCGTTACTGGCGGTAGCCTTTCACATTGCGTTATTAAGATCTTCTGCTTAATGCTTAAATCTAATCTTCACAGATGGCGCTGGTCTGTAAATTGAAACTGACATGTGTATTGTGGTGTTGGATATTAACATATATACAACTTCCAAAAAAATTGTCCGACATGGTGGTCATAAGAAAGGTGGAATGGGGAATGTTGTAATTACATAAAGCGTGCGCTTCACCCAACCAATGACAGGTCATAAGTCCTGTAAGCACCTAGATCACCATATTCAGTTTCCAGTTTGCATCTTCGTCTCTATTGAGATAAAATTAATCATTGAACAAATTAAAATATTAAAATCCCAATGAAATGTATCTATCCTGTTTCTACTTTAAAAAATGCGTAATTGGTACCTCAATTAGTCGAGCAAATACAATAAAAAAGATTTTAAATGTGTTTCACTTTCATTAGCGAAATGATATTTCATTTCATTGCGTTGGTTTATTAATTTACGCGAGAATTTGAGCAGATGAATAAACATATTTGAAAACGAATTTTAATCCTTATGTTTATTTAGTTTTACTGAAGTTACATACTACCGTTGACTTTGTCATTATGGAATAATAATGTTTTTATTTTTTCAAATCAAATATTTGACAGTCTGCAACATTAGCGTGAATGGTGCAAATTTGGAGCAAGTAGTTGAGTTCGTGTATTTAGGAAGTATGTTTACAAGAGATGGGCGAGTGGAGAGGGATATTGAAAGGAGGGTTGGGGCAGGCAACAAAGTGAATGATGCACTTAAAGTTGTCTCTTATGTATGGAAGTGCACAATGGTGTTCTTCTACCGACCCTTATGTATGGAAGCGAAGCATGGAACTGGCAAACGAAGGATGAAAGTAGAATAAATGCAGTAGAAATGAGATCTCTTAGACGAATGTGTGTATACTCTGTGTATGATCGAATGTCGAATGAAAATATAAGAAGTGAATGCTGTGCGAATGATGGTGTCATGAACAAAATAATGAAAGGATCATTAAGATGGTTTGGACATATGGAAAGAATGAATGAAGAAAGAATGGTAAAAAAAATATATGTTAATGATGTAAATGGAACCAGAAATAGAGGAAGACCGAGGCAAACGTGGCACGATCAGATAAATGAAATATTGAATGTCGGCCATGTGAGGAGTCAGAGAAATCGACGCGCGTGCATGACACGATGTATGAATGTTGAGGAAGTGAGAGAAATATGTCAGGAAAGAAAAGTGTGGCAGTCCATTCTTTCTGCCTACCCCTTCGGGGAGACGGCGTGATTGTTAGTTAGTTAGTTAGTTGGTTTATATTTGTTAACGCCCTAAAATGACAAAACATGCAAGTCTCATAAATGGTATGCGCTTTTCTCTAAAAATATATTATCTAGGAGTCTTGTGGGCAAGAAAATTTTCTCTATGTGTGGTGTTACTATAATTGTAACACCCGGTTCCCATGGAAACGGCACAATGTCGGCCAAACATTCCACCACAATGCCAAGAAAAGACGAGAGATATGATCCTTATAAATGCCAAACTTACAATACTAGCATGCTATTGAAATGACGAAAAAGATGGAGAAAAATCTCGTCTGGTATAAATTTTTTTTGTTTGTTTTTAAACAAAATCATGTGATTTTGTTTTTTTGAATGTATACAAATACTGGATTTTACCCATTACGGGTTAATCGTTAATAATTAATTGTATCCCAATAGAGACGAATATGTAAAATATTTGGAAACAGAATATGGTGGTCGAGGCGTTTACAGGACGTATGACCTGTCATTTTTTGGGTTAAGCGAACGCTTTATGGAATACAACATTAACCCGTAAGGGGTAAAATCTAGTATTTATCTACAAGTATTTGTATACATTAAAAAAAACAAATGTTGTATAAAAACAAGTCAAAGTTAAAAGCATATAAAAATTGGAGAGAACTTTCTCCAGGCGTTGTCTAGTAATGTGTGATAATTGGGTAGATAGCCTTTCACATTACATTAATAAAGATTTTCTGTTTAATGCTTACATCTAGTCTCAACAGATGGCGCTAGTGTAGATTGAACTAAAATATGTAAAATGTTTCTCAACGTGGTAGCATTTACGTGTATACAACTTTCAAAAATAATTGTCAGACGTGGTGTTCGTAAGAAGGGCGCAATGGGGAATGTTGTATTACATAAAGCGATCGTTTAATCCAACCAATGACAGGTCACAAGTCCTGTTAACACCTTGACCACCATATTCTGTTTCCAAATAATTTACATCTTCGTCTCTATTGAGATACAATTAATTCTTAAAATCACGTGACACTGAAAAACGTTTTCATTTTAAATTGGTATTTTAAACTTCTCTCCTTAACTATAGTAAAATATATAAGTCGATCAATAACTGAAGAAAATTGACCAAATGAATTTGAGCGTAATTTTCTTGTAACGAATCCTAATCTAACCGCACACGCCATTCCCCGGTAATATCGGGCAATTTTACTCTGTAATGAGTCTGTGCTTTGGTTGCCGATTATTCCATATATAAGTGCTAATTTCGTTACGCAAATTTCCAAACACGTTTACAATGAAATAATTAAACAAAAGTTTTTGTGATATTTGGGTTAAAAACGAAATGAAACATTTCAAAATATTTAGAAACATGTTCGTTATTTACGATTATTCCATACTTGTGAGACAGGTGAGAGCTTACCTAAAGTTGCAATCATATTCATTTTGTTATTTGAAATTTCATGGTGGAAGTACATTGTAAATGAATAAATGGATTTTGAAAATCGGATTGAAAATTACTATCCTATATTGAAAATTTGGTTAGGTTCATGTGGTGCGGTGCTCCTGTAAATTTGGAGATATTTCGTGTATAAGTGAATTGTTTTGGTCAATTTAACTGTTGCCGCACTTTATAATAGTTAATTGTGACACGTAATACGTTTGTACTGTTTTGCTGTTTAAATTATATTATTTTTATCGTTTTTATAAAGAATTTTGACAGGTGTAAAATTAAAATTTTCATTTGTTCCAATGACAATTTGAATAATTTCTTCAATATTATTTTAAAATTCTTGCTGGTTAAGTGCCTGATTACAGCTAATTTAAAAAACGGTGGATACGTGTAACATAAATTAAATAAACACAAAAGTCCGGATCGTCCATGTCAACATGTGCAACATCGAAAAAACATTATGTGTTATTACATTATGTGCTTAATTAAAAAAAACGGTGGATTCGTGGAACATTAATTAATTAGACAATATGTGGACCATCTAAAAAACATTTTGTGTTAAATTATTATTATTTTGTTATTTTATTTTACAGGGGTAGGCGCTCGAAGTGTTACCAACTTCATGCTGCTGTAGTAACCAAACGACTTACGACAGTGCGCCCATGTTTTGACACGTGTTAGTCTGTTATATTGTTAACAATTCTACGGAAGCATATTCTTTTATGTCACAGTTAAAAAAAGTTATCGAAATTTAATTCAAACTCAACAGTGTTATTGCTCTGTATTTTTCTGGAAAATTGCAACCAGCCATTGTTAATGATCTACGACATTCACATGTGAACAAAATGTTTGTGTATCGGACCATTTCACGTTACAATGATACTGGTAGCATAAAAAAACGCCATGCAGGTGGACATTCAAAAACTACAACATCGACAGAAATGGTTCGAAAGGTGAAGGCCAGAATTCAACGTAATCCAAGACAAAGCGCAGTTCAATTGGCGAAAAATCTCAATGTGTCTGCTCGTAGCATGGAGCGCATATTAAAAAATGAACTACGATTGAAGCCCTACAACATACAAAAAGTGCAAGATTTAACGTCTGCACAAAAGCCAGTTCGCCTAGCAAGAGCAAAGGTGTTTAAACACTTGCACGTTGGTGGCGAGCTAGAAAATTTGGTCTTTTCTGATGAATTTTTTTTACGGTTCAGCAATATGTAAACAAACAAAACGATCGTGTATGGTTACAGTGCAAATCAAAAGACCATTTGGACCCTCGAATTGCTCTGCAAAAGCAAGCGCCTGCATCAGTGATGGTTTGGGCCGCGGTAACTGCCACAGGACGCTCACCACTGGTTTTCATTGAACAGGGCGTAAAAATAAATTAACAAATCTACCGTGAAAATATTTTAAATGGTGCGTTGTTACCTTGGGCACGTAAAAAAACAGTAGAAACCATTGGACGTTTCAACAAGATTCGGCACCATCCCATAAAGCCCGTAAAACCCAACGTTTTTTACAAGAAAAAGTTCCCAGCTTCATTTCATCACAACAGTGGCCTCCAGGTTCCCCGGACTTAAACCAAATGGACTTTTCCATATGGTCGATTCTAGAACCCAAAGTATCAGCTAAAAAACATTAGACAGTCTACGCCTTAAAGATTGCTTTTCGCCGAGAATGGGACAAAATACCATCAGCCCACATTCGTGCAGCGTGTAAAGCCTTCTTGGACAGACCCAATGATATTATCCGCGCTAAAAATGTCTAAATCAAACAATAACATATTATTTAAAAAAATTGAAATGTTTTTATGATATAATGAAGTTTTTAAATTAAAAAAATCAAAATTGACAAAATTACAGAATTTTTAATTGGTAACACTTCGAGTGCCGACCCCTGTATATCATTGTATTTTATATTATTTGTTTTAGATTTATTTTGTGGGTGTTGGACGATCGAAGTGTGCGCGGGAGATGCCTATTGGTGGCGATGAGGTTCGCAACCCATCACACCGCGTCTCCCGCGGGGCGAAAAGAGAAGGATGGAGTGCCGCATCAGTAAAAGTGTGACAGTCCATTATTTCTGCCTACCCTTTTGGGGAGACGGCGTGATGGCTAGTTAGTTAGTTAGTTATATTTAAAAAAAAAACTGCGATTTTGATTGAATTTGCGTCTTAGAAGAAACAAATTGTTTCAGTATTTTTAACAATAAAAATTTTCAAGTGAAAAGATTTATCGGATGATTTATTAATCAAAGTGGTTTAGGGGATAAAACGCGTGGCTTCTAATCGGGAGACTATAACCAATCCTGGACAGTTCCAGTTTCATAATAATAAATAAGTTTTTATTTCTGCTCATATTGGAGATTGTATATTTAATTTTTGTACCATTGATTTTTTTTTATGTACACAACAGGTCGTTTGAACCCAATTTGGAAACTATTTTTTATTTTTTAGCTAAAATATTGATTCTCGTGACATGTGATAGGTAGCCAATCTATCGCTATTTTGTTGTCACGTGAATTCTACACCAGACCAAAGACAATGTGACAATCACACTGCCATCGCCGGGAATCGAACCCAGGACCTTCGGCATGGAAGTCATAGCTCGTAACCACTCTGCCACGAAGGTCGTCGCTTAAATCCTTAGTATTATTAGTAGGTAAAAAAGAGGATTAATCTTGAAAAATGCGTCTATTTGAATAACAAAGAAATAAAATCAAACGTTTCATCGGCAGTCATGCAACTATGATACAAATAAATATTTAATTTCAATATGTTAATATTAAATGAGGGGGAACTGCAGGAGGCCTTAGCAACTTTGCAAGGCATTCTTCAAGATAGCTACAACATGAAGATAAATAAAGACAAAACAAAGCTGCTGACTGTAGGCCGAACGCAACATCAGATGAGAGTAGTGATGTCAGGAGTTCCACTAAAGAACACCAGGGAGTTTGTCAACCTCGGGAGCAAAATAACATGGGACGGTCGGTCTAAGAGCGAGGTCGACAGCCGTATACATCAGGCTAGGCTTGCATTTAATAAAAGGTCGAAAATAATAGAGTAAAATAATATAGACCTAAAACTGAATAATATAGGTCTTAATGTACGGCTGCGAGACATGGTGCCTTTCCGAAAGGGATAAGCGGAGACTAGAGGCTTTTGAGATGTGGTTCTATAGAAGACCCTTAGGAATTTCCTGGAGAGACCACATCACGAATGAGGAAGTTCTTCAAGGAATCGAAGGAGGAAGGCACCTGCTCAGGACCTTGTCCGAAAGGCGTGCAAGATGGATCGGCCATGTAATACGTCAAGAAGGTCTCTTGCATGCCATAATGGAGGGTATGATCGAGGGGACAAACTCTAGGAGACGCCCACGCCGAGAGTACCTGGAGGACCTGTTGGTGGACGTGCGCTGCTCATCATATACAGATTTCAAAAGAGCCGCACAAGACAAAGAAGAATGGAAGAGAAGAATAGAGGAAATTGCTGCAAACCAATCCCAGGATTGAAACCAGAGAAGAAGAATATGAAATCATTGAAGTTTTAAAAATGATCTAAGTAATTAAAAAATATATATGTATACAGAACAAAATTGCTTTCATACAATGTAGAATCAAAAATTCCACTATCCTTACGTTTCAGCTTTATGTATCTCCAAAAGCGTTCAGGATTGTGGACCTTGTTTTAAACCATTGTTATAAGCAGACTGTACATAACGTTTTTAAATAGTTCAATACCGTATAAAATATTGTCATCATTCGAACTACTCAGAGGCTTGTTATGGAGTCGTAAAAATTCACGTGTGTGTATGTTGGGCAGCCTAGATATTTAAATATAAGTCAGAATTAAATAGTTTAGTAGTTCATTATCGAGGAAAACGGTTTTATGATATGTTTTGATTTTTGATTATTATTGGGAAAATAACCAGAATTAAAATTGTGTTTCCAATGCATCTTCACAGTTTAATAAAAAGTATTTGTTTGAATAAAATAAATTAAGGAAATACTTACTTTGCACCTCTGATGCTGTCTAGCTGACAGATCGTCTGGAGTACCGCAAATCAATTTCTTCACCGATCTCCTGAAGTTTCTTGTCATGAAGCAGTACACTATTGGGTTGATGGCCGAATTCACGTGCCCTGGGAATGTGACAAAGTAAAGTAGAAAATGAATAATTCATTATGAAAAGTTTCGATGAAATGTGTGTAATTACTACAAATTTGTGTGTAAACTCTTTTGCAAACTTGTAAAAAAATCAGTTCTAAATTATATAATACATAAAAATCAATAATTTGAAATGTGATTAAAAATGGGTTTTAGATTTAATGCAAGCATCAAATTACAGACAAAAAAGGTGCTCAAACAAAATAAAATACTATTATCACAAAATACAAAAGTAACAAAATACATTAAGACGAAGAAACGATAAATAAATTATTATTATAAGAATGTTAGAATCAATCGTTACCTGATAACGTTTTGTTTGGATTTAATATATTTTATTTTTAGAATGGTCAAAAGTATTATTCATCTTAAGTAATTTTCTTTCATTTCATAGTTTCCCATAGAGTTTTCAGGGAAGTTCTTTCTCTCTTAATGAGGTTGAAATTCAAAGGGATTTATTTACCAGATAAAAAATTCCAAATGAAAAATACAGAAAACATCAGTGTTACAAATGGCAAAGTAAAAGTGTTTTTTTTTTATATAAAAAAAACGGACCGTTAGAAAAGATTCCAAGATTCGAAAATACAAGAAATTTAATAAGGAATGTAATATTTTATTTCTTTTTAAATTGTATAGGTTTTCTCTCAGACAGAATATTTTAAATAAAATATTTAAAGCTTCAACACATATTCTATTGCAATAAACTTCAATAAATCTAAACATTCTATTTTTTCACTTACATGTCAATTTCTCTCGTGATAATTCTAATGTTACATTTGTACCTACAACATCTGGAGAATAGCATACCATAAACTATTCATATTTTGGTTACTAATCAAATAATTCTCTTAATGAAAAGTAAACTTCATATAAACAGAACATACAGTGTTTAATGAATAAATGATTATTATTGACATAAATAAATATTCGTCAGAGATAGTCAAATATTACAAATAGTCTAAACTTCTAAGAAATGGTACAGAAAGTCGCGTCTGGAAAGTCTTAGAAAAGCAATGAAAGAGCCAATTAATATAAATGTTAACGTCTTTTTTCAAGAAGTTTTATTATATCTTATGGGAATTGGTCATTTCATCTTGTTAAGGCGTTACGAAATATTGCGTCAAAAAGGAAAAACGTGAAATTCACATAAAATGTAATGAAACTTCTATGAAACAGACGTTTACATTAATATTATTTAATTAATATACAGTTTATAAACGATAAATAATAATAGACCTAATTAACTAAACTAACTAACTAATTGACCATCATGCCATCTGTCCGAAAGGGTAGGCAGAAAGAATGGACTGCCACACTTTTCTTTCCTGACATATTTCTCTCGCTTTCTCAACATTCATACATCGTGTCTTGCACGCACGTCGATTTCTCTGACTTCTCATATGGCCGACATTCAATATTTGATTTATTTGATCGTGCCAAGTTTTCCTCGGTCTTCCTCTATTTCTGGTTAATAAATATTTTCTTTACCATTCTTTCTTCATTCATTCTTTCCATATGTCCAAACCATCTCAATGATCCTTTCATTATTTTGTTCATAACACCATAATTCGCACCGCATTCACTTCTTATATTTTCATTCAACACTCGTTTATACACAGAGTATCTAAACATTCGTCTAAGAGATCTCATTTCTACTACATTTATTCTACTTTCATCCTTCTTTTTCCAGTTCCATGCTTCGCTTCCATAATAAGAGTCGGTAGAAGAACACCATTGTGCACTGCCATGGTACACTCAAGGTCATCACTGCTAATTAAAAAAATATCAACTGTAGCCAAGATGGCAGTGTACAATGGAGTTCTAGTGCCGACCCTTATGTATGGACCCTTATGTAAGCTAAACTAAGAAGAATGTGCAAGGAATAGAAGGTGGAGGAATGAGTCCTAAATACATTTAAGAAAGGGTTACTAAGATGGTTTGGACACATGGGACGAATGGATATGGGAAGAATGGTTAAACATATATAAATTTATACAAGTAGTGTGAATGGAAAAGAAGTCGATGAATGCCAATGAAGATATTGCATGACTAAAGAAATCAATTACTGAAATGTGGCCATGTTCGAAGTAGGAACAATCGACGAGCGTGCTTATCACGATGTGAAAATGTAGGAAGGGCACCAGAGTTATATCAGGATAGAACGTTGTGGCGATCCATCCCTACTGCCTACCCTTCCGGGGAATCGGTGTGATGGTTAGTTAGTTAACGCGCTTCAATTTGTTATTCATATTGCCAACTTAAGGTAGTACTGTATTGTAGAACTGTATTGATTCATTAAAAACCCTACGATATATTTTTATATTTAAACATATATATTTCATTATAAATAAACATTAATTATAATTCGTGTCCGAGTGGAAGTGCTACGACTGCCACATTCGGTGTGTTCGGTGATTCTTGGGTTCGATTCCCGGCGATGGCAATGTGATTGTCACACTGTCTTTGGTCTGATATAGAATTCACGCGATAATAAAATGGCTATAGATTAGCTACCTATCATATGTCATGATAATCAACATGAAAGCTATACCATTGACGTCGATGTAATGATGTTAAGAGCGATTCAACAAAATAATAATAATAATAATGATATTAATAAAATAATTTGCTGATCACATTGTCAGCCGTTTCTTTACATATTAAATTCTTATTATGACTAATTAAACTTTCTACTTGTAGCTTAATTTGTTTGCAACACCTGAAGATGACAACTTGGGTTCATTTAATTAATTAATAAATTGCTCAACGTACAATATTATAACCGTGTTTTAACAGTAAATACATAAACAAATGTTGGTTTCCGAGTAATTAATTTCATAACATCGTTGAAATGGTTTAATACACAAATGTGATTATTTAACTTTAATTGTTATTTGCTTTGAAAATAAAATGTATAATATAACAATACAAAGCAAATTTTCCTTTTATGTACACACGTTTCACCTAAGCGCCCATGAGTTCTTCCTTGTTCACTCTTTTTAATAATTGAGAAATAATAATTTGGTCATTTTTAAATAACACGAAAACTCTTACTTCGTTACGAACGTAAAATACTTTTTATTAAAATATGTTGTTAGTAACGTGTTTTCATAAACGTTTTGTGTTTGTGTATGTTTAATAAATTTTGGGTATGAATATTGTAACCAAAAAGCTAAGCCGAGATAAATCTTTACTCAACCCGTTGAAATAAAAACTGACAATAAAAAAAAACAACAACATTAATAAATATTTTAAAAATCAACTGACGACTTTATTCTTCTTCTTTTTGTCCTGTCACACCTCCGTGGTGCATAGGGCCTCAAGGAACCTTCTCCACCCGACTCTATCGCATGCCTGATGCCTAACATCATCCCAAGTGAGGCCTGCTGCCTTAACCCTCGTCCTGCAGGGTTCTTCTCCAGGTGGTTCTAGGTCTGCCTCGCTTTCTCTTTCCCCCCATAGGAGAACAGTCTAGTGCACCCTGAGCGATGCAGGCTGGGTTCCGTCTCAGAGTGTGACCGATCCACTGCCATTTGCGTCTAGCGACTTGTTCTCTAATTGGCTTTTCGCCTGCCATGGTCCAGAGAACGGCATTTGACCCTGTTTGGGGCCAATTGATTTTGAATATTGAGCAAAAGCACCTATTTATAAACATCTGGAGTTTACCAATAACGTCTGCGGTAGACTTACAAGTCTCACATCCATACAGCAGTACGCTTTTAACGCTACTGCTGAATACTTGGAGCTTGAGCTTTCTCGAAATGATACCGGAGCGCCATACAGGGCGAAGCATAGCGAAAGCTCCCCTTGCCTTGTTAAGTCTACTGGCTACATCTTCTTCCGTACCTCCCGAGCCTGCTATCATTACATGATGTACGACTTTAACGAAGTGGATTCTAGTTTGGAATTTATTTTTCTCGATCGATCGATCGTTTTCTGTAAAAGATTTTATAATTAATATGGACGAAAACGTCTCTTTTATAGGAGTTTTAATATATTATGTGGCAATGATATGTTTCACCCTGTTAAGGCATTATCAAATGATACTTGGTTAGGCTTTAGTAAGGCAAACCATGTTATTCCATTAAAAGAAAATAATAACATATCTAGAAAACACTCGCTTTTATTCATACTAATTATTGAAACGATAAACGAAGGTTTAATACGTTCATCATCGGGAGAACGATATAACCATTTGTATCGTTCTTCCGATGATCTAGGTATGATACCATAGAAATATTTTTATGATTTTGCATTTTAATAAATATTTTTGAAATTACACTTAAAATTTGTCATTTTATTTTTCAGCATAAACGGGTTAAGGACGAAAGATCTCACAGTGATTAATTACCATAGAAAATTAGGACTCAACTTCCACGTTTTACCTAAAATATATTTTCAGTAATATCAAAATGGACTAAAGTATTTTGTTATTATGATTTAGCTTTCGTAACCAGAATTTAAAAAAACGATTCGCAAGTAATTTTTTCTTTCTTGGGAACTAAGGCTTAGCTCAATTTCATAGTATGCGATATGTATACAATGCGTAGGAAATAACTTACTCACGTTCGGTCTATTAGAGTATCATAGTAATAATACACTGGCTTAATAAAACACTGGCTTAACTCAAAAAAGCAAGTTTTGCTCAATCTGACATGAGTCGGTGTTTTAACAAAAACAGTCGAAAAACACGTACGAATGAATAGCGTTAACATTGTGAACGATTATCGTACGTACGAATGGATAGCGTTAACATTGTGAAAAATATAGATAGCGTTAACAAAAGCCTCTGTCTAATGTTTTATCAAATATGACCTAAACCATAATCGGTCAGTTTACTATTAAGCGTGCGATTTACTCATCAATTAATACAAAGATTATACTATCTTGTGGACATTACAGAACACCTTTGTAAATAATTACAGAAGTAACGGTTTACCGACAAAAAAGTGTTAAACTGTGTTATGATGAAACGTGGCAAATCATCCAATATTGAATCGCGTGGCAGCCATCAGCAAACCGACAAGCTTCGGTTCCCGCGCGCAAATCCAAGCGCGATAATATTCGACTTGGCTCGAATCCGTGCTTGAAGCATACAAGATGAAGATGCGTTGAGAGAATTGGCTCAAACAGTTGGTGCGCGTATTGTAGATTTGCCTTGAGAGACTTGGCTCGTGCGGTTGTATACAGAGACGCTTTGAGAGACTTGGTTCCTGCTGTGTTATTATTGGGATTTAATTCGAGGATACTTAAAATAAATCGTATTTTAATCTATTCTATTATCTCCAATGTGAGCAGATAATAACTCATAATTATTATATAAAGAAGGAATCTGATAATGTCTAGGCTTGCACCCAAGTTTCCTGGATCAGATGCCAATTTATCATTTAGATTCCCACCCGGTTTCTGTATCTATTTCGGAATTTTCAACAGTTTTCCGAGCGAATTGCAAATAATTTGTGCAGTGGTTTTATTTATTTATTTAATATTATAAAATGCTTCCTAAACCTCGTCCTTTGTCCTACATGCCAAAAACTGTACTCCACATATTTTTTTTCCCATCCCGCATTTATCTCCTCTGCCTCTCCTGTTCTTCCCGATGTATATTCCTGTGGTATATCATTATTTTTATCTTTTATATAATGTTCCTAAAATGTTCATGTATTATATATTATGTTTATTTATTCAATAAAGTACAGCGGAGCATAGAAGTAGGATGGAGTAGATTAAGTGTGGTCTGGCACCCCCTTGTTGTTGCCGTCTTTAAATGTAAGTCCCGGATGGACCGGGAACAGACCCAGGGAGTGTACGAGCGAGGCTGATAAAAGGGCGCCGCTACGCCCTATACCAGCCTCGGGTATGTGGCGGGAACTTCTATGTTCCTTTAATAAAAAAAATTAAAAAAGTTTTCCGAGCGAATTCGTATAAAGTTTTTTTTTTCTAATTACGGTGCCATGTCAGGTCCTCCCAACATTGGCGATAACTGCAGAAAAGACATCTCTGTCCTGCGCCACTTGGAAAAGTCTGATCATTCATGTGCATTATTATGTATTTAGCAGTCAGGACAGCTGCCTTCTACCAACTCTCCGACGTCCCTTTTTTAATAGTAATATCAGTCGAAGGAGGTGGTATTTTTCTCCCCTTAGCAAATGACCCAAATATGAGACCTTTCTAATTTTCACAATCGACAACAGCTCTGTATTGTCGCTGGTTTTCTGTAGTACGTCTGCATTACTGAACCTATCAGTCCAAGGTATGCGGAGCATTCTGAGGTATATCCACATCTCAAACGCCTCCAACCAGTTCACTTTCCAAATTTCATTAACTTTTATAAAGTTTTACATGACTTTAAACAAAAACATTTCATTTATTGATTTTCTACTATCCCTAAAGGCCCAATGACATCCCAAACTACTTTGTTATAAGGTGTTTTTCTATTCAAATGCCTTATATAATAATAATTAATATTTCATAATTTTTTTTTTTAATTTCTGGCCTATTTTGGAAAAGTGATATTAATTATCACCCAGTAGGAGCAGTAGCAGGTGAATTCAGCAAAGCGTATCATTAATAACGGTTCCTGGTGGAGAGAAAACAAATATGTTTTTAGGTAAAGAGCCTAATAGGAATAAAATAAGCTCTAAAACTAACTAACTAATTACCTATCACGCCGTCTCTCGATTCCTCTACATTCATACATCGTGTCATGCACGCACGTCGATTTCTCACGTGACCGACAGTTATTATTTGTTTGATTTGATCGTTCCAAGTTTTCCTCGGCCTTCCTCTATTTCTAGTTCCGTTTACATATACCATCTTCACCATTCACTCACTTATTCTTTTCATGTGTCCAAACCATTTTAATGACCCTTTCATTATTTTGGTCATGTCACATTCATTCGCACCGCATTCACTTCATATATTTGCATTTGACACTCTATCATATACAGATTTACCACACATCGTATTTGAGATTTCACTTCTACTGCATTTATTATACTTTCATCCTTCTTCTGCCAGTTCCATGTTTTACATCTATACATCGGGGTCGGCACAAGAACACCATTATGCACTGGCATTTTAGCTTTTTTGGATAGGCTTTTGTTTGCGATTTAACCTGCCTCAACCCTATTTTCAGTATCCTTCCCACTCTCCCATCCTTTGTAAACATATTTCTAAAATAAACAAATTCATCCGCTTGTTTCAGATTTTCACCGTTTACACTAATGTTGCACAATGTTCCTTTTTTTCGAAAACCATTGCCTTGGACTAATTCATATTCATATATCATTAAATCGTATCGCTTGCATACCTCATACAAACTAGGGCTTGTAGTTCATGCTCGTTGTCTGTAAGTAGTACAGCCTCGTCCGCATACAACAGATAGCTTACTAACACACCGTTCATTCTTGCACCTGCATCCAACCCTTTCAACTCTTTCATACATTTATCCATATATAGATTACAACCATGGGAACACTACTCACCCTTGTTTGACAACTTTCTTGATATCAACCAAGGCTGTAAGATATCCATTTACTCTGACACTAGCAGTACTCTCCGCGTACAGCGATGTAATTGCCGTGATCAGTTTTGTGCTTATTCTATATTCAGACAATATATCCTACAACTGGTCTACATGATCTTATTCTTTTTTGCAAACCAACAGTTTTACTTAGTTTAGCAGAGTTAATTTTTTTTGACCAGAAATTTCTTTGTCATTGTACGAAGTGCAAAATTTTATCCAAATATTCTCTGCCATTCATAAAGGCGCCTTGCACATCCCAAACTCTGTCACTCGTTATCTTTCATATTCTTTCTATTAAAATTCTGCCATAGACTTTACCAATAAGCTCTAAATGTTAGACTAAATCGAATATTCGAGATTCCCGAATGTCTTTGATATTATTATACCATTACAAAATATATAATACATATGCCTGAAAAAAGTGATGAAATGTCAAAGTACTTAAATTTCCCGAGAATTTCCATTTTGAGCCCAATTTTGCGTAGGTATGCGTCAATCTATAATCAATAAGTACTGAGTGATGGATAAGGGAAAAATATGCTGATTTCGAGGCAATTGCCTTCTTTTTCCAAGGTTCGTACTAAAATACTATAGGTTCGCGTGATCGAAGACAATTATTTTGATAATAATAATTATGACCTTATAAAAACTGAGTATCGAAAATTCTCTCTGTGTTTGTTTTATTGAAAGATATAACAAATATGATACCTCATAGAAATTCATAGCCCTTGTTTATAATCAAGTAATGATAATATTTTAATTATTGTATAAATACATTAATCACCAAAGAAATAAATAAAAAGTCAAAATCCGAGAATATTTTAGGCACACCGAATTCGAAACTGTTATTAAAATTAAATTAAATCCGTAGGTTGATGGCAAAGATCGCCCTGGAAGACCGAAAAAGTTTGACTGAACAATCAACCCCTCAAACCGGATGAAGTGGTCTCGGGGGAAATCTACCGACAACAACTGATGCGATTAAAGCAGGCACTGGCTGAAAAACAATCGGAATGAGGCAATATGCACAGCAAACTGATTTTTCAACACGACAACGGTCGACCTTTCAACGCAATCGCCGCGCCGTCAAAAACTAGGGTTGGGAAATTACGAAATATACGGCACCCGCCTTATTCACCAGACGTGGCACTATCGTATTACCACTACCACTTCAAGGGTTGGTACAGGAACTTTATTTAATACTTTACCAAAAAGAAGCTAAGTAATAATTATTACATCCATAATGAATATTTACTATGAAAATTTATGTCTATAAGGAATCACTGTAGGCCCAACGCAACATCAGATGAAAGTAGTGATGTCAGGAGTTCCACTAAAGAACACCAAGGAGTTTGTCTATCTCGGAAGCAAAATAACATGGGACGGTCGGTCTAAGGGCAATTAAACGATGTCACAAGATAACATATGTCTGTTGTTTAACGTGGGTGCCAAGCACCACGATATTAAAATAAATAAATGTCGAATTATAGAAAAGGGTTTTAATTAAATGATGTCTCAAGAAAACATATGTCTGTTGTTAAACACGGCTGCCAAGCACCACGAGCTTCAAATAAATAAATCATGTCTGATATTGCGTTCTTAAATAAACTTTAATTCCACGTATCGATGGTTGTGGTTTTATTTTAGTAAAACTACATTATAAAACTAGTATGTAATAAAAACGCTCCAATTTTTTTCGTTTATCCTTGATATTTTATTGATTTATAAAAAAAAAAAATTATTAGAAGACAATCATATATTTAACCCAACCGAAAACGGTAAAATCTTACATAAATGCCCAAAAAGTAAAAAACTAGACAAATTAGGAATTCTAGAAATAAATAGGCTAAAATACAATACCCCTGACCAAGTAGTTCTTAATGACCAACTACTGTTTGTGCACTCCCCGTTGCTATACCCAATATAAATAAATAAAAAATATTCCTGGAATCGATTACTGCCCAAAATGTGTTTTTGATTGATTCCAGACCCTAGCCGCTATATGGATGGGGAAAACCGAATAAGGCGATGCCAACCTTACGGACCAAGAACTATAACATATAATATTTAAATTCAGTAATAATTAAAAAAAAATTACAATTTTTTCAAACATGTCAAACATGAATATGTAAGAGATAATAAAAATTAAAACCCATTGTATTAAAAACGAACCTCCAAGAATACCTGTAATACCAATAGTTAAATTCAGAAAATTTTACATAAATATTTGAAGGTTATTTTTGTATAGAATCATGTTTACCACCCCTGATCTGTATGTATATAAAGGACTAAGTTTACAATAGTGTTACCAGTCTGTCGATGCCAGCGAGCCTGGCGAAACCGGTCGTTGTTTAAATAAAGACAAAAGTGAAAGTAGTTAAAAAACATCGTTTTATTTAATTATTATTATAAATAATAGTGTCAAATTTATTCCGCCTTGCGATGGTATTCTCAAACGCGAGTTTGATATACGAGTATACTCGTACATTTTATTATTATTATAATCGTTAGTTACAACGAATTTCCAACAATTAAAACCATATTAATAACTAATAAAAACTTTATGGGTACGCAAATAATATTTCGCTTTGTTTCCCCACGAAGAATCGAAAAGATTTATAGCATCGCCCGAATGAAATTGACGGACATCAATCACACAGCATGAACATTTTGCTGACGTTGACGTCAAAGAATAAACAAGTTAAGTTACGTGGAAAACCAACTTAAATAAAGATTTTTCATTCCGATATTTTTTTCAATTTTACCACTCTTAGAAAATAGAGTTTTCTGTTTGTATTTTTGACATCGAATTGCATAAAGCTTATTTTATATTTAAAGAAATGATACCGGCAGAGGAAAAAAAAACTGGTCTTAAAAATGTTCCTGAACATTTTGTTTTGAATGTATACAAATACTTGTAGACAAATACTGAATTTTACCCATTGCGGGTCGATCATTAAGAATTAATTGTATCTCAATAGAGACGAAGATGTAAATTATTTGGAAACAGAAAATGGTGGTCGAGGCGTTTACAGGACTTATGACCTGCCATTGGTTCTGTTAAGCGATCGCTTTATGTGATACAACATTCCCCATTCCGCCCTTCTTACGACCACTACGTCTGACAATTATTTTTTGAAAGATGTATCTATGCTACTACGTTGAGAAAAAAATCACATATTTTAGTTCAATATACACCAGCGCCATCTATTAGGATTAGATGTAAGCATTAACTAAAAAGGGAGAAATGGGGAATGTTGTATTACATAAAGCGATCGCTTAACCTAACCAGTGACAGGTCATAAGTCCTGTAAACGCCTCGACCACCATATTGTTTCCAAATAATTTACATCTTCCTGATGTAAATTATTATGCAGATAGATGTCTTTAACATTTATGCTGTTTGTAATGTCTTTTGAGTAAATAAACTGATTTGATTTGATTTGATTTGATCTTCGTCTCTATTGAGATACAATGAATTGTTAATGTTACTGAAGATTTAGAAGTTTAAAAAAATCAACGGATAATATCGGTGTGGTACATGTCTTATCTATACAGTCAATATTTTTAAAATAACGATGGTTACAAAACATTATAAATAATAGAAACAGAACATTACAGGACATGTTTAATTACTATTCGAATAACACAAAACATTGTCAAAAACAACCACAAGCATATAAAAATTATATACATAAAGATACAATTATATTTATTTGTAATACATAATAACCTTATTTTCATTTAGCAGTGATGAAAATATTATAACATTTCCTCGTCGTTTTCTAGAAGTTTTTTTTATATTATTTGAGAGTGAATTGGTTCGCCTTGCTAGTACACTATCAAATATTTAGGGAAAACGTGTGACTTTAAATATGTTCATAAATCATTTCAAGAAACCAACGTTATAGGTACAATAGTTACACTTTATTGTTTAAGAAATAAAGCCTATCCTTGTTTTATCTTTGATTTCTCTTTATTCCTTCTGAGAGAAAAAATAAATTTGTGGTTTCGAAAATTTCCATCATTTCCTTTTGTAAAATACTGTTATAAATAACAGTAAAGAATATTCACGATACCAGAATCACAGAAGATCAAAGAGTCACCTTTGATGACTTCATGCTATGAAAATATTGTTCATGATCAAGGAGATATCGGTTATTTTCGGTCGAAGAACTTTACAAACAAAACAATACAATTCGTAAATACTATATTAATAATCCATTCACTGATAATTGGCTAGGCAATAATGTTTTTTTTTTTCAAGAACATTGTTTTCATGAGGCATATTGCTCCTTAATCAATACAAATGTGAGTCCTCACGTAGTCTAACTAACTAACTAACTAACCATTACGCCGTCTCCCCGGAGGGGTAGGCAGAAAGAATGGAACGCCACACTGTTCTGTCCTGACATACTTCTCTCGATTCCTCTACATTCATTCATTTTGTCATGCACGCACGTCGATTTCTCCGATTCCTCACGTGACCGACATTCAATATTTGATTGATTTGATCGTGCCACGTTTTCCTCGGCCTTCCTCTATTTCTAGCTCCGTTCACGCCGTTTACATATACCTTCTTTACCATTCTGTCTTCACTCATTCTTTCCATGTGTCCAAACCATCTTAATGACCCTTTCCTTATTTTGTTCATAACACTTTCATTCGCACAACATTCACTTTTTATACTTGGATTTGTCACTCTATCATATACAGATTTGCCACACGTTCGTCATCTCATTTCTACTACATTTATTCTACTTTCATCCTTCTTTTGCCAGTTCCATGCTTCACATCCATACGTAGTCGCTGTGAGAAAATGAGTAATACGCCAATAAAAACAAAAATAATAATGAATTGGTAAAAATTGTTTGTGAAAACAATATTATACAAAAAATGTATATTAAATTATAAAATAAACGGATTATTCTAAAAACAATAATTTTACTATCTATTGGTGATCATATGTGTAGTGATGTTTGCATTTTTTATTTTTCTTGTTCCTTTCCTATTCGAGGTTGGACAACATTACGACTATTTTCACTTTGGTTACAGCAGACTTAAACAATGATATTACATATATATTTCTGATGCGGTATCGGGTTCATCCAACAATGAATATGTTCTCCACTCTCCTCATTCCTGTCCAATCCTTTATATTATAGCCAGCACACTTGCCTTCTGCCAACTCCCCGTCGCCTCTCTATCTTTCACAAGATTATCAGTCGAAGATGTTATTTTTATCGCAATAGCAAACTAATGATCCAAATATTAGATCTATCTTATCTTTACACTCGACAACCGCTCTCTATCAGCTCCGGATCTCTTTAGTACGTCTGTTTACTGACTTTATCGGTCCACAGTATACGGAGTATTCTGCGGCATATCCACATCTCAAACGCCTCAATTCGGTTCGTTATGTTCATTGTTCACTTTCAGAGTCCAAGTTTCACAGCCATACAGCAGAACATACCATATCATTATTTGTCGGAGTTAAAGGTTTAGACTATCGTTGCAAAAAAAGGTTCTAATTTTATTAAATGCACCTCGTGTAATTTATTAATTTCAATATCAGAGTAAAGCGCTTCAGTTAAAATACTACCAAGGGATTTGAATTTATCAATCATTTCAACATACACGCCTTTCCGCTGTAGAGTAGATGAAAAATAATATAATCTAATCTATTTGGTTTTCGGAATATTCATTTTCGAACCCAATTTTACTCCTACTATACGAGACATTTTGTTATTGGAGATTGGGTAAACATTTAGCAAATATACCTAATATTTGATATATCAAACATAAAAAAATAACTGAGCGTGTTCCTTTACGTAAGAATAAATACGAAATAAAATCTTCATAATTCAACAATTTTGTTAGTTCCCACGTCTTTTCATTATGTTTTTCTAAGCTAGCAGCGAAAGCAATATAATAGTAAATATATAAACATACTACCACGCGTAACCATACGTTTACAATACGTTTTTTTTATTAACAAAAATTCAATATTTCAGGAAAAATATTAGATTTCGAAGAATTATCAAATAATCCTTTCAATGGTATCTTTCAAGCAATGAGCTCGAGATGATTTTTATTACAAAATAAATTATTTCATACATTAAATGATGCCGAAGAATAATATATTTAATATTATTGGATTTACTCAAGTTATTTGAAATCTGAAAATGTATTTCAGGTTTAAAATTCGATTGTTAAAAAATAGCATTTAGACTTTATTATATCTCGGAGAAGTGATCTTTAAAATAATTAAGTCAGCAGGAAAAGGAACCACGGATGCCCTGTTTAAAATGATACTGAAAATGTATAATACTGGGAAGATACCAGAGGACTTCGAGAAATGCCTAATTGTCACACTACCAAAGAAGGCAGGTACGGCGAAAGCAACACAGAACTCTTAGCCTAATATCCCATGCCTCAAAAATATTGACTAATATTATTCTAAAAATAATTGAACCAAAAGTAGAGAACATCCTTTCCAGTGACCAGTATGGCTTCAGAAGAGGTGTAGGAATCAGAGAAGCAATATTGTCATTACGAATACTACTAGAAAATAAAATAAAAAGAAACCAAAACACATACATCGCATTCATAAACCTGGAGAAGGCTTTCGACAAAGTAGAATAGAAAAGACTCTTCGACATTTTGAAGAGAATTGATATCAAATATAGAGATAGACGAATAATCCAGGCGCTATACAAGAATGAGGTCGCCATAATCAGTAGTGACGAGGGTACAAAGGAAGCCAGTATAAGACATGGGGTGAAACTGGGATGCTCTCTGTCACCTGCTCTTTTTAACGTTCATATACAGAATGCGATTGACGACTTGAGAGAGAGAATGAGTCACAAAGAAGGTGTAAGGATACACGGGCAAAATATAGACGTGATAAGGTTTGCTGACGATATTGCTACGGTTGCTGAAAGTGAGGAGGAACTGCAGGAGGCCTTAGCAACTTTGCAAGGCATTCTTCAAGAAAGCTACAACATGAAGATAAATAAAGACAAAACAAAGCTGCTGACTGTAGGCCGAACGCAACATCAGATGAGAGTAGTGATGTCAGGAGTTCCACTAAACAACACCAAAGAGTTTGTCTACCTCGGGAGCAAAATAACATGGGACGGATAGTCTAAGAGCGAGGTCGACAGCCGTATACATCAGGCAAGGCTTGCATTTAATAAAAGGTCGAAAATAATAGAATCATATAATATGAACCTAAACTTGAGAATACTCCTCATCAAGTATGGAGTATCTTGATGTACGGCTGCGAGACATGGTGCCGTATCCGGAAGAGATAAGCGGAGACTGGAGGCTTTTGAGATGTGTTCCTATAGAAGACTATTACGAATTTCCTCGAGAGACCACATCACGAATGAGAAAGTTCTTCAAGGAATCGAAGGAGGAAGGCACCTGCTCAGGACCTTGTCCGAAAGGCGTGCAAGATGGATCGGCCATGTAATACGTCAATAAGGTCTCTTGCATGCCATAATGGAGGGTATGAACGAGGGGACAAACCCTAGGGCCAAACGCCCACGCCGAGAGTACCTGGAAGACCTGTCGGTGGACGTGCGCTGCTCATCATATGCAGATTTCAAAAGAGCTGCACAAGACAGGGAAGAATGGAAGAGAATAATAGAAGAAATTGCTGCAAACCAATCCCAGGATTGAAACTTTCTAACTAACTAGTGATCTTATTGACTCTAAACTTATTTATGATCATCAGTAATTGCAGATTCTTAAGTTGTACAGATAGAGAAATATATCGTCATCAGATTTATTATGAGATAACACCCCAATTCGACACATTAGTCTAATCTCGGATTTGACGCTGACCCAGATTTGTGGTAAACTCTGATCTTCTGTTCACTCGAATTTACTCGTCTGTATTCCAGTGAAGTTAATTTGTTCTTAATCTGTTCAGGATTTGTTCGGGTTTACCCGCTAACAAGTTATCTCACTGATTGGGTACTTCTCTTGCTACTTCAAACGGTAGGTAACGACCAATTTCTTTAATAAATATGAGATTCTTGACTTGTTACAATTTTAATGGTCTTAATACGTATTTACTCGTAATTGAACTCTTCGGGATAAAAATACTGGCAAAAATGATTCACTTAAACTTATATTTAGAAGTATTAAACTTATATTTAGAAGTATACATATTCATGATATGATATTTTTATGAATCAAAAAACAACTATTTATTTAATTATTATTTAAAATAAACAACTGAATTTCAGGTTTCAATTATTTGATTAAATTAAAACACTATATTTTCCAATTTTGAGTTGATTTTTCTCGACATGTTTCGAAGGCTTAAACGTTCATCATCGGGAGAATTATATAATTTATATCGTTCTCCCGATGATGAAGGTGTAAGCCTTCGAAACATGTCGAGAAAAATAAACTCAAAAGTAGAAAAAATAGTGTGATAATTCATAAAAATCATCATTATGGAATTCCACAGTGTTCGCCTAAAGTTTATCTAAAAAAAAATACGTGTGATATGTTTTATTTTGCATTTGATAATGACATTGCATGATGAAAGGTGTGATTCTTAAAATAATTAATAATGTTGAACATTACTTTGTGTTATGTTATATTACAAATATGTTAATCAATTGTACATATGATCCGTAATATAAACATTCATGTTCAATCATGTATTATATATTATATATTTTTTGTAAATATCAATCCTAGGGTCTGCGAGGTTAAACATTTTTGCTAGTTATTGGGATGCTACTTGGCCAATTAATATGGCAGTTTCCCGCTGATTTCTACATTTTTGTACAAAACAGGCTATTTAAACATAATTAATTAGCCTTTCATATTAAATTAATAAAGATTTTCTGCTTAATGCTTACATCTAGTCTCAATAGATGGCACTAGTGTAGATTGAACTAAAATATGTGAAATGTTTATCAACATGGTAGCACATATACAACTTTCAAAAATAATTCACAGACGTGGTGTTAGTAAGAAGGGCGGAATGGAGAGTGTTGTATTATATAAAGCGATCGCTTAACCCAACTAATGAGTGGTCATAAGTCCTAAAGTAAACGCCTCAACCACCATATTCTGTTTCCAAATAATTTACATCTTCGTTTCTATTGAGATCCAAATAATTCTTAATAATTAATAAATACAATTTATAGTTGATTTCTCATGACATCTGATAGATTGCTAGTAAATCATAATTTTTATTTTCACACGAATTCTATCCGACCAAAGACATTGTAAGATATTTTTTCACACTGGCATCGCCGGGAATCGAGCCTGGGTCTTTCAGCATGGCAGTTATAGCTGTTGCCACATCGCCTTGAAAGCCGCCGTTTTTTAGAATAAAAACATATTTTAGAAAGAAAAACAATTATTATATTTCCCTGATGAAGCTCGAGTAAAAGCGAGAAAAGTTGGCTATATTTTTAATATTACCATTCCGTGGTTAAAATACAAAGATTATTATTTATAAAATATAGTTCTCCAATACAATAACTAACCAACAAATTAATAAACCATCACGCCGTCCCCCCGGAGGGGTAGGCAGAAATATTGGACCACCATTCTGTTCTGTACCACTATACATACCTCACTTCTTCTACATTTATACGACGTGTCATGTACGCACGTCGATTTCTCCGACTCCTCACGTGACCGACATTTAATATTTGATGATTTGATTGTGCCACGTTTTCCTCGGCCTTCCTCTGTTTCTAGCTCCGTTCACGTTGTTTACATATAACTTCTTCACCATTCTGTCTTCACTCATTCTTTCCATGAGTCCAAACCATCTTACCGACTCTTTCATTATTTTGTTCTTAATACTTTCATTCGCACCACATTCACTTCTTAAATTTTCATTTGACACTCTATCATATAAAGCTATACCACATATTCATCTTAGATATCTCATTTCTAATGCATTTATTCTACTTTCATCCTTATTTTGTCAGTTCCATGCTTCACTTCCATACATAAGGGTCGGCACAAGAACACCATTATGGACTGCCATCTTAAATATTTTGGATAGGCTTTTGTTTGCATTGACAACTTTAAGTGCACCATTTATACTTTTGTCTGCCTCAACCATTCTTTCAATATCCTTCTCCACTCTCCCAACCTTTGTAAACATACTTCCTAAATAAACAAATTCATCATCTTGTTCCAGATTTTAACCGTTCACGCTATGTTGCAGAGTGTTATGGTTCATTTTTTTTCTAAAATAAAATAAGAATTTCAGTTCAAGTTCAAGTAAAATAAGAAAATCTGATCATAATTTACCAAGAAGCAGAGCGTAGGGCAGAATCCAGCTGACGGAGTCCTGAGATATACAATCTGTGTCCACCATCAGCTGCATCCCGTTGTAAGGAAGCCAGCACACTGCGAACAGGACCGCGAGGAGTAAGAGGATCCAAGCTACCCTCTTTCTCTCTCGGACAAGTCGAACACTCTGTGAAAGAAACGATCAAATTAAGGTATATGCTTAAACGTTGTGTTTTATATTATTTATCTTTAAAAAGCGTAAACATTCTCTTAGCTAAATTTTTATTTTTATTATTATTGTAATCAAAAATTTAATATTCAAAGCTTATATTTTAAAATAGATTTACACGTTCAAGCAACAATAAAATACAAAACATGTTTATATTTATATTACTAACTAACAAACTAACCATCACGCCATTTCCCCGGAGGGGTAGGCAGAGGGGATGGATCGCCACACTGGCCTGTCCTGCCACACCTCTCGGGCTTCCTCCACATTCATACATCGCACCATGCACGCACGTCGATTATTCCGACTTCGAATGTGACCACCTTTTAGTAATTGGTGAATTTGGACATGCCATGTTTTCCTCGGACGTCCTCGGCTTCTTTTCCCACTCACGCTGCTTGTGTACAACTTTTTAACCATTTTACTCTCATCCATTCGTTCCATATGTCCGAACCATCTCAGGGATCCTTTTTTAATTTTATTCATGATGCAGTCATCTGCCTTACATTTCTTTCTTATTTAATCGTTCGGTATTCTATCATACAACGTTTTCCCGCACATTCTTCTTAGTGATCTCATTTCTACGGCGTTTATCTTGCTTTCATCCTTCTTTTGCCAGCTCCAAGCTTCACTTCCTTACATGAGGGTTGGCACTAAAACTCCATTGTGTACTGCCATCTTTGCTTCTGTGGATATATTTCTATTTGCAGTAATGACTTTGAGTGCGCCATTTATTTTATTCCCAGCACCAACCCTCCTTTCGATGTCTTTCTCCATTTTTCCGTCTCTTGTAAACATGCTTTCCAGATACGTAAATTCAGTAACTTGCTCCAATTTCTCGCCCATCGCACTTATTCTTCTTTCTCGAAAACCATCACTTTAGATTTAGACACATTCATCACCAAGCATTTTTGCATGTCTCATACATCCTTGCCACTAAGACTTGCAAATTGTCTTTACTGTCAGCGATTAACACAGCATCGTCTGCATATAACAAACAGCTGACTGACAAACAATTCATCTTAGCACCAGCGTCTATGCCTTCAAGTTCTTTCATACACTTGTCCAAGTATAGATTGAACAACCACGGGGACATCGCACAACCCTATTTGACACCTTTGGTGATGTCAAACCAAGATATGACAGCCCCATTAACCCTGACACAAGCGGTGCTTCCCTCATAGAGGGATGCGACTGCGCGTATCAGTTTTGTGTCCACTCCATACTCGGCCAAGACCTTCCAAAGTTTTTTCCTATCAACTCGGTCATACGCTTTCTGCAGATCCACAAACGCACAGAAAAGTTTTCGGTCCTTGGCCAAAACCTTCTCTGTTAGACTGCGGTGTGCGAAAATCTGGTCCATGCATCCACGTCCACTCATGAAGGCTCCTTGTTCATCCCAAATCTTTCCAGATGTCACTTTCATCACTCTTTCTATCAGTATCCTGCCGTATAGTTTGCCAACGGAGCTCAGCAGACTGATGGCCCTGCGGCTTCCACAGTCTACACGGGCTCCCTTACCCTTGTAAAGAGGCATGATAACTGCTCTTCTCCAGTCCAGCGGAGTATACCCCTCCTCCGAACATTGGTTAAGGAGTCCACAAAGCCATGCAAGAACCACCTGGCCACCACTCTTGACAAACTCTTTTGCAACGCAATCATATCCAACTGCTTTTCCACCTTTCATCATTTTCAATGCACTCTTCATCTCATTCATGCTTATGTCTTCTGTACTTCATTTGTGTTCACAGCACTTACATTTTCTCTGGCATCCATATCAGCTGCTACGTTATTGCCATACATTTCTTTAAAATAGTTTATCCATCTTTCTTGTACACTCTTATCATCTGTCAGCATTCTTCCGTCTTCTCCCAGAATTGCCTTCACACATCCGCTTTCCGAGGAGTTCCAAGATTTTTAAACCTCCTTCCAGAACATTTTTATATTCTCCTGGAAGTGGTGGGTTATTTTTTCTCCCTCTTCTATTTTCATCTTTTCCTTGCACTCTTTTACTCTCACTTTCACATTATTCTTACAAACCTTATATATTTCTTTCGCTCTCATATAATTTGCTGAAGAATTTACAAATATTTCTACGTAGTTTAAATTTCATAGAAATTCTTATTATACCCTACACTCTACATTCCCATCTACCGATTACGGTACACCAACCATTGCCAGTGGCGCTAGTTTACAAATAAATCAAATTTACTGTGATGTAACTAACTAACTTACCATCACGCCGTCTCCCCGAAAGGGTAGGCAGAAAGAATGGACTGTCACATTTTAACCGATGCGGCGATGTAGACGTAACTAATATCCATTTATACGGTAAAAAAAATATTTTCATTTAACAACACAATGTTATTTTAAGTAAAAGTTTTATCGTGATATTTTTCAATCCTAACAGGATAATGAAATAAACTCGTCAAAATATATACTAATTGGTCATGGCTTTGTTATATCGCGTATAGAAGCGAATGATATTATATCCTTCATCAAAGCTATGATTACCACTTGGTTGGTCCTGATTTTCTTCCCATTTACATTTTAAATGCTGTTCTGAGCTCCTAATATCTCCGCTGTATTGTTTATTTAATTTAAGTTAAGTACAAATACTATTCCTGATCTCTGGAATGTTTACAGTCCTATTTTCAAGAGCAGTGCAAAAGTGTCGGTCGAAAACTACATATCTGTAGCGATACTGTCGGCTCCAGCCAAGCTTTTTGAATCTATTTTATTTATTTATTTATTAATTTATTTATTTTGACATAAACGCCGCAAGGGGTTTTACAAAAATGACATGTTTAGTTACAAAGGTAATATAAAATTTTTGCACAAATTGATATTTCTCAAAGTCGACCCCTATATTAAAACAGAACAACATGGGTTCAGGTATTATACTATATATATAGAATGCATAATTTTACTTGTTCTCAATAGATTCCTTAAACCAAGGTTTTGTAATGTCTATTGACGAAATAAACTGATAACAATGAAATATATTTTGGCAAATAAATTTAAAAATAGAAAATGCAGATTTTCTTATAAAAACGTAATTTAAATATTCCACAGTGTATACATACAAGTTTTGCTTATCAATAGCGCCACTTTTTGATATTATCGAAAAAAAAAACATGACATAATATTTGATCTCTCTGGTATGATAGGGAGTTTAAGATTATTTTAGTTCACTCTGACAACTCTGAATTTTATTTTTGTACAGGTAATAATAAACACAAAGCTACTGTTTATAATGATTTTTAAATCCCTATATTTGAGAAGTGAAACATTAAGGGTTATATTGTTTCTAAAAAATACCACCTCCTTCGACTGATATTAATGGATAAAGTGGGGGGACTTCGGGGAGTTGGTAGAAGGCAGCTGCCCTGGCTGCGGAACATTGAAAAGTGGACAGGAATAACAAGAGTTCAGAACCATTTCTAAGTGGCGCAGGATAGATATGCCTTTGTTGCAGTGATCACTAACGTTGGGGGGACCTGACACGGCACCGAAAGAAAAATAATTGTTTCTTAAACAATGATGTAAAACTTCATATTAAATAATTAATACGAATGAAAACGTCCGTTTTCTAGAAGTTTTATTATCTTTTATGGGAATGAAAATTTTCGCCTTCTAAGGCATTATCAATAATTTGATAATGCCTTAGAAGGGCGAAACATGTCGTTCCCATAAAAGATAAAAAAACTTCTAGAAAACTGACGTTTTCATTCGTACTGATTATTAAGGGTTCTGACGCTATTTTTGTCTATTGTAGTATACAAACGAAAGAATTTTCTAGAGCTATCATATACAAGGTGTGTGTTGTATACATTGAAATTTTATATTTACCTACTCTATTTTATGGATGGAACTAAATACACACCCTTTTAAGCAAACGAGGAAAAATATCCCAGATATTTTTATATTTACTCGTATATTATATCATATGCAATTCCGCTCATATATTTTCGATACTTCCATTTCTTACACCTTTTTCTTCTTAAAATAATTTATTTACACATCTTAGTATGTAAAAAATAACAACTAACTAACTAACCATCACGCCATTTCCCCGGAGGGGTAGGTAGAGAGGATGGATTGCCACAATGCACTGTCCTGGCATACCTCTCTGGCTTCCTCTACATTCATACATCGTACCATGCACGCATGTCGATTATTCCGACTTTCAATGTGGCCGCCTTAAAAGGCTTACTAAAGTAATTGATTAATTTGGTAATGCCATGTTTTCCTCGGTCGTCCTCGGCTTCTTTTCCCACTCACGCTGCTTGTGTACAACTTTTTAACCGTTCTACTCTCATCTATTCGTTCCATATGTCCAAACCATCTCAGGGATTCTTTTTTAATTTTATTCATGATGCAATCATCTGCCTTACATTTCTTTCTTATTTCATCGTTCGGTATTTTATCATACAACGTTTTCCCGCATATTCTTCTGAGTGATCTCATTTCTACGGCATTTATCCTGCTTTCATCCTTCTTTTGCCAGCTCCAAGCTTCACTTCCATACACAAAATAACATATTTATATTAAACTCAAAACTCTTGCATTTCTGAATATATGTTCTATATTTAGATATAATTATACAATATGAGCAATGCAAATAAAAATCTTTGCATTGAAACATGAAGATTTGTATCTGTTAAATTATGTGTCTGTGAAAATAACATATTTCTCTATTGTGTCGGAATACGACATTAATTATTACATAGTACTTGGTGAAATATAGTGAACGTTGTTAAGCAAATACACGTTCATATAATTCACGAACACAAAGATATTTTAGGATATTCTGTGTAAATAGTTAAATTTAAAGCGAACTCACAAAGGATTTGTTGAGTTTGTGGGTAATTCAATTTAAATAAAGTAAAAAACCTTTAATTAACTTAAAAGTTAAAAAGTATTATTTTAAATATTAAAAAAAAAAAAAAATGTATCACAATTGAATTTTTATTTTTCGCTACAGCTGTTTCGTCAACCTATGTTGACATCTTCATGTGTTACAATAATATATCAACTGTACAATTTTCGTGATTTTTCGAACCTTCATGCTGTGATGGTATGGAATCATCATAGAGAGATACGTATTTCAAGTACTCGTATATGACAAAATATTCGATCTACTAGAGAGATATAATGGATAGTAATGTAATTCGGAAAAAGTGCAATAGTTAATAGCGATGAACGCTATTGGGTTGGTTCGTATGTTGAGACCTTTGGATGTGCGAATTGCGCGTTGACTAGAGAGGAGGAAGGACTAAGAGTGAGGGGTAGTTTAGCCGAGAGGGGTCGTGAAGCAGGGGAGGCGTTGACCAGAGGCAGTTGATTTGAGGCTTAGTTAGCGAGCAGTCGTACCCAAGTATTAAATTCATTATGTACTTTTAATGTTCTGATTTGTAAAAACATATCTTTATTTATAAACAAGAAAAGGAGCACGAGAGGCGGAACCTACGCGGAATTAAAATATTAGTTTAGCTATCGAGTCAGTGTGAACCAGAGCTGTGCCAGTAAAAAAAGCTAAGTCTAGATTTAAAAATTATTATTTCAGGAAATTGTGGAAAAGGAACATGTGTGTTCGCCTTATTCCATAATACATGTACCTAAATATATACAGGTTTATTTAATATATTGAATCTCTTCCTATATTGCACGTAATATAGATAACTAATAGAGGGCCAACTCTCTATGCCCCGAAACTGGTATTGACTAACTCATCGATTACTGAAATCTTAGTTATGGACATGTAGTGTTCTAACAAAATTTGCCATCTTCTATTTACATATACATATAAACTTCGACTCATGCAAATTATGCTACATAAATATGGTTGACTGCTGCTGTATGAAAATAGCTAGAGATGTTGGGAAGCCCACTCCAAGAGCCCGCGCATATAAGACTCCTATGATAGGCAGGTGGAATACCCTACAGCTCGTCTGCGGTGAATTCTGTTGTGGGTTGGCCAATCTTCGAAAACCCCTGATAGACGAGATGCCCAGGAAATATGAGTTTGAATCCCCAGGCTTACTGAGGGTTGGGAAGTAGATCGTCTGATCATCAGACGATTCTGATGTGGAGCAGTGGGGAAAACTCACCAGCACCAAAGGACTGGTTCCCCGCGTACTAACATTAACTAATATACGAGTATATCTAAATTCCTACAATTCCTTATATCTTCCATCTATAGAAATAAAAGGCAATCTTGCGTGTGTGTGTGGACTATTTTAGCGGTTATTCCTGAGCAGATCTTATTCAAATTTATACACTTTATTATGTGAAATACAGCGGTGGTCATAGGCATATTTTTGTTATTAATCGAGCTCTAATTAACTTTATAAATTAATAAATTAATTGAAATTTTTTGTAATACAAGCGAATGTTCGTATCACCTGAATATCAATCTTTAGAGTCTATATTCGCTTGGCATGATCAGATAGCAAATAAGTCGCTATTTTGACTCTTGGCGTGGTCACATAGGAAATTAGTCACTTTTTTGAACGGAATAATATACGCACGTAATATTTTTAACCAATCTGTCAGGCCGTCTCAAATCTAGGGAAATTATTTAATACGCCATCGTTCAAATTGATCGCAGTTCAAATTATTTGTAACTATTCATTTTTATTATTCATAATCTATATCTTCAGGCTTAATATTTTTTAATTCCGGAATTACTGCGTTCCGTAATAATACACGCACGTTTTGGCATGATCAGATAGCAAATAAGTCGCTATTTTGACTCTTGGTGTGGTCACATAGGAAATAAGTCGTTTTTTTGTCGCGTCATCTATGTAAACGATGTCTGTCATCTATGTTAACGAGTCTATGGAAGTGAACGCGTGTTTTGTTTGAATAAGTGAGTATTTAAATAGTTATTTTTGCCGTTGAAATGAATACAGTTTCTTCTGTATTTAAGTAATTATATTACACACTGGCTGACAAATTATATTTCGTTTTTTATTGCTTTTAGCCGTTCGATTGGTTACGTGTTCTCTGATCTGTCAAATCGTGCGTCGTACGTTAGTATAATATTTATATTTCTAATTCATATATATCTTCAGGTTATTCTATTTCGCCATTGAAATGAATACAGATTATATTTCCGCATTACATATTTTAAAGTTGTAGTTCTAAATTATATCGAATAGAGAAGAAATTATATATCGTTTTACTTACGTATTATTTTAGGTTATGACGACCCGGCTATTGTTGCATCATACTTTATTCTGATTTTAATAAGTTTTTAAAATACTAGTTGGCTTTTCTTCCTTTATTTGGCAAAGCCAGGTTATAGAAATACACGATATCATTTGGTGGAGTAGATCCAGAAGAAGATACTGAAGGGACCATGTAGCCAATAAAATTAAAAATCAAATTTTATATCTAAATTTATATCACTGAATTATGTAAAAATAAAATTACATTAATTTGTTAAATTTTGGTTTTAGGTTGACAAAATGCCATACAAACGACAACGAATTAATTAAATTGTTCAAAACAGCTATTGAACAAATGCCATTTGATAACCATAAAATTGTGATTCGAGCTGACAAAACACCTGTTGGACAACATGCGGGAAGATTTAATTCTCCGACCAATGAGGTTGCAATCGTTATGGTTGGCAATGAGTTTGAATCACGCAAAATTGTACTCCATTTTCGAAACAACACTCTACAACGTGTTGCAGAAACTCACCGTTCATATGATGCATTGCAATATCCAATATTGTTCTGGCAGGGCGAAGATGGGTATCATTTTAACATCAAATTAATAAATCCAGCAAACGGTAAATAATAATTGTATTGTTTTAATGAAAATTATATTAATTTTTTAATGAACATGTTTGAACCTTTTTGAATTCTAATAGTTACTTATTTATTTAATTCTAGGTGAAGAAACAAACAAAAAAGTCAGTGCTATGAATAACTATTCATACAGGTTGATGATGAAGGTGAGGAAAATCACATTTTAAAATGTTGTCAATTGTTTCATCAATATGTTGTTGACATGTATGCAAAGATTGAAACGGAACGTTTGTTATTTATTCGCATGAATAAAAAAAAACTGCGTTCTGAACAATACATAAATTTGTGCGATGCGATAAATATCGATGGCAATGTAAACAATATTGGGAGAATGACAATAATACCAGCAACACATACAGGTAGTCCACGACACATGCATCAGTATGCACAAGATGCTATGTCATACGTTCGTCAATACGGTCGTCCAGATTTTAATGTAAAATTGTTCTGGCAGGGCGAAAACCTATATCTTTTGGATTAGACGATTGACTTCAGCTGTTTTAGTTTTTCTCTGAAAAAAAAAATGCTGTGATAGGTAAACATATCCTTACATGCAGCATTAGCTGCCTCAGTTGGAAAAATCCAGTAATATAACATTTCCAAATGGTCTGATGTTCCCACGCCAATCTTACAATGATCGATCAAGAGCCTCGAGTGTTTTTTTTTTAATATACTGTTCATTTTAATATAATTATTTGATTTTTGCAGAGATGCGGATAGCAGGAAAGACTCTTTGAGATAGGGTGAGGAACACGGCTGTCCACGATATCTGCAAGGTGGAAGATGTCGTGAGATGGGGCACACAACGCAGAGGATGGATCCCACACCTCGATATGTGCAAGACAGATTGTTATCTTTATGAACTAATTTGAAATGGTATGTACAGGTTGGATTAATTGGTTTAATTTGTTACATGTATTCCGTTGGAAAATTGTATCAAAAAATATGATTCATGGTCCATGTGTTTATGATTATAATCATGCTCCACAAAATGTATTCGCCATGCATGGTAAATGAAAAATGCAAGAAATGTTATCCAAGAACATTGCTTCTAGAAACTAATACAGGCGATGATGGACATCGACAATATCGCCATCAATCAAATATATACATAATTTACAATCATATTATCTACGTGCCTACCATCAAATCCAACAGATTTATGGGGAAAATATAAAGATTTTATGACTGATGACATTTTATATAAGAATTGTCCAAAGAGCTATGGAAGTTGGGAATCAGTATAATGGACGGGGTAAGAAACACCACTATTAGAGCAAGAACAGGAGTGTCGGACATCATCGGAAGAGTGGCAGCACTAAAATGGCATGCCGCTCGCAGCCCTGATGATAGATCAACTGCAACCCGAAACCCAGGACGTCCTCAACTTCGATGGAGGGACGACATTGGATGCGTGTTGCCCAGGATCGACAGACATTGAAGCAGATGGAGGAGGCCTACGCCCAGGAGTGAACGGATATGAATTGTATATGTATGAATTTTTTATGCAAATGTGATATAGTATATTTATTTGTTTTTTTAATTTCACTTAAAATATCAAGGAAAAAAATTAAGACTGGACGTTACAAAAATGGTTTAAACATAAAGCTGAAAAAGATAAATGTAAACTTTTTTTTGGGTGGCATCTTTAGGGTAACGTTTGAACTACACTATATTATTAAATCATAACGCGCTTTTGCACAGCTATGTTTCAGACCAATTGGCATCAAAAACTCATTTCAGGCTTTTTGTAAACTTGCCACCTTGGTAATATCCAGCCTTCAATTGTTCAATTCACATTAGTATTATTCAAGTTCACAGCAAGTTTGCTTGGATTAAAAAAATGTTTTAAAGATATGAACTGAATTAGGATACACACATTCTTGCACCTATACACATATCATTTTATCCAATAAAATAATTGATATTGAACTTTAATTGCATTTCTTTAATATATATTGGGTGTATTTATATACTCCAATATAGCAATAACGAAGCGTTGCCGGGTCAGCTAGTACTTAATAAATTATATGTTGACACTGAATTGCTATGTAATTTGTACCTTTCAGGAAGCTGTTCTTCATTGCATTATAATTTCATTAATCGCACTGATTGAAATAATTGTACAATCTTATTTCAGAATATGAATGAATGAATGTTTACAGGGTCTGCACATTTTCGAGAAATAGTATTTGAATTTATATTTTGTATACTAAGATATGTTTTTTCTTCTTGGTCGGTCATGGCCTCCTCCAAGAAACGTCTCCATCCCGTCCTGTCTCTGGCTGCCACATCCCGGTCTTGCTGCTCCGGGACCCGACAATCTGCCACGGCACTATCCAGCCATCGCAGTCTCGGCCTACCGATGCTTCTTCGCCCTGCTGGATTGTCAAACAACACTCTTTTGGAGGCTCCAGATCTCCCATGCGGTGCACGTGCCCTAGCCAACGCAGTCTGTTAATCTTTATAAACTTGACCACGCTGACGTCCTGGAATAGATCGTAGAGCTCTGTGTTGTATCTCCTTCTCCACGTCTGACCATCCTTAATAGGTCCGAAGGTTCTGCGGAGGATCTTCCTTTCGAAGCAGTTTATTTTGTTTTCATCCCGTTTAGTGAGCGTCCAAGTCTCCGAGGCCTATGTTAGGACTGGTCTAATGAGCGTTTTATACAGTGTGGTCCTTGTCTTTCTAGACAATAAACGTGACTTTAGGTGTTTATTGAGGGCAAAGTAGCATCTGTTTGCTGCGAATATCCTTTTTCCAATCTCTTCACTGACATAATTTATTTTGTTAACTAAGGAGCCTAGGTATGTAAACTGTTCTACGGTCTCAAATTTGAAGTTATTTATGTTGATGTCAGTGGATTGACTGTTACTAGGCAGCATTGTGACAGGCATATATGTATTTCGTTTTGTCCTCATTAATCCGCAGTCCCACTCCTCTAGCTGATAGCTCAAGAGCAACGAAAGTTTCTCTCAGGGCAGATTCCGATCTTGCGATAATGTCAATATCGTCACAATATGCCATTATTTGAACTGGCTTTGTATATACGGTTCCACTTGTTTCGATGCCCGAGTCTCTCAGGAAGTATGTTTATATATGTTTAGGCTTAGATATGTTTAGGTTTTTGGAATTAGTTAAGTCTAGAGGTATTGAGGGACATATAGAGTGATTACATATGGATTCGTCAGGATAGTTTAGAATATTCGGAAGGGTTAAGGAAGGTTAGCTTTAGAATGAGATTATCAGTATTCGCCAATAAAAGAACTTGGATTACATCGGTCATAACAAAGGATCATAAATTATTATTTCTAGACGATCATGAAGGCCAACTCGCGTAAGGTAAAACACCTGTAAGCCCCGTACCGGTGGATGAAGAGGGAATCACTGGAGGAGCTCCACCATTCGCGGAGAAAGGTTAGGCTCCTCACGGAGGAGGATTCCATCACAATGTGTGTTCCTATGTCAATTTGAAATTTTCTTTGATGTACTCGTAATTTTGAAGTTTTTGCTGGAGTTGGGTTAGGTAACTAATTATTTTAATTGAAAGAACGGTTAGTTACTATTTATAGAAGAACATGTTAAAGGTGGAAAATAAATAAAATTAATAATAATAATAATAAACAAAACAATAATAATAATAATATTAATAACAAGAAAACAGTTATTAGAAGGAACATTTATACTAAAAATAGAGTAAAAAACGACGAGTCATAATAAATTAAAGACGATAAAAATCAAAAGAAAGTAGATTACATTAACAAGAAAGGGGACAAAAGTGGAAGGTATTATTAATATATTTCTTTGGTAGATTATTTAAAGGAAGAGTTTTTAATGTACTATATACTAAGGGGGAAATAGTATAAATAAATAATATATTCGAATCCAAGAAACATTCGAATCTACAATATTATAGCAGATCTCATGCTGTACAAGATAAAAATATTACGATTTTCGTTATATTTTTATGTTGTTTATAGACTCATAACTTTATACATTTAGTATACCTATGGAACATTGAAACCTGTATTATTACTTTTAATCATTCCTGAAAATGAATAATAATACGTCGGTTTCAAATATACCCACTGATCATAAAGGTGACCCCAAAAATTTTCTTAGAAATTCTACTAATATAATAAAAGCAATTAACACATGCTTTAAAAAAATTACGGGTGTAATTTATAACAAATTAAATACAACGATTACTGTTATTATAACGTTGTTTTTGTTAGATACCTCAATAATTTGACATTCATATGAGAATAAGAAGAGAGAAGGGTATAATTTGTTCAGTGTATATTTTATTAAAAACGTTCTCTATAAAACGGTGGATACGTGTAACATAAATTAAATAAACACAAAAGTCCGGATCGTCAATGTCAACATGTGCAACATCAAAAAAAACGTTATGTGTTATTATTATACATTATGTGCTAAATTAAAAAAAAACGGTGGATTCGTGGAACACAAATTAAATAGACAATATGTGCACCACCTAAAAAGAACATTTTGTGTTAAATTATTTTTATTTTGTTATTTTATTTTATATCATTGTATTTTATATTATTTGTTTTAGATTTATTTTGTGGGTATTGGACGATCGAAGTGTGCGCGGGAGATGCTTTTTGGTGGCGATGAGGTTCGCAACCCATCACACCGCGTCTCCCGCGGAGCGAAAAGAGAAGGATGGAGTGCCGCATCAGTAAAAGTGTGACAGTCCATTATTTCTGCCTACCCTTTCGGGGAGACGGCGTGATAGTTAGTTAGTTAGTTAGTTTTTCTCTTTGAAAACAGCAGTAATTTTTATGATGTTACAATTAAGGCATAGCAGATATGTGGGAATTAATAAATTTAAAATAATTAAACACGGTATACTAAATTTTCATAACGAAACCCATTTTTTATGTATAAACGCATAACAATTATTCATATTATGATATTTTAATATCTAACCTGATTAAGTTTTAAACACAGTTGTATTGTCATCACTTCATTATTTGATAAGTTTGATAATATGTCCAAATATGGCAACCGCTTCGTCGTATTTATCTTCCAGCGTGAAGAGTTGTAGGATTGTTAAGTAAATAAATTAGTTGCTGTTTATTCACATATAACCAACCGTATTTCAATTTCATCGCTTCTTCAGTGTAAACACATACCATTATGTTAGATGGCAAACACTGCGGTAGAACACCTTTCTTAACTTTGATCATGCGAAAACTGAAGGATCACCGATAATAGAAAATTTTATGGGTATAAAAAAATAATGAAAAGAAAATTGAATATGAGAACGGAGAGTCTCGTTATTTTATTTCCTTTAAAAACATAGGGAGGAAATTCAAATATTTTAACTATCTTATTCGCAAATGGAAATCAAATAAATATTGGTGACTTATAAATCACATTTATTTCCTATCAAAACAGTGACAATTAAATATTTTATTTTACATACTATAAGATGTTAATACATAAATAAGGATGAAACAAGAATAAATGCAGTTGAGATGAGATCACTTAGACGAATGTGTAGATACTCTGTGTACGATAGAGTGTCGAATGAAAATATAAGAAGTGAATGCGGTGTGAATGATGGTGTTGTAAACAAAATAATGAAAGGATCATTAAGATGGTTTGGACATATGGAAAGAATGAATGAAGAAAGAATGGTAAAAAAAATATATGTTAACGATGTCAATGGAACCAGAAATAGAGGAAGACCGAGGAAAATGTGGCATGGTCAAATAAATCAAATATTGAATGTCAGCCATGTGAGGAGTCAGAGAAATCGACGCGCGTGCATGACACGATGTATGAATGTTGAGGAAGCGAGAGAAATGTGTCAGGAAAGAAAAGTGTGGCAGTCCATTATTTCTGCCTACCCCTTTGGGGAGACGGCGTGATAATTAGTTAGTTACTAAAACATAATTAGCTTTGTTCAGCTCAAGATTAACACTGTGGAATTTTCTTTTAAATTTATTCTTTATATAAAACAATTATCCAATGTTATGGTAGGTTCTTTTTAATTTTAATATAATTATAGGACACCCGAAGATGGGCTATAACTCCAAAACAGTTTGTATAAATAGTAGTTTAATACAATGTTAAATTTCCTTCATAATTATAATAATTTGTTATATCGATAAAACTAATTTACGAGTATTTACGTTCAGAACACATATATAATGAGATGTCAATCGATGTGGACATTCTCCAAATGACCTATACGTCTTTTAAGGATCGTATAGGTACATACACAATTGCTGATATATGTGTTTTATTTTAACATGTGTTATTTTTGTAAATGTAAAATGTCTACAGTAATTGGGTTCTAAAGACTTGTTGTATACAATAAAAAAAAAATATATATATATTATATTTGGCTCACCCTGGGTTCAGGGTGTGACCGATCCATAGCCATTTGCACCTAGCGACATGTTTTCTGATTTACATTTCGCATGACACATGCCAAATGGCAACATTTAACAATTTTTGAAGGACAAAAGATTTTGAATATAAAGCGGAGACACCTATGTATAAATACCTGAAGATTTACAATGACGTCCGTAGTATATTTTCAAGACTCGCATCTATACAAGAGTACTCTATTAACGCTTCTGAAAAATATTTGGAACCTGGGCTATCCCGAAATAATATGGAACGCCATAAAGGACGAAGCATTACGTAAGTCCCCTTTGCCTTGTTGAGTTACTGGTGACATCCTCTTCTGCACCCCTTATGTCCGCTATCATACTAGCGAGGTAGCAAAAGCTGGTTGCGGACACCGTTGAGCAAGATTGGGGTGGAGATTTTGTGGACACTCGTAAGTTTACAGTCTTGGTCATGTTAATTTTGGGACCTGTTTTTAGCCCTTTTGTACTGTAACTTAATAATCTTCTTCTTCTAATTCTTCCTCAACCTATTTCCGTCCACTCCTGGACAAAAGCTTCCTCCATTCGCTTCCATGTCACTCTGTCTTGTGCGGACTGCATCCAGGTTATTCCGACGAGTCTGTTCAGATCATACTTCCACCGTAGTTGTGGTCGCCCTGCACTTCTCTTTGCCGTCCACGGTCTCTAAGTTAGCAGTCTTCTTGTCCATTTTTCATCTGAGCTTCTGGCTACGTTACCTGCCCAATGCCATTTTAGAGTCGCCACTCGGTGGATGATGTCAGTGACCTTTGTTTTTTCTCTCACCGTATCGTTTCTGACTCTGTCTCTTAGGCTTATTCCTAACATGTAATTTCTTCGTAATTTCTCGGCACTTTGTTTGGACAATCAAATCAAATCAGTTTATTTTCTCAAAAGACATTACAAACATTTTTTATAGTTTAAGGCATCTATTGAGAACAGGTAAAACATAAGGAATATATAATACCAGGAACGCATGAGAGATGGTTCGACATTAGGAATACAAAATACTCTCCAAAGTCAAGAGTATTTGTCTTCTGAATGTACTTTCACGAATATGAAAGACATCGATCTCCGAAGCGATCATGTTCAGCAGTTTGATTGCTCTCCCCACCGGCATCACCAGAGGCAGGTTGGTTCTGCATGCTGGGAGATAAAACAGTCTGTGCTGACGCTGTCGAAGATAGCCATCCGGAACATAAAGATGGATAGCTTCCAAGATGACGGAGTTCTCAAAGAATCCCCTGATAAGTCTGAAGAAATGGGTAAGTGTGCACCCATCCCTTCTTATCTGTTACAGTTTCAAGACCATAAGTACCTACCAACTTTTCGTTTCAAGATGATCGGTATTTTCCGGTTTTTAAGGATGTAACACATGTTTCCGAAAGCTGCCCAGCTCAGTCCAATTCTTCTTTTTAGCTCTGCGGTTTGGTTACCTCGGCCAAATTGACCCAATAATATGAGAATTCAAATGTTTGACAATTGAAGTAGATTTTATTAAATATACTAGTATATTACAATAATGTTTCACAAAATTAAGCAAAGTATAAGGTGAGACTGTTTGGAAGGTTCCTGGAAGTCTTGAAATTCAATTTTTAATGAATAAAAATAAAAAAAGATAAAAAAACATGATCATACTCGTAAAAGAACAAACAGACTCTATAGCGTCCTTTTCCTAAGAGGTCGACTGAAAACAATCAGTGAGCGTATCGATTAGAATCTAGGACACTAAATACGTCTTTCTACTCAACAATTAAATATTAGAAGAATCAGTTTGCAACGAATTCTCACAAGACCTTCACAGATTTGAGCTCCGCAGTTGAACATGAGCTCCATAGTTAATTAAATAAAATCCAATTAAGTCTGGAGTGCATGCCCATACCATTTTTATTTTAAAATTAAATCTGGCGTATCCAATGGCCCCATTATATAATATATAGCAATGTGTTATAAGCAATAAAGCCTAGCCGTTCTTCTCAGATATAAATACGCGCCTGTCAGAATCTTTAGATTTGTTACGAAATTAATGAGAAATCCTTGTAACCTGAAAAATATTAAAAAGAAGTAAAAGAGTATACTTTCAAAATCTGATCTTCAAAATTTCAATCCAATTCGTATTCTGGTAAAACTTTCGAGCATTCTTCGGTAACTTTTGAATTTTATAAAAATGATAAATGGTTTGTAACGCTAAAGTACTACGCAGTTCCATAACACAATTGGTTGGGCCATTATATGTAAGTACAGCGAGGCAATGGTCGAATATTAAGCGTAGCTACTTCCATGTTATAAGATAGTCAACTTCGGAGGATTCAAATTCATTTTAATTCGACATTCACGTTTTTTTTTCATTTCAATAGACACTGAAAGTATTAAAAATATTTGTAAGACTGAGATAACATTAAAAAAGAAAATAAAACAATCTTCGTATTCTATATTTATTTTTATTCTATATTTTGATATTCTACATTAATAAAGATTTTCTGCTTAATGCTTCCCAATCTTAATAGATGACGCTAGTGTAGAGTCAACTAAAAAATGTGAAGATAGACGCAGCATCCTAGCATATATACAACTTCCAAAAAAATTGTCAGACGTGGTGGTCGTAAGAAGGGCGGAATGGGGATGTTGTTAAACATAAAGCGATCGCTCAACCCAACCAATGACAGGTTATAAGTCATGTAAGCGCCTCGGCCACCATTTTCTGTTCCCAGAAAACAATTTACATCTTCGTCTCTATTGAGGTACAATTAATCCTTATATTTTTATTCTAACTATCTCCTTTAGTTGGTTTCTCCATCCCGCTGCCAGAATCAGTCGAAACCATGAGTAGTGGATACAACTAATTGTAATACATTTTATCTAGATTTATTTTTACTTTATATATTTATTTACAGTGAACTTCCATAAGTGAATTCAAATTAACAACTTTAATGTTTTGAGACCTTACATTTTATTTGTTTTTTAAATAATTGTTGTAAAATGAACTCGTATAAATTGAATATGAAAATTGAGGGATTTGCGATATTAAATATTGATTCTAAACATTGTTAACGTATACCATTATTTCTTCATCTATGCGTTCCATGTGACCAAACAAACGCTGTGATCCTTTCATAATCTTGTTATTAATATTTTCTTCCTCTCTCTAAACTCTGTCGTATATTGTTTTATCACACATACGTCTAAAGGATCTCATATCTACCGTAATTATGATGTAAATCTTTGTTTAAATGAAAGTTCCTTAATAATTAATATTTGTTATTAATGATATAAATCTGACAGGGATTGATTTATGTTTAGCGTTAGAAGTAAAGTTAGTAGTGTTGTATAATTAGTATGATACGGATGTTGGAAATATATCGTAAGAGGTTTAGAGAACTATTCGAAATAAATATATTAGAAAAGAAAATAATGTTAGTTTACTACATATTTTTTGAACGTTTATTACATTATTTTTAATTTCAGATAAACTTAAGGCGTTAACACTGTGGAATTCCATAATGACGAATTTTTATGAATCAAAACACTGTTTTTTCCACTTTTGAGTTTATTTTTCTCGACATGTTTCGAGGGTTTACACCTTCATTATCGGGAGAACGATATAAACTATTATATCGTTCTCCCGATGATGAAGGTGTAAGCCTTCGAAACATGTCGAGAAAAATAAACTCAAAAGTGGAAAAAACAGTGTTTTAATTCATAAAAATTCGATATTATTTTTATGTATTTGTATTTTTTTTCTTGTATCCAGCAGGTCGTTTGAACCCAATTACTGTATACAAATTATTTTAGCTATTATATTGATTCTCATGACAATCTATCGCAATTTTATTGTCACGTGAATTCTTCACCAGACCAAAGACAGTGTGACAATCACACTGCCATTGCCGGGAATCGAACCCGGAACCTTCTGTATGAATGTCAGAGCTCTAACCACTCTGCCACGAAGGTATTGATAGGTTATATAAGTAATGAAACAATGTAAGCGTGACAAAAAAAAGTATAACAACATTTTGAATGTTTACAAATTCTTGTAGACAAATACTGGATTTTACTTATTAATACTGATAAGCGTGGGATTCTAGCATATACAAGTTCCAAAAATTTGTCAGACGTGGTTGTCATAAGAAAGGCGGAATGGGGAATGTTGTTAAACTCAAAGCGATCGCTCAACCCAACCAATGACAGGTCAAAAGTGGTGTAAGCGCCTCGGCCACGATATTCTTTTCCCAAAAAAACAATTTACATCTTCGTCTCTATTGAGATACAAATCTTTATAATTTTTTTTTGTTTGAATAAAATAACCAATATGCCTTACTTAAATAAAATATTTTAACGCTTTACATATATTTATTGAGCACCGAGTATAAAATACCTTAGAAATCACTATTTTATCAAACTTAAGACTAACAATGTGGAATTCAGTAATGATAATTCTATTTTTCTAGAGATGTGTCAAATTTTTCATACCTTATTTATCGGGAGAGCGATATCAATTAAGTTTATATCGTTCTTCCGATAACCAAGTTAAAAAACATTCGAAACATGTTGAAGAAAGTTAACTTAGAAATGAAAATTGAAAAAAAAATCGTTGTATTAATTTTTAAAAAGCATAATAATTTTAAAAACATCAATTTGCTTTGCTGCATAAATTAACGTCCGGTAACCAATCAGTTTGTTTTGTCACCCAGAAAAGATCCGATTGGAAACAATCGGTTGATAGTTCAAAAAACAAAATAAACTGTGATAAAAACACAATACAACTAATTTATAAAACAAACATCTCACCTTATTAACTGTTAAAATTGATAACACAGTTAAAATATCACATGTTTTATTATTTACTTTTTGAGGATGGGGCGACAGCTGTTAACAAGAAGTTGTTTGTTACACCTAAAAATGCCAATACCAGTTGGTGAAACAGCTGTCGTGACTTTCTTTAAAAGTGAATAATAAAAATGCTGATATCATAGCAGTGTTATACATTTTAACGATTAATAATGCTGAAGTTACATAGTGTTCAAAAAAGCCAGTCAATGGAATAAACAACTCACCTTTAATTGAAAGCTTTGTACGGTAGGAATAATTTTACTAACTAGCTAACCATCACGCCGTCGCTCCCGTGGAGAGTATTTTGTATTCCTAATGTCGAACCATCTCTCATGCGTTCCTGGTATTATATATTCCTTATGTTTTACCTATTCTCAATAGATGCCTTAAACAATAAAAAATGTTTGTAATGTCTTTTGAGAAAATAAACTGATTTGATTGACTGAAAGATTACTAACAAGCCATTTTACTAACAAACCGCCATTTTACTAACACTGCTACTAACATCATATTTTATGTAGTGGTCACGATACAGGCCATGCCTAGTGTGACAACTACAGTCCATAAACTTTTTTGGCAAATTGTAAAATAAAACATGTAAAATAAAAAATAAAAATAATAAAAAAAAAAAATAAAAAAACATCGTTTATGTATACTTTTTTTTACCATTCGTTCTACATTTATTCTTTCAATATGATCCATCATATTGAAATACCATCTTAATGATCCTTTGATTGATTTGTTCACGACACTTTCATTCGCACAGCATTCACTCCTTATATTTTCATTCGACACAATCATACACAGATTTTCACACATTCGTCTAAAATATCTCATTTCTACTACATTTATTCTACTTAAATCCGTCAAATTCTATTATATTCTCATAATACGTAAAAAAATATCCTAAAATTATTTTTTACTGTTTGTCCCCTAGTATCTTGTTTGATAGATTGCTTCTATTGTTAAAATGTTGATACATAGTAATTATGTAGATAACTTTATGAGGAAAGAAATTTAATGTGTTTTATACTGTTGCTTTTAAGGAATCGTTTTTTTAAGAATGATTAATGTTCGTATGGGTGTTTACAGTTTACTCAATTCAGTAAGTACTTACTTGTTGTGTGCTCGCGCTTCCTTCGTTGTCATCAAAGGGAGGCTGAACGGAACACAGCCTCTGCCCCATTAGCGAATATGCCAGGACCATTATACACCCTAAAATACAATACACACTTAAGTTGGGGTGAACTGAACCATTTGACACCATTAGAATAATCCATTTTACAAATAAATATTTAGCAATCTTATCTAATTGACAACTTACGATTACTTAAATTGATTCTTTGATTTTAAATTACATTATTTTACTGCATTCAGTTATTATAAAATCAAATATTGAATGTCGGCCATGTGAGGAGTCAGAGAAATCGACGCGCGTGCATGACACGATGTATGAATGTTGAAGAAGCGAGAGAAATAAGTCAGGAAAGAAAAGTGTGGCAGTCCATTCTTTCTGCCTACCCCTTCGGGGAGACGGCATGATGGTTAGTTAGTCAGTTAGTTATTTTACTTTTGTATGAAACACTAAATTTGTGGTATGGCTTTATTGAAGAAAAAAAAAATACTTATACTAGTTTTCACACCATTTTATTCTTGTCAAAACTAACCGGTTAATAAATAAACTTAAATAAGTTTTATTTGAAATCCGGACAAAGCTTCGGCGGGAGTGAAACCGCTTGGTTTTGACGAAAATAAATTGGTGTTAGTCAAAACGTTTTTTTCTAATAATTTTAATACTAGTTTTTACACCATTTTATTCTTGTCAAAACTAACCGGTTAATAAACAAACTTAAATAACTTTTTTTTTTGAAATCCGGAAAAAACTTCGGCGGGAGTGAAACCGCTTGGTTTTGACGAAAATAAATTGGTGTTGGTAAAAATGTTTTTTTCTAATTATTTTAATAGAAATTTTGTTTCTGTTTTATTAATTTAATACTAAAGGACATTCTGTGATTAGTTTTATTTGACCAAAAATATTGTAATCTGAATGTCAATGGCTACAAAATCTACAAAAAAGAGTACAGTTAATACCTAATATTAGTGTTTACGCCAAAACAACGGATTTTCTTAATTTTTATAAATTTGTTGCGACAGCTGTTTCGTTAACCGATGTTGGCATCATCAGGTATTACAATCAACTGATTGATAAACCATATCATGCTAGTATCGCATGTCTCATAGGAATTATCACGAACAGCTGTCCCGAAAATTTCATAGGAATCAAATAAAAACAATGTGATAAAATAAATGTGTTTTAAATTAACCAATAAGTGAAAAATGTTGATTTAAAAATTCATAAAAGAAATTTAAAAAGCAACAAAGGTCGAGCTCAAATTCTGAAAAAATAGGACTTCTAAAAAACGATCAGCGCTCGTAACAGGATATCGACACGGAGTTCAAAAAGACCTGCATGCTACAGCCTCCTTAAAGACGTTCTTAAAGTCAAATATAACTAACTAACTAACTAACGCCTGATTGATAATTTTCTAGCTGATTTGGCTAGGTTGGGTGTATCGGACGACTGGAAGCAAAAGGTGCAGGATCATAGAGGAGCTTGAAAGAAAATCTTCAAGGAGACTGACACTCTTCAAGATTTGCATGGCCATTAGAAGTAAGTAAGTAAGCTCGTAACACGATGTAGGGATAATTTTTGGACTTGTCAACAAGTTTTTAGAATTTTTATCTTACCTGGTATTGCGTAAACTAGAACAAAGCTCAGAGTTCCGAAAAATCCTCTTTTTGTGGGAGTAAGGGACCAGTCCTCCATGCAAAACTCCACCACCGCCTCTTCCGCCCCCTGTAAAATATTTTTCAATTAACAAATAAATCAGATAAAAGATGGTTCCACAAAGATTGAAAGATATTTCTCTTAAACTCGGGGTGAACCGGCATAAATTCAAAATTAAATATTTTTATACACATAACACAATTAGTATTAATTATTTCTAAACTTAAAAACTAACTAACTAACTAACCATCACGCCGACTCCCCGAGAGGGTAGGCAGAAAGAATAGACTGCCACACTTTAACCCTTAACGTACCGTATTCAAAACAAAACGCTCGCTCCCATGTGGTAAGTTCAGTTTACCGCTAACTTTATCTAAATATCAAGCATATGACTAGATGAATCAAAATTTAATTTATGTCATCTTGTAGGGAATTTCATTAGGAATAGATCGATATCTATAACATACATGGATTATTTGAAAAACATATCATTATTAATTTTTTTCTGGAACCATGCGATTTCTGATATGTAATGCGTCACAGCATACGGGCGACTGGACATTGGGTATAAACTTGTCTGCGCGCCGCGGCCGGCGGGGCGAGGATAAAGGCACCTAGGCAAAATGTATAGTACGTTCAAGACAACGAGTACGTATTAATATTTGTCCCTTTTGGTAAAGTGTTAATATTTTCACAGTTCTGATATTATTAAGTTACGTGCTGCGTTTTCATCCAGTCGGTATTATTACGTACCTATTGAAAAGGTCAAAGTATAATTTATAATACGTTCAAAACAGCGAGTAAGTATTTGTCACTTTTGATAAAGTTGTAAATATTAGCAAAACAAATTCTACCTTAACACGAATGAAGGTGAGGGCAGTCTTAGAAAATATTTTTTTTTGGGATGAAGGAAGTAATTTTTTGCTTTTTTTTTTATTACGAAATATTGAGAACACTTCAATGGAGGATTAAAATTTTTTTTATAATATTAGGGTCCATAGGTTTTAAGAAAATCAACTTTAAATTGGCAGTGGAAACTCAATTGACCACATGGCAACGCGACGGTTAATCGATGCGGCACGCCATCCTTCTCTTTTCGCCCCCGCGAGAGACGCGGTGTGATGGGTTGCGAACCTCATCGCCACCAATAGGCATCTCCCGCGCACACTTCGATCGTCCAACGTCTACAAAATAAATCTAAAACTAATTATATAAAATACAATGATATAAAATAAAATAAAATGACAAATAAAAATAAATGATATATTAGAAATAATAAAAACATAATGTCTTTAAACTATTATATACTCGTATATACAATTCCATAACCACTCTTATAGCGTGTTAATGACATATATAAATTATATGTATATGTATCAAACACATTAAATTTCAAAAATATATAAATGGATGTGGTTGCAATATTAGTAGCCCTTGGATGTATTATACTATATTAAAAACATTCCTGAAGCCTTATAAATGTGTAAATTTTTTAGTATTTTCAAACCATTCATGTTAACCAAAACAAACTTGCTGGGATACTGAATTTTATTTGCATTACAAGAAAGTTTGCAGTAAAAATATAGCGTTACATATGTACGACTCTTTATTGAAATAACTATTTTAATTTAAACAACAAAATAGCTCTCTGATATAGAAATTTAAATTTGGTGTTTATTTGTTCATATAAATAAAACAAATAAAACATCTAAACTTAAAATATTTTGTAATATTGTATACTCGTACATAATCACTACAACCGACGGGGCCCACGACATTGCTGCCGTGGGGGGGGAAATGTGGCTACGGCTGGCAGGAGATAGAGACGAGTGGAAGGGAAGGGAGGAGGCCTATGTCCAGCAGTGGACCGATAAGGGCTGACGAAGAAGAAGAAAGAAGAATAATCACTACAACTAGGATTATGAATGGGAATGAAAATTGTTAGTGTAATCTGTTATGCGGAAGATGTTAAAATTGTTATTTAAGCTTTAGACTGTTTAAACAATGATATAGAAAATACTAGACTCTTCCTCGTGAAAGACCTCCTAAAAGATGAAAGGACAGCTGGGAATCCACCTCACAGGAAGAGCAACATTTTGGAGAACAGACTACATGGGTGTACAGTAAGGAAGAAGAAGAAATCTAATATTTGTAGGAACTCCTTTAAAAAAACGTGGTCTGTAATTTTTATATCTTAAGCATAATAATTAAATGAAACGATTTAACTACTTCCACTTTTGTCTTTATTTAGACAGCGACCGGTTTTGCCAGGCTCGCTGGCATCGACAGACTGGTCACCAGTCTGCCGATGCCAGCGAGCCTGGCGAAACCGGTCGCTGTCTAAATAAAGACAAAAGTGGAAGTAGTTTAAAAAACATCGTTTTATTTAATTATTATTTAAAATGAACCCCCATCAAGAGATTTCAGTAAAATAATTTGAATATCTTAAGCATTTTAGTAAATGCTTGTAGTATCTATTATTTATGATGTTGACATGGTAACACAGTTCTTTCTACCGAAATGGGATGATACTGATGTGGCCAATATGTGGTTTCAACAAGACGACGCCACATGCCATACAGCCCGTGAAACAATTCAATTAATCAATCAATATTTCAAATCTTGCTTTAATTTTGGGACAACCTTTAAAAATATTGTTTGAAATCATAAATCGATTTATACTAATATTCTGTAAATGAGATAGCGTGAGGTATACGGCTATTCGCCAAATCTGAAATGTGGAAGATATCGTAAGAAAGGGTAGACAACGCATAAGATACTGAAACGTGCGCGTGCAGGGGATGGATTCCTCCAGAATCCCACACGTTGTGGCGCATCAGATTCCTGTTGACAACCGTTTTCCTCGAAGACCGCCAAAGAGATGGAGGGATAACTGGGAGTCAACCTCCCAAGAGAGGCCAACCTGACTACAGGAACAGACCAGAGGTCTAAAAGAAAAAGAAGATGCTGGAAACATTTGTTTTATCTTGTAGCCGTTCACGTCATTAATATACGTTTTTACTGTTTTGATGTTAAAATTATATAAGTTTTTTCGTTTATAAAAATAATTTTGACAGGTGTAAAAATACATTTTTCATTTGTTCCAATGACAATTTAAATAAATAATTCAATAATATTTTTAAGTTCTTGCTGGCGTTGGATTGTTTTAAGTGCCTTATTACAGTAAAAAAAAAACAGTGGATAACGTGGAATAAAAATTAAATAAACACAAATGTCCGGATCGTCCAGCTGACGACAAGTGCACCATCTAAAATAACAATATGTGTTAAATTATTTTTCTTTGTTATTTTATTTTATATCGATATTTTATATTATATAGACGTTGAACGATCGAAGTGTGCGCGGGAGATGCCTTTTGGTGACAATAAAGTTCGCAACCCATCACACCGCGTCTCTCGCGATGGCGAAAAGAGAAGGATTGAGTGCCGCATCGATTAACGTGTGGCAGTCCATTCTTTCTGCCTACCCTTTCGGGGAGACGGCGTGATGGTTAGTTAGTTAGTTAGTAATAAAATCAATGTACTCGTAGCTTGATATTCACACAAAAAAACAGTGTTGATTAATTAAACAGTCCATTGCTTTGGCCAAAACACTATGATACTTCAACATTATTACTGTTAAAATTTAAAACATTGTTATAATATCAAAATTTATTTTTATTCACTGAGAGTGTCGCAACAGCTGTTTCGCCAACCGATGTTGGCATCATGAGGTGTTACAATAAACTACAACTACAACAAACTGTTAACCTGACAGCTGTTTCACCAACCCAATGTCGGCATCATCAGGTGTTACAATAAACTACAACTACAACAAACTGTGAACCTGACAGCTGTTTCGCCAACCCAATGTTGGCATCATCAGGTGTTACAATAAACTACAACTACAACAAACTGTTAACCTGACAGCTGTTTCGCCAGCCCAATGTTGGCATCATCAGGTGTTACAATAAACTACAACTACAACAAACTGTTTACCTGACAGCTGTTTCGCCAACATCATCAGGTGTTACAATAAACTACAACTACAACAAACTGTTTACCTGACAGCTGTTTCGCCAAAATCATCAGGTGTTACAATAAACTACAACTACAATAAACTGTTTACCTGACAGCTGTTTCGCCAACATCATCAGGTGTCACAATAAACTACAACTACAACAAACTGTTTACCTGACAGCTGTTTCGCCAACATCATCAGGTGTTACAATAACAAAATTGTTGTAGTTGTAGTTTATTAACACCTGATGATGCCAGCATCGGTTGGCGAAACAGCTGTCGCGATACTCTCAGTGAATAAAAAGATATTGTGAAATTATAACAGTGTTTTAAATTTTAACAGTGTAATAGTGTTGATTAATGAAAACAGTAGAGAAGCAAAACTTATTTGAATGAAAACTATATCTGCATATATTATATTATAATATATTATATACGAGTATAACATTCATCGAGAAGTTAATGATTACGGTCACGTCTCGATATACGAGAAAGGAAATGAAATATGCTTATTACATAGCATCGTGTCATATGAGAACATTCAGAAATCTGAGCATGTGATGTGTCAAAATTAGGAATAATCTAGTCGACGAGTATATGGAAAGTTATAAAATGGTTCCGAATGATGAAGTTGAACTGAAATGAACATCTTAAAAATTTGACATAATAAAAATAATAAAACCAAAATCAAATATATTATGATATGGATTTTTTATTATTTAAAGTGTAAAAAAATGTACGACAATATTTAAAAAAAAAAGCAGCTAAAACGGCAATGCACAATGGTATTCTTGTACCCTTATGTATGGAAGTGATTGTTATAACTGGTTAAAGAATAATGAAAGTAAAATAAATGCAGTAGAAATGAGATTCAAAAGGGTAGTAGGGCTTCAAAAGGAAAGGGGTTCAAAAGGGTAGTAGAGCTACGATGGGGGATGCTGGAAAGTATGCCTCTACAAAATGTCGTGAGGCGCCATGTTGCATTTACAACAGCAACACTACTATCAAGTCCAACTCTCTAGCGTCCATGAGAGGTCTTTTAAAGACCCCGCGAACCCCGGGCAATGTGGCACATATTACTTAGTGCCATAGCAGATAGATAGAGGACGAATGGCGAGCTTCCAGCGCTATAAAACTGGATAACACAGCTAAGCGAAGGTAACCCTGACAAAAAATCCTCCAGAGAAGGCAAGGGGATACCACTCTCGATATTTTTCCCCAGGTCATCACTATAAAGGTGATAGTCAACGTTAGGGAGACCTGACAGGACACAGAAAGAAAAATAAATGAGATCTCTTAGATGAACGTGAAATGAGTCTGTATATGATAGAGTGTTAAATGCAAGTATGAAAAGAGAATGGGGTACGAATGAGTATGTTATGAACAAAATAATGAAATGGTCATTATAAATATGGTTTGGATACATGGAAAGAATGAATGAAGACATAACAGTGAAAACATTATATGTAAGCGACGTGAATGGAGCTAGAAACAGAGAAAGTCAGCGGTCCATTCTCTCTGCCTACCTCCCCGGAGAGACGACGTGATAGTTAATAAGTTAGTATTCATACTCAATCGAGATGTGTGAGTGTTAAATATAACTTTCAATATGTTACAAATAACAATCTATTCAGTTTGTCCAGGGAAATAATTAAGTTTAGAGTAGGGCCGGCCATACACGTAGAGTTGTACCGCAAAGGTATACCACAGAGTCGAACAGCATTTACCTCGAGAGGCTAGGAGCCCACGCATCCAGCGGTCTGCCTCTGCTGTCAGTTGAACTCATGGCTTTTACAAGAGTAGACGACGCGATCGCGGTTGTCGGCTTAGTATTAGCTACTAGTATAAAAATAAATGGGTCTCGGGATGAATTTGGATAAGACGAAAGTCATGTTATACTGAACACATTATCCCGAAATCAGAAACCGTCGATGGGTCGGCTCTCGAAGTGGTACAAGAATACACATAACTTGGCCAAATCATTGAATTAGGTAGAAACAATTTCGAGAAAAAAGCCGACCGAAGAATTTAGTTGGGTTGGGCGGCTTGTGGAAAATTTCGTCATGTTCTCACCTCTAAAATACCACAATGCCTCAAGACTTAAGTCTTCAACCAGTGCGTCTTGTCAGTCATGACGTACGGAGCCGAGACGTGGACAGTGACAAAAGGTCTAGTCTCCAGATTCAAAGTCGCTCAACGCGCCATGGAAATAGTTCTGCTTGGAATAACCTTAAGGGACAGATTTAGAAACGAATTCATTCGTCAACAAACCAAGGACTGAGGTGGCTCTGAGGACGGGCGGGCTGAAGTGGGCTGGCCATATCTGTCGGAGAACCGACGGCCGATGGGGGAGACGGGTTCTAGAGTGGAGACCACGTACAAGATTCTGCAGAGTTGGACGTCCCCCTGCACGATGGACCGAGGATCTGAAGAGGATTGCTGGACATAGATGGATGGGAGCGGCAATAGACAGGGGGCGGTGGCGTGCTTTGGGAGAGGCCTACATTCAGCAGTGGATCACAGACGGCTGATGATGTAAAAAATAAAAGAAAATGCCGTAAAATATGAAGCAAATATTGGTAATTAAAAAGAAACCGGTGCAATCACATCAATTTTTTTACAAAATTTGAGAAGTAAGAGGAAAAGTACACTACCGCAACTACTTGAGAATGGATGAAAAGTTGTACCAAGAATTGCTTACATTGGTGTCTCCTCACATCCAAAAGCGCGATACAGTTATGAGGACTGGAATTTCTCCGCATGAAGAGTGAGGTAAGCCTCACCTATCCATACACACGCGGAGGTCTGGTCACCTCTGGCGGTAGAAAATATAGTTTCTCAATTCCGCGAGGTTCTACTCCAGAGGTCTGTTCGCCTCTGGAGTTTCATCGCACGTAGTGGCACATACGCCGAGGTCTACGTGTTTCGCCGGCCTTAGTAACCAAACCAATATAATAATTTCTGCAATAAACGTTCAGTCCGTGTATACTTTTAAACATCAATTAAAATTACTATCAACCTTTATCCATACAAATCCACAAACAAACATCATTTAAATTCTTTCATCCATTAGCATCAATTTACGGGACAGACTCAGAAATGAGGACATAAGAGTCAGGACAAAGGTTTCCGATGTTATCAAGATGGCCTCAACCCTCAAGTGGCGATGGGCGGGACATGTTGCTCGCGATCTAGATGAAAAGTGGACAAGGCGACTGCTGTGCTGGTGGCTAAGAACGGCAAAGTGTGGAGTTGGGCGCCTACAGTTGCGTTGGCTCGACGATGTCCGGAGAAGTGCGGGAAGTGCCTGGATGCGGATCGCTCAGGATAGAAGATAATGGAAAATTGTTGTTGTTTCAAACAGTGTGGCACGGCCTTTAAGGTTAAAATAATAATTTAATTATCTATGATATATTGATGTTCTTATATGAAATTTCTTGGTAGAAGTTCATTGTAAAAAATTTCGTTATTGTATATATTAAGTTTAATTCCACTTTGGCTTACGGCTTCGGCAGATTTAACCAGATCCCTGCCCTCTTCTGGTCCCAGTGACTTGGAAAATGATAGGTTAAGGAAAAAGAACTGATGTTTAATGTGTGCCTTTGAAATTAATATTATTTAGGGACGATAAATTAGTCTCATAAAATAATAACTATGTTGGTGAAAACAATTTTCAATAAATCAACTTGAATTCATATCGTTAAAATAATTAATATAATATTAGGTCCTTACATATGAAATTGGCGTTTTGCCGTACTGGCAACTTTGATCTCAAATATCTTCTCTTTGGTTAGGAATTCCAAATTCAAATTTATACAGCTATTTACTCAAGTATTTGTGTTTTGAAAATTATGACTCAATTGTTTTTTCCTCAATTGTTTTTTTTCTTTGCGACACTCAGTTTACAAAATGGAAAACTTGAAATATCGCGTTATTTACGAGTACAAGTTCCACCGTGGCACCAGTGCTGCAGAAACGGCTCGAAGGATTAATGATGTGTATGGCGACGGTGCCGCAAAAGAAAACACAGTGCGTTTTTGGTTCCAACGTTTTCGTTCTGGAAATTTCGACCTGCAGAACAAGCCCCGTGGACGGCCGGAGACCAAAGTTGATAATGAAGAATTGAAGGCTATTGTGGAAGCGGATCCATCGCAAACCACGTCCGAGTTAGCTGCAGGCTGCGGTGTTAGTGATAAAACTGTTTTAATCCACTTGAAGCAAATTGGGAAGGTGAAAAAGCTTGAAAGGTGGGTACCTCACGAATTGAGTGAAGCAAATCAACAAACGCGCGTTGACTGCTGCGTTGCATTACTCAACCGGCACAATAATGAAGGGATTTTGAATCGAATCATTACCTGTGATGAAAAGTGGTTCCTGTATGATAAACGGAAGCGCTCATCGCAACGGCTGAACCCTGCCGAACCAGCCAAAACATGCTCCAAGCGAAAATTGACTCCAAAAAAGTTACATGTGAGCGTATGGTGGACTAGTGCTGGTGTCGTTTACTACAGCTTTCTTAAATCTGGCCAGACGATTACGGCAGATGTCTATTGTCAGCAACTGCAAACCATGATGGAAAAGCTAGCTGCTAAACAACCGAGGCTGATTAATTGCTCTAGGCCACTGCTGCTTCATGATAACGCTAGACCACACACTGCACAACAGACGGCTACCAAATTAGAAGAGCTTCAATTGGAATGTCTAAGACATCCACCGTACTCTCCGGACCTTGCCCCAACAGATTACTATTTTTTTCGAAATTTGGATAACTTCTTGCAAGGGAAAAAATTCAACTCCGATGGGGCAGTCCAAACCGACTTCAAAGATTTTATTGATTCCCGTCCGAATGGTTTTTTTAGTGAAGGGATCGATGAACTACCTATGAAATGGCAAAAGTGCATAAATAGCAATGGTACATACTTTGATTAAATAAATATGTTATATTTAAAAAAAATCAACTTTATGTTCCTCCCATACAAAACGCCAATTTCATATGTAAGGACCTAATATTTGTAATGATAGTGAATAACAATTAATGCTTTCGATTGATATAATATTTACTACAGACCTATCATATTATACTTTAAATTGTAAGTTTTCCAATTAGTAAGAAGAAACAACACGACATTTAAGTAAAAACATTGTTAACATACGTGGCAGAGTGGGAATAGCTATGTCTGCTACACCTAAGGTCTCAGTTTCGATGCGCAGTTGTGATTGTCATAATGTCTTTTATTTGGTGTAGATATTAAGTGACAGTAAAATGGCGATAGATAAACTACCTATTAAATGTCATGAGAATCAATAGATAAAAAGTTGTACACAGTAATTGGATTCAAATAACCTGCTGTGTACAAATGTGGAAATCAACGAGAAACTACCACATGAAAGGCCCAAGTGGCATCCCAAGAACCAGCAGAAAATCAAATCAGTTTATTTACTCAAAAGTCATTACAAACAGCATAAATGTTTAAGGCATAAAAATATATCACTTTTCTGAAAACCAATCCAATCAATTGAAATTAGCGAAGAATAACGATACCTAAATAATATAAACGAATATTATTTCGCTCCCTATTCTCTATTTTCTATGAACTGTCATTGGTTGGGTTAAGCGATCGCTTTATGTTAACAATATTCCTCATTCCGCCCTTCTTACGACCATCACGTCTGACAATTTTTTGGAAGTTGTATATATGCTGCTATGTTGGACCACACTTTACATTTTTTAAGTTCAATCTACACTAGCGCCATCTATTAAGAATATATGTAAGCATTAGGCAGATTTTTTTTTGATGGTTGAGGTTTTTGTTTTGTTAAATTCCATTATTACTATTGTATATAATAATAAACGCGATTGTTTAATGGTTTTACTTGATTTAATTCATATAATTACTTATATAAATAGTAGTTACAAATTTGTGTCGCCTTGCGAGGGCATTTCCAAACTTCGCAAGGCGAAACAAATTTGTAACTACTATTTATATAGGTAATTATATGAATTAAATCACGTAAAACCATCAAACAATCGCGTTTATTATTATATACAATAATCAGAAATTCTTTATTGATGCAATGTGAAAGGCTACATTTGCTAGACAACGCCAGGAGAATACTTCTCCAATTTTTATGCTTTTTAAACTTGGACCAGTTTTTTTTCTTGGACCAGTTAAAATGAGCGGAATGAGGAATTTTGTTAACATAAAGCGAACGCTTAACCCACCCTATGACAGGTCATAAGTCCTGTAAACGCCTCGACGACCATATTCTGTTTCCAAAAAAACAATTTACATCTTCGTCTCTATTGAGATACAATCAATCCTTAAAAATGATTAACCCGCAATGGGTAAAATCCAGTATTTGTCTCCATTCACTTTTCTACCCGCACCAACCCTTCTTTCGAAGTCACTATCCTTTCGGACATCCGCTGTGAATGCTACCTAAATACTCGAATTCACTCACCTGCTCCAAGTTCTTTTCGTTCACACTTATGTTACAATATATAGTATTATTGTATAAGCCGTATTAAGTAAGGTGTTTTTAAAATCAGGGGTTGAATTATATCGCCGTTTCGCTTCACATAACTAACTGGAGCGAGGTGATGTCCAAACATAATGGTTTATTATTCATACAGTTTGCTAAGCATCTTAATTTATGGATGATCACACCTCGAGGTCCATTACATAAGGATCTTAAGCTGATAGAGGTATATTTGCCCTAATCGGATGGAAATTTCCTACCAGATTGAAAAATTTCGCCCATACTTCTATCGCTAATAGTTAAACGCAAATGATTTTTTGAATAAAGAATAATTACGGGTCATTTGTTAAATTATACCGATTACTGGAGTACATTGTGGTTATAACAATGTTTGAACTCTGAACCCAATGTGACTATCGCACATCTAACCTTCGGGTAAATTGGTCTTAATCTATAATGGAACAATAGATACAAAAATATTTATTTACAATATAATTAATCTGTTTTAATAAAAAATACTAAATGTAATATTAACTAACCATCACGCCGTCTACCCTGAGGGGTAGGCAGAATGAATGGAACGCTACACTGTTCTGTCCTGACATACTTCTATTGATTCCTCTACATTCATACATATTGTCATGCACGCACGTCGATTTCTCCGACTCCTCACGTGACCGACATTTAATATTTGATTGATTTGATCGTGCCACGTTTTCCTTGGTCTTACTCTATTTCTATCTCCGTTCGTGTCGTTAACATATACCTTCTTCACCATTCTGTCTTTACTAATTCATTCCAGATTTACACACATTCGTCCTAGAGATCCATTTTCTACTGCATTTATTCTACTTTCGTTCTATACATAAGGGTCGGCCCAAGAATACCATAATACAGTGCCATCTTAGCTTCTTTGGATAGGCTTTTATTTGCGATGACAACCTTAAGTGCACCATTTACTCTGTTGTCTGTCCCAACCCTTATTTCAATATCCATCTACACTCTCCCATCCTTTGTAAACATACTTTCTAAATAAACAAATTCATCCACTTTTTCCAGATTTTCACCGTTTACACTAATGTTGCAGACTGTCGTGTTTCCTTCTTTTTTGAAAATCATTACCTTGGACTTATTCACGTTCATCATCAAATCATATCGCTTGCATAGCTCATACATACCAGGGCTTGTAGTTCATGCTTGTTGTCTGCAAGTAGCACAGCGTCGTCCGCATACAACAAACAGCTTACTGACACACCGTTCATTTTTGCACCTGCTTCCAAACTTTTCAGCTCTTTCATATTTAATACGCATGTCGATTTGTAGATTTGAAAAAAGCCTATGATTGAGGATATCAGAATTTTAAATGCTGGCATCAGGAAGGATAGAAGTGCGGAAGAAAGCATTATGAAAGGATCATTGCGTTTCTTTGGACACCAGGAAAGCATGATAAAAAATATGGTTTAGACACAGAGAGCAATGGAGATAACCATTTTGGGTATCAGCTTACGGGACCGAGTCAGAAATGAGGACATTCAGTCAAGATAAAGGTCTCCGACGTCATCATGGCCGCAACCCTTGTGGCAATAAGCGCGACACTTCGCTCGTGATCCGGATGAAAAGTGGACAAGGCGACCGCTGTGCTGGTGCCCGAGGCAAAACGTGGAGTTAGATGCCCACAGTTGCGTTGGCACGACGATATCCGGAAGAATACGGGAATGGAGTGGAAAATACGAGAGGACGCTTTCGCTCAGGAGTGAACGGCCACAACAAGCTGAAGAATAAGATAAAGAAGAAGAGGAATGATGTTAATGGAGAACGGATTCGAGGAAAACATGGTATGACCAAATGAATAAAATTTAAAGGTCGACCATGTTAACAGTCGGAAGAATCGAAGTGTGTGTATGACTCGCTCTTTGAATGTGAAGGAATCTAGATAGGCATGTTAGGAAAGAGTAGAATTCTCTCTTTTGGAGAAATGGCATGATAGTTTTTTGTTGTTAACTAACTATGTGTTGTGTGTATTCACAGTTTGGTGTCTGTCAATTATTCACAATGTTCGCCCAACGTACGGTACACTGGATTAAACTTAACTCAACCTAGGGGTTGATCTAGTGCAGAGATGGCGAACTTTTTTCGCAAGTGAGTAAAATTTATATATAAAAAAGCGCTGACTAGGGTTTTCATAAAAATGAAAATCGTTACACATTTTCATTTAGAAGGAAGTCGATGGGGACATTTTTTTTAGCTCATCATCGACTTCCAGTCAGTTGAATTCGGCAGCGTCAATTAGATTTTCCGGACAGCTGACCAGATGTCGCTGATGAGCTAAAAAAAAAGGGGGCTGACGAAAAACATCCCCGAAAACAACCTAGAATTCGGTATCGACCATTTTTTTACTTCCGATTCAAACGGCGAGTCATTGAGCTACCGCTCTTTTTTCGAGTCATCGCTAACTCGCTCATCAAGGTGAATCATTTCTAAAAGTTCAAGCGAGTCAGATAATTTCTCCCGCGGGTCCGTCGTTCAACATCCCTGGTCTGGTGGATACTTGATCTAAACTTACAAAAAAACAAACGTATTTAATTTGAAAATAGCAAAACCATATCGATTTATTAAAAGGTTTGTTGTTTTAAGGATCAGTCGTCCTTTTGGGATTCTCTTTCTATCATCTCATCTAATCACAAACTTTCCCTTTCGGTTGTTTGTTATTGTATGTCTAGCGAGGGTCATCTTCCCACCCCTCTTGCACCTTTCTCCATCGTCGTCTTAAGTTTCGCTGTTTTCTAAACTTCGGTCTTTATTTACAAATCTTTTAAGGCCTGGGGTCAAGGATTTCAATTAAAGCCCCAAAATACGTGTATTATTAATGTTGGAAACGATGTTCATTAGAAAGAGTATTTGAAATATATGAACACCAAAAGATGGCAGCAAGCTGCCGAAACCGGTCGACGATAAAAAAAAGTAGAAACCCACTAAATATATAATAATAAAGAAATATTGTTTAATTTTTTTTTAATTTCATTATTTGTAATATAAGATAAATAGACATTGAAGAGTAATCTCTTAAATTTAATTAAATAAAGAACATCATACTTCTAATAAAACTTCTAGAAAACTGACGTTTTCATTCGCGTTAATTATTTAATATGGAGGTTTACATCATTGTTCGAGAAGCAATAAGTATGATGTAACTTTTTTTTTAGTTACATCATACTTATTGCTTCTCGAACAATGATGTTAACCTCCATATTAAATAATTAACGCGAATGAAAACGTCAGTTTTCTAGAAGTTTTATTATATTTTATGGCAATGACATGTTTCGCCCTTATAAGGCATTATCAAATAGTGATCAAGTATTTAGGTACCATCGAACGGATATGATGAACAGACTGGAAGCATTTGAAATGTGGCTCCATCGCCGAATGCTCAGAGTTCCCTGGACAGACATGGTTACCGACATGGTAATACCGAAGTCCTGAGGCGAGCTAGAGTTGACAGGGAATTGTTATCAACTATCAAGGTTCGAAAGATCTCACATCTGGGTCATATACTGCGTGGGGAAAAGTACCATCTCTCCAACTGATATTGGAGGGAAAAATTGAGGGACGCCGAGAGCCCGGAAGGAGACAAATGTCCTGGCTGCGAAACGTGAGGGAGTGGACCGGCATCCGAAGTGTGGAGGAGCTGTTCCGAGCGGCGCAGGACAGGGACAGGTTCGCCGAGGTGATCGCCAACGTTGGGGGGACCCGACAGGGCACTTCAAGAAGAAGAAGAAGTACGGATATAATAAGACTTGGTTATTTAAACATAAATTTAACATATCAAAATATGTACCTACGTACAAAAATACAATTTGTTCATATGTATAAAATCAAAGTTCTTGAGGTTTTTTTATTAAGCTTTTATTAATCATAATATCGGATACAGTTTTGAGTCCCAAAGAATGCTTTGGGTATATTATACTCAAGATCCTTCAAATCCTCTTTGAAATCATATAACTGAAATACTATCCATGCTTCTGATTGATAAAAATATTTTTGAAGTGGGCAAGTACTAGAAAACTCAGCTCATACATTTACTGTGATTTATACATTAAAACTTGTTTTTGCTTTGTTTGATGACAATTTGCGTTTGTCATGGTTTCTTTGAATAATTGCTCATGGATCTTAACATAAATATGACTCATGGTTGACAAGCCGTAAGTAAATAATTAGCGTCGTTCTGTTTAGTGTTTCATCAAAGTATGTAAATAACTCAATTGAATAAAAAACGATCGTTTGCACAAGAAATTCTTAGTAGATCTTTTGAAAGTATATATGAATAAATCTGATGTTCTGTTTAATGTTAAATTGGACATAGACGTATTACTTGTATCTCTAATAATCAGAATAAATCATTATTTGAAATTGTTTTGTATATGCTGGTAACTTCAAAGGCCTTGCAAATATCCCAAAATCAGCTTAAATAATAATGTATAGTCTGTTAACGCAATTAATTAACTTGTTGATCTTAGGCACATCCTACGGCGTATGATAAATAGGTTTACTCCCTCATTAGAAGTTGAAAATCAATAAACTTTAAATTTTGCTTCAGTATCATATATACGTAATATCATATATGAAATACTACTCAATAATAAGGGAAAGGTAAGCTGCCTGGAAGCTTAATAACAATATTGAAAGACTGACATGTTTAATTTTAATAAAGAATCACCATATTTATTACAACTAAAATATTTAATATTCACCTCTCCACTAGAAAGTTTCTGCCTACAAAATTGTATCTCTAAAGGAAATTTTTTTCCAAGGCGAAATTCTTTCTTTACTACTTGAATCTTTTTTAAATCATAGTTTGTGGGTTGACAATTATTATTATTATGATATAAACATAAAACTACAATTATAATCAATTAATGCGATTTAGATCAACTTCTTCAATTTCACATTTCATGGATTACTTCGATTTTACAAGTTAATTGAATATAATGTACATTATTGGTCGTAAACAGAAATGTTTCAACTAAATCAAATATGGTAGTACATAATAGAGTTCTAGTGCAAATCCTAATATACATTAGGATTTGCACAATAACTCCATTATGTACTAGCATATTTGCTTTAGTTGAAATATTTCTATTTGCAACCAATAATGTACATTACATTCAATAGCCAGGTTCAATATTTACATACAATTCAATAGCCATATTCAAATTGCCAGGTCCAAGCTTCACTTCCATACGGAAGTGAAGCTTGGGTCTAGCAAAAAGGATGAAAGTAGGATAAATGTTGCAAAAATGAGATCTCAGGGAAGAATATGTGGGAAAACGATATATGATATATTACCGAACAACGAAATAAGGAAGAAATGTAAGGCAGATGATTGCATCATAAGTAAAATTAAAAAAGGATCTTTGAGATGGTGTGGACATATGGAACGAATGGACGAGAGAAGAATGGTTAAAATGTTGTATACAAGCAGTGTGAGCGGGAAGATAAATCGTGGAAGACCAGAGAAAGCATGGCATGACCAAATGAATCAAATACTGAAAAACGATCACATTCGAAGTCGGAAGAATCGACGATCATGCATGTTCCGATGTATGAATGTGGAGGAATCTAGATAAGCTAGAGTCAGACCGAATGGTGTGGCGGTCCATCCTCTCTGCCCTCCCCTCCGGGGAGACGGCGTGATGGTTAATTAGTTAATTTGTTGGTAATTGGTCGGGTTAAAATAAATATTAAAACTTATTTAGACCAGAATATCGAATTATTTAAAATAGAATATCTAGGCAGAAAATATTATACAAGAGGGACCGCATAGAGAGGATTGATCCAACGAAGATTCCTAAGATTGTAAATCCCAAGACTCCAGAGGGCTGTCGACCACCAGAACGACCACCAAAGAGATGGAAGAAGGCTGGACGCCTTCATCACAAGAAGAAATTTGATTTCCTGTATAAAAATATTGCAAAATCTACAATAAGCGGAAGAAGAAGAAATAATATCTCAACCTTCAAGTTCAAAGCCAAAGTTAATTCAACAGTTAAGTTAAACTATTCTTAAAATAAGATACGGTGCAATTGATGAGAATGCTCAAGTTTTAGAAGTAAAGATAGTGACCCCCAAGATGCTTATGAACAATTTCAAAAATGTTTAAGGTGTGTTAGTTTTGTATACTCGTATTTATTACTTTTGAAGAACACGGTAATGAATTAAGTATCATACTATACCAGGAAAGATCCGTGCAATACCTTAAAGGGTTTGCAATCAATAATTAAAATGAAAAGATAAAGAAACCCACAACGAAGGGTTTATGTAACAGAAGAAAACGTAAATTGTGTACGCAATTCTGTCACGAACCGATAAAAAAAGGGGAAAACTATTTTTGGAAGCGGTAAATGAATTCCTTCCCTTTTATGTTACGGCAATTACATGTCTTACAGCGAATTAAATTGAAAAACCTCATTTATTTTATTATTTAACATAGAGGAACCCCAAAAAAATATTTTTTTCTTGAATAATGATATAATAAATCAATATTAAATATTTATGTAAACATATGCTTACTAGAAATTTTATTTAATTTTTAGGAAGCGATTTGACAGATTCAAGGTCGTCCAGCGCGCCATGGAAAGAGCCATACTTAGAATAATTTTGAGGGACAGATTTAGAAACGAATTTATTCTTCAACAAACCAAGGTGACTGAGGTGGCTATGAGGATGGGCGGGCTGAAGTGGCGATGGGCTGGCCATATCTGTCGTAGAACTGACGGCCAATGGGGGAGACGGGTTCCGGAGTGGAGACTACGTACATGATTCCGCAGAGTTGGACGTCCCCCTGCCCGATGGACCGACGATCTGAAGATTGACATACAATAGATGGATGGGAGCGGCAATGGAGAGGGGCGGTGGCGTGCTTTGGGAGAGGCCTACATTCAGCAGTGGTCGACAGATGACTGATGATGATGAAGATGATGATTTGATTCTTCACGGTCATGATGGAAGACAATCATATGCACGTGGGGTTAGAGAAAAAATGTCAAAAAGACGTTGCTTAAATTCAGAACTCCTGTCCAGAAATACAAAGTTGAGCATTTTTAACATCTTTATCAAGCTTTAGGAGATTCATGTTTTTGAGTCATAGATCACGACTCTTAAAAAAACTACAGATAATCTAGTGGTTTGAGAAAAGGTTCCTAAGAATGATTATGGGACTTGGACCTGGTGCTGCAGCGGAAACTTGAAGGCAAATAATAAAAAAATCCACAAATGACCCAGCAGCCCCTTTAAACGAGCACCCTGGCCGATTGTGGATCCTAGCAGAGCCGGTGGGACAAGAGCAATCAAGCAAGCACTATACGTCTCAAGTCTATCCAGACTCAGTGGTTTAGGAGGGATAATGTGAGGTAGTCGAAAGGGATTGCTGGGAATGAATAAATGACGTGAATCGAGGAGTTGAAATAATATCATTATTGAGGATTTAATACTATACTTCAAGCGATGTACGGCCGAGTGAAGTAAGGAAGTAAAATATTTCTAGTACTGTATGATATGTAGAGCCTTTCACAGTGCATAAATAAAGTAAGTAGGGTGAATGGGGAATGTTGTTAAACATAAAACGATTGCTCAACCCAACCAATGACAGGTCATAAGTCCTGTAAGCGCCTCGGCCACCATATTCTGTTCCCAGAAAAAAAATTTACATCTTCGTCTCTATTGAGATACAATAAATAAAATATTTCTCTTTACCAAGGTAGTATTAAATTTTTATGTATGTATACGAGTATGTAACATTTATATTTTCTTGTAAAAGTGAAACGTGTCACCTCCATTTAATATAATAAATTAGACTTTGCAATCACTATTAAATTTACACATGTACATTTATAATTATATCAATTAGTATAACAAATTTATTTGTTTATTATTTCTTTAGCATGTTTTCAAGGCTAGTGTAAAGTTTAATAATATTAACATATTGAATATCATGGAAACGTTCACATATTTTCCATATTTTATGTAAGACATGTTTCGCCTTGTCAGGGCATAATGTCAAGTTAATATTAATAATTGAATAAATGGCGAATTTCAAGAAGTTTTATCAAATCACAGCTTCTAGAATATAGATGTTTCATAAATATTTTATATGGAGATATATCATTAACCTTGAGACGCCCAGTGGTCCCGTACGGGACCGCGGATTTGCGACGTTCAATTACCAACGGTTCCGTACGGGACCGGTGATTATGGTGCATTTTGCTATCGGATTGCACTGTTTTATGACAATAGTATTCAAAATATAAATATTAGCTTACGTTAATAATGTCTTTGAGATACCGACTTATAATTTAATTTTAGGTTCCGATAAATATTTTTATCTTGATGCGTAATATTAGTGTTAATACCTGCGATACAAGGTTGGCTATGGGGATATCCGTTGTGTTTTATTACGGTCCGCCTAATAAAAGCAATAATATAATCGTGAGGTCTATATATAAATGCCAAAAATGTATAATAGGTCTATGCATAGACAAATGTTTTAAAATTTGGTGTACGAAAAAAAAGTTTATATTTGATCTTTATTTTTTAATTTTATTTAACTTTAACGTGTAACTAAATAAAGTGTGAAAAATTACAAACAAAGCGTTTTGTAAATTATAAACAATACTCTATTTTGATAATCATTTTTATTTTACCTAAATAGGATGACTAATTTTTATAAGAGTTACGCATAGGTCGCAAGTCGCGGGGATATTTCACAAAAAATGCTTAGACAGTGGGCTACCTTTATCGCACGCGTCGCACGGGCGTTTAAAGGTTAATCAATGTACAAAAAATACCGAAAAATAAGAATTATCACGATTGAAAGCATCTGTTTTCTAGAAATTGTATTATAATTTATGTGGATGACACATTCGCCTGTCTAAGGCGTTATCAAACGTATTAATTATTATACAAATCAAATATTGAACGCCGTACAGGAAGAGTCGGAAAAATCGACGTGCGTGCATGCTACAATGTATGAATGTTGAGGAACCAAGAGAAGTATGCCAGGAAAGAACAGTGTGGCGGTCCATTGTATCTGCCAAGCCCTGTGGTGAGACGGCGTGATGGTTAGTTAGTTAGGTTTATATGGAAGTAGTGGATACAAATTTAATATTTTACACGATTGTTCAAGAAACAATACATAACCGATAGACAAGTTTGTGAAAGTAAACATTCTTACTTTCTTACTATAATATACGAGTATACTCGTAGTATAATGAGGGATAGTACTTACAAAACTCCCTGTCTCTCCACATAGATCAGACTAAATAGACTGAGATGGGCCGGTCACGTGCAGAGGATGCTGTTATCGCGAACCCCAAAAATATTACTGGAGTGGCACCCAGATAGTAAGAGACCGCTTGGACGACCAAGGCTGTGATGGGAAGATGAAGATGAGAGATTTGGGGCGAAATTGTGAGTGTCAGATCGGAATACTCGATATGGGCTGTAGGGACATCGAAAAATAATGGATAACAAGGAAAGAAAATATAAAATTATCCAGCTCCCTATTTGGCAAAACGTAATATTATAAGTGTCCTCACTTGTTCAATACAGAGGCATGTCCTTGCAATATCTCTTCTCTGAAACAATAATTATACCCAACGGGTAATTAATTTTGGTTTCAAAACGCTTGTTCGAAACAATTTAGCTATTTACGCAAATAAAGTGTGTGGTTTGAAATTATGCGTAGAGATAATTTTGCAGTTTAAAATTTCAACCCGTGAATAATAAATCTCACACGGATCAACATGCTGTGTTTCAGCCCATATACAGAATAACCCAAAAATATTCGTTTTATATTCAATCAAATATAATTATGTTGATTCACATTTAATTAACTATAATATTTAAAATAACAAAACGAAAATGGATTTTCAAAACAGAAAAAAATATTTAAGTTGTTATTGTATTATTATTTGGAAGAATATCCAAAGCAAACATGTAAGATAATAAATACATTGTGTGCAAAAGATGTTATCAAATGTTCCAGTTATACTCGTATGTATATACATATTAAACACAAAATTGTGATGTGGAATTATTAAATGTAATATAATATTAATACACTTTTAATTTGTTTTGAAGCCACTCCCTTTTTTGACAAGAAACCAGTTTCGCTCCCGCCGGACATTCCGTCAGGGTTACAAAAAACAATAAGCGAAACCGGTTGGTTGTTAAAAAAATAAAGTGGGGGAAAAAAATTAACAGTGTAATTGTTTTATATTCCAGTTATATTGATTTAGTTTGGTAGATTGTGTATTTTATTATATTTTTAAGATTTCATCGATAATTCTAAAAACATTTTTTTTATATTATTTGCATTGAAACTTTTGGATTAAACATCGATATATCAAAATAAGTGTTTTAATTCAATGGATAACGAATTTATTAATAATGAATTTCATAGAATTTTGAACTTTTTTAACAAGTAAAAAAAAATGCTAAAATATTTGAATACGAATAACTTTTTTTGGGACAGCCAGTATTTTGAGAGAACAAGATATAAATCTTCAACCCCCAAGGCAAAGAAGAACATTCATTCCTGAAGGTAATTAAATAAGCACGGTATGATGTATGTACGCAGTCTGTGTGATACTATAAAATGCATTAGGTAAAGCACTATAAAACACTATTCGCAGATTTATGAATTTCACCTTAATCGGCTCTTGGTGCCCATATATCACGTTTTAAAACATATCGTTATTGTATGGTGGAACCCCTTTCCACACACACTGCTTGAAGATAACGTTTTAACAATAAATGTTACCTTCCTCATTTTAAGCATAATAAGCATTTGGTTGTTATGAATCTAAGAGAAGGGTTGAACTTTGAAAATCAGTTGAGTATTTTTTTTAAAAAATTATACTTGTGTGTTTATTGTTTCTTGAACAATCATGTAAAAAATTCCATGCATGTTGTAAAAATGCACATTTGAATTTAATGGACGTACATTGAGAATACCCTCATGTATGGAAGTGAAGCTTGGAGCTGGCAAAAGAAGGATGAAAGCAGGATAAACGCCGTAGAAATGAGATCACTAAGAAGAATATGCGGAAAAACGTTGTATGATAGAATACAAACGATGAAATAAGAAAGAAATGTAAGGCAGATGACTGCATCATGAATAAACTTAAAAAAGTATCCCTGAGATGGTTTGGACATATGGAACGATGGGATGAGAGTAGAATGGTTAAAAGTTGTATACAAGCAGCGTGAGTGGGAAAAGAAGCCGAGGACGACCAAGGAAAACATGGCATGACCAAATTAATCAATTACTAAAAGGCGGCCACATTCGAAGTCGGAATAATCGACGTGGGTGCATGGTACGATGTATGAATGTAGAGGAAGCCCGAGAGGTATGCCAGGACAGGCCAGTGTGGCGATCCATCCTCTCTGCCTACCCTTCCGGGGAAATGGCGTGATGGTTAGGTAGTTAGTTTTTTTTTAGAACAATTATTGCAAATGAAAATGTCTGTTTCTATGATAGAAGCCTTATTATATTTTATGTGAATGACATATTTCGCTAGTCTAAGACAGTGGTTCTTAATTTGTTTTTTCTGCGTTCCACTTCAAGAAAGACCTCAAACTCGCGTACCCCTTATTGCGGGAATAATGAATAAAATATGAAATCAGTTTTTTAATTAAAAATTATCATTCAAATACAGTTTTAATGACGGTTGAAATCAGTTTAATGTGACAAATGTGCATGTTTTTCTCTGCACAACTCTGAAAGAACTCTTAGTATTTTGGTCAGCTTCAGTCTCAAATGATATTTAGTTTTTAAGTTTGTCATGGCCAAAAATCCGCCATTAAAAACATGAGGATACTACATTAAAAAATTATAATAATATACATAGAGAACAAATACATCTTTTGTTTGAACAACCAAAAGCTTCGTTCACCGAGGAAGGGAAAAAGTTTGCCTAAGAGAATGTTTTTTAAGAAATAATATTTCAAAAACAAAAAATATTGTATGCATACAAGTATTGTAAAATTTACCGTATTAAAAATGTTACCTCTTTTTATTATTTTCAATTTAAATAAATTGAGACATGGTAACGCGTGGCTGGGTACAGCTAATATTGTTTTAAAATTGATGATGGTCTTTTGTTATAAATAAAAAGCGCCCCTTTCCAATCCATTTTAGTATGCTTTTCATGTTGTGTTTTATAAACTAAAATTTTTCTTTTATCTCGAGAGTGATACGTGTTATCAACAATTGTGTAAAGATAATACTTAAAAAGTGGGGATGAACACTTTTATAGTTGATGTTTATTTTTCTTAGAAGGTGTTACAAGAGAAAATAAGTTTCCAAAGCATGCGACGAATAGGAAATACAATACATAAATACAACATTGATTGTGTCTCAAATTAAGAATTTAGTAGTTTCTGTATTATTATGTTTATCCTCAAATAAAATATTGAATATTATTGAAGGTGATTGTTTATTGAGCATTTTTTAATATTATTTAGCGAACCTTGTCACTCCTATTTATACTCGTATCTGTACTCAAAGAAAATTGATGTTTATCGTCAATATAAGATAAATACTGTAATACAATATATTGTTTGTATGCTATTTATTATGTGCTCAAAATATGTTTAAACAAAGACTTAATTAACACATGGAATGCATGTACGAGTAATATTTATGTTGTAATATTAGGTCCTTACATATGAAATTGGCGTTTTGCCGTACTGGCAACTTTGATCTCAAATATCTTCTCTTTGGTTAGGAATTCCAAATTCAAATTTATACAGCTATTTACTCAAGTATTTGTGTTTCGAAAATTATAATTCATTTGTTTTTTTCCTCAATTGTTTTTTTTCTTTGCGTCACTCAGTTTACAAAATGGAAAACTTGAAATATCGCGTTATTTACGAGTACGAGTTCCACCGTGGCACCAGTGCTGCAGAAACGGCTCGAAGGATTAATGATGTGTATGGCGACGGCCGGAGACCAAAGTTGGTAATGAAGAATTGAAGGCTATTGTGGAAGCGGATCCATCGCAAACCACGTCCGAGTTAGCTGCAGGTTGCGGTGTTAGTGATAAAACTGTTTTAATCCACTTGAAGCAAATTGGGAAGGTGAAAAAGCTTGAAAGGTGGGTACCTCACGAATTGAGTGAAGCAAATAAACAAACGCGCGTTGACTGCTGCGTTGCATTACTCAACCGGCACAATAATGAAGGGATTTTGAATCGAATCATTACCTGTGATGAAAAGTGGATCCTGTATGATAATCGGAAGCGCTCATCGCAATGGCTGAACCCTGCCGAACCAGCCAAACCATGCCTCAAGCGAAAATTGACTCCAAAAAAGTTACTTGTGAGTGTTTGGTGGACTAGTGCTGGTGTCGTTCACTACAGTTTTCTTAAATCTGGCCAGACGATTACGGCAGATGTCTATTGTCAGCAACTGCAATCCATGATGGAAAAGCTAGCTGCTAAACAACCGAGGCTGGTTAATCGCTCTAGGCCACTGCTGCTTCATGATAACGCTAGACCACACACTGCACAACAGACGGCTACCAAATTAGAAGAGCTTCAATTGGAATGTCTAAAACATCCACCGTACTCTCCGGACCTTGCCCCAACAGATTACTATTTTTTTCGAAATTTGGATAACTTCTTGCAAGGGAAAAACTTCAACTCCGATGGGGCAGTCCAAACCGACTTCAAAGATTTTATTGATTCCCGTCCGAATGGTTTTTTTAGTAAAGGGATCAATGAACTACCTATGAGATGGCAAAAGTGCATAGATAGCAATGGTACATACTTTGATTAAATAAATATATTATATTTTAAAAAAATCATCTTTTTACAAAACGCCAATTTCATATGTAAGGACCTAATATTTTGTTGGTAATGTTAACTAACTAACTAACTAACCATGACGCCATTTACCCGGAGGGGTAGGCGAGAGGATGGATCGCCAAAATGCTCTGTCCTGGCATACCTTTCGGGCTTCCTCTACATTTATACATCGTACCATGCACCCACGTCAATTATTCCGACATCGAATGTGGCCGCCTTTTAGTAATTGATTAATTTGGTCATGCAATATTTTCCTCGGTCGTCCTCGGCTCCTTTTTCCACTCACGTTGCTTGTGTCCAACTTTTTAACAATTTTTCTCTCATCCATTCGTTCCATATGTCCAAACTATCTCTAACTAACTAACTAACTAACCATCACGCCGTCTCCCCGAAGGGGTAGGCAGAAAGAATGGACTGCCTCACCTTTCTTTCCTGACATATTTCTCTCGCTTCCTCAACATTCATACATCGTGTCATGCACGCGCGTCGATTTCTCTGACTCCTCACATGGCCGACATTCAATATTTGATTTATTTGGTCGTGCCACGTTTTCCTTGGTCTTCCTCTATTTCTGGTACCATTTACATCATTAACATATAATTTTTTTACCATTCTTTCTTCATTCATTCTTTCCATATGTCAAACCATCTTAATGATCCTTTCATTATTTTGTTCATGACACCATCATTCGCACCGCATTCACTTCTTATATTTTCAATCGACACTCTATCATACACAGAATATCCACACATTCGTCTAAGAGATCTCATTTCTACTGCATTTATTCTACTTTCATCCTTCCTTTGCCAGTTCCATGCTTCGCTTCCATACATAAGGGTCGGTAGAAGAACACCATTGTGCACTGCCATTCTAGCTTTTTGGATAGGTTTTTGTTTGCGATGACAACTTTAAGTGCACCATTCACTTTGTTGCCTGCCCCAACCTTTCTTTCAATATCCCTCTCCACTCTCCCATCTCTTGTAAACATACTACCTAAATACACAAACTCAACTACTTGCTCCAAGTTTTTACCATTCACGCTAATGTTGCAGACTGTCATGGTTTCTTCCTTTTCAAAAATCATTACCTTGGACTAATTAACATTCATCATCAGATCATTTCGCATGCATACCTCATACATACAATTCACCAGGACTTGTAGTTCATGCTCGTTGTCAGCAAATAGGACAGCGTCATCCGCATACAAGAGACAGCTTACTGACACTCCTAAATAAAGACAAAAGTGGAAGTAGTTAAAAAACATCGTTTTATTTAATTATTATTTAAAAAAAAAGGTGTTTATAGTTTCTTGAACAATGATGTAAATTTTTTAATTATATCTCAATAGAGACGAAGAAACAAACTGGAAACTGAATATGGATGATCAAGGTGTTTACAGGACTTATGACCTGTCATTGGTTGGGTTAAGCGCACGCTTTATGTAATTACAACATTCCCCATTCCACCATTGTTATTATGATCATGTATGATACATTTTTTGGAAGTTGTATATATACTCCAAAATCCATACATATCTTCACGTGGCAGTTCCAGTTAGCCATCTATGTAGATTTGATTGTACTAATTAATTTTTTAAGATCAATCTATACAATTCATCCACTAACGCCATCTATGAAGAATGATTGTTTAGCATTTAGCAAACTACTTTATTAACACAATGCGAAGAGACTACCGCCTCCTAGCGCACTGTTAGAAGTCGCCTGGAGTATCCACTCCTATTTTATACGCCAAATAATTGACCAGAATATTTACAAATATTTGTGAAATGTATACTTATATCTGTATACGAATCCTGGATTTTCACCTGTGGGTGGTTAATTTTTAAATTTTTAAATTATAATTTTTAAATTTTTAAATTTAAAAATTAACCACCCACAGGTGAAAATCCAGGATTCGTATACAGATATAAGTATACATTTCACAAATATTAATGATGTAAAACTTCATATTAAATAATCAAAATGAACGAAAACGTCTGTTTCCTAGAAGTTTTTTTACATATACAGATTAAATAACCACGGGGACATTACGCAACCTTGTTTGACACCTTTATTGATATCAAACCAGGCTGTAAGATCTCCATTTACTCTGACACTAGCAGTGCTTTCCGTGTATAGCGACTTAATGGCCGTGATCAGTTTTGTACTTATTCCATATTCAGACAATATTTTCCACAACTTTTCTCTATTAACGTAATCATATACTTTTTGTAAGTCGACAAACGCACAGAAAAGTTTGCGATTTTTGGCCAGCAACTTCTCTGTCAATGTACGAAGTCCAAAAATTTGATCCATACATCCTCTGCCATTCATAAAGGCACCTTGCACATGCCAAACTTTGTCACTCGTCAATTTTCTTACTCTTTCTATTAAAATTCTGCCATAGACTTTACCAACGACACTCAAAAGACTAATAGCTCTGTGGTTTCCACATTCCATACGCGATCCTTTTCCTTTGTACAGGGGCATAATTACTGCTCTCCTCCAGTCTAACGGCGTATATCCCTCCTCCAAGCACTGGTTAAATAACTTACATAACCATGTAGAAACCACTTCGCCACCGCTTTTAATAAAGTCTATGGCAATACAATCAAACCCAACAGCTTTTCCACTTTTCATTGCACTCACGGATCTTTTCATCTCATTCGTACTTATTTTTCAATATTATCATTCATAGGTCCCGCACTCGCACTAGCTGTTATACTTTCGATCACGCTTGTATCACCACCATACATCTCCTTAAAATATTCCATCCATCTTTCTTGTATGATCTTACTCTCCGTTAACATTCTTCCCTCGTTGTCTAAAATTGATTTCACACATCCACTATCAGGAGGATTTCGGGCTTTTTTAACTTCTTTCCAAAACATTTTTAAATTTGCTTGGAAATTGTTTGTCATTTTGTGCCCTTCTTCCTCCTTCAGCTTTTCTTTCCGCGCTTTCACTACCGACTTCACTCTCTTCTTGCATACCTTATACAAATCTTTTGCTCTTTCATACTTAACTCTGTCATTCTTGTTTATCGACAACATATTCAACCAAGCATCTTTCTTCTCTTTAACAGCAATCTTTACGTCATCATTCCACCATGCATCCCCTTTCCTTCTTCCTTGTACACACACACCACACGATTCTTTCGCTGATTCACACAAATTCTCCTTCAAGTATTTCCAGGTCTCGTCAATACTCAACTCACTTACATCCCGCTCACTCAATCTATCTTTCACTTTTCTTACGAAATTATTTCTTACGTCAAACTATCTCAGGGATCCTTTTTAATTTTATCCATTATGCAGTCATCTGCCTTACATTTCTCTATTATTTCATCGATCGGTATTCTATCATACAACGTTTTCCCGCACATTCTTCTTAGTGATCTCATTTCTACGGCGTTTATCCTGCTTTCATCCTTCTTTTGCCAGCTCCAAGCTTCACTTCATTAATGTTTGTAATCTTAATTTCGAAATATTCATTGATATTCTACTTCAAAAATGTTTTAGAAGTTACAGACTTTGTATTTGTTTACAAATTAATTAATAATAATTTAAATGTGAGGAAGTACGATTTAATGACAAATTTGTGGAATCATAATCAGGTCGTTGTATTGAAACAAGAGATACGCTTTCTTTGTCGTAGGTAAAGAGTTCAGAGCTCTCCTGACACGCCACTCTGGTAAGAATATTTTACACGTATTTACAGGTTTCTATAACAATTGTTTAAAACTTCTTTACAAGGAATATTGATTAAAACATAAATTTTCAAGAAATTAATTCATATCTTACGGGAGTGTCATGTTTTGCCATCATATCAAATTATAAAGTTATGGCAAATTTTCCAACAGGGAGACACAATATCCCCAAAACTTTTCATATTAGCCCTCGAATACGTTTCGAAAATCAAAAATCTAAACTTGGAAACTAAAGAAATCCGTATTGATGAAAAATATTTAAACCGTCTACGTTTTGCCGATGACATCGTTACCGTGAGAAACACTCCGGAGAAACTAGCCGAAATGTTTAAAGAACTAAACGATGTATCCAAATCTGTAGGTTTGTATATAAACCTGGCAAAAGACCAAAGTAATAGGAACGGAAAGACTTCAAATCAACGTGGATGGCAGCAGAATCGATAATGTCCAGGAATATACTTACCTGGGACACAATATTCGATTGGACCGAGAAAACCAAACAGCAGAGCTCTAGAGAAGAATTGGACTAAGCTGGGCAGCTCTTGGAAAAATGGGTAACATCTATAATAACCGGAAAATACGGATCAACCCAAAAAGAAAAGTTAATGAAACGTGTGTTCTGCTAGTTGCTACTTATCCCATCGAAACTATAACAATGTCCAAATAAAGTGCCCAGAAACTACGAGTGACCCAAAGAGCCATGTTAGGAATAAGCCTAAAAGTCAAAGTCAGAAACGATACGGTGAGAGAAAAAACAAAGGTCCCTGATATCGTGACGTGAAAGCAAATGGAGGCCTTTGTCTAGGAGTAGACGGGAATAGGCTAAAGAAAAAGAAGCAGAAGATTATGCAAATATTACTTGAAAACGCATTCATTTTATAATCTATCATGATGTATACTTGCATTATGTGTATAAAAGTTAATACTTATGAAAACGTCTGTTTCCTAGAAGTTTTATTATATTTTATGTGCATTACATGTTTTGCCTGTGTAAGGCATTATCACATGTCAACAGTCATTCACGTAAAATATAATGAAAGTTCTAGAAAACATATGTTTTCATTCGTATAAATTATTAAATATAGAGTTTAACATCATTATTCAAGAAACAATAGATATTTATAAAAAATATTGAAACATACCACGCTGCTGTTAAGATTGGGTATAATCTCCTCCCTGATGACGACAATCCAGAGCATAGGGGCGAAGATAGCCAGCGCTACCGCCCACAAGAGTAAGATGACCAGGAGGGCAGTCTTTCTATTCAACTTGGGTATCCTGATGGACTGAGTAATGGCCAGGTAGCGATCTACAGACATGGCTGTGATCGTAAATACGCTGGCTGCTACAGATACACCTGGAACAAAAATATTTTATTAATATTTTTTGGTAAACTTAAGACGTTAACATTGTGGAATTCCAAATTGACGATTTTTTATGAATAAAAATACAATGAAGGTGTATAGCCTTCGAAACATGTCAAAACATTAATGCAAACGGGGTTTAATAAAAAAGAAACGATAAAAACGAATTTATTTATTCTAATACTAAGGAAGTTACGAAGAAGACGTGCGCTCAATAAATAGTTATATCTTGAAGCGTTACGACGATTGCGTGCGAATATTCGTCGCAAGAGCATTTCAATAATCCAACGGCTTATGCTTCACTGCTTATTCGTTATTTTTGGCTAAAACATGGCGAAAGACATTGATTGTCTTTCAGAAGATAAAAATCACATTGAAAAAATAACGTTTCTGTACCATAGATGATAAAATGAACATTTCAGGACCATCAACTCAAAAACCGAGTTTCCAAAGTATTTAAATACTGAAGAAATATTGCCATTAGTATAGGGTATTTTTTTCGAGGTATACAATATACTCGTACATAATCGTGAAGTCCAATTTTCGACAACTATACCGAGCAATTGGGTAAAATGGCAAAATGTACTAACTACAAATTAACTGTTGATTGTCAAATTGACAGTCTGTAGAAACAATGTTGCTAGTTTAAAAATCAAACCAGTAAAAAAAACACCATAGTTAATACTATGAAGGAAACATAATCTCAGTGAGTTAATAAAGAAACATTCAGGGTGTTTTCGTATAAAAATTATTAATTTTATAACCAAAATATTTCGTTACTTTTTGATCAAACCATGTATCATGTATACCATGAAGTAACTCGTTGAAAATGATATCGAAAAATGAATTTGAGAATATTGAAAGTTGAATGGCTACAAATTGCTAATTTGGACAATTCAAATACCAAAGGTCTTGTGTAATTTCAGATATTAAATCTACAGATACTTTTAGTTATAAGAGTTTGATGTTCTCTGGTGCACATTTAGGTGAAATGATTTACGTCAAAGCTTAAGTGTCAAATTTAATTACTAGTAAAAGCTTAATTGTCGTTTAAGATTCCTTTGATAGTAAGCTCGCAATTCGACCATTTCATGATAACGTTGGGTCATAAAAGCCCATCCCCGAATGGATTTCAGGTACTTTCATAATACGTATATAAAGCACATTCAATGTGGAAATATGTTGAAATGTCGAAAAATGTTATTTTCATTTCCAATTATAACACCACGGTTAAAACTTTTTGATTATATTTGAACATTGATACGAAGCCATACATTTTTGGTAGTTTCACATTTAAAAATATAAATATAAACAAACTGTTTGCGTATAGCCCTGAAGAAGCTCGCTAAATAGTGAAATCAGTTTTCCCAACTTACTCAAAATAAAGTGGAATAATATAAAGGAAAACAAGTGATTAATTTTATTTTTGATTACTTTAGATTTATTGAGGAACATTATTATTTTAATACATAATGTAGCCAGGAAAACTTATTTTTGATAATATTTATATAAGATAAGATAAAAATTGGCGATAATATTTATTATGATGAAAACATCTTTATCCTTTTATTATTTTTCTTTATTTTTTCATCATTTATTCATTATTTTTAATTGACCATAAAATTAAATAAAACTTCTAGAAAAGGTCAATTTTCATAATATTAAATATGGTGTTTTAGATCATCGTACAAAAATTTGTTAATTTCGAATGTCATTATTTTACGAATCAGATCAATTTTAAGCTGACATTTTTTCCCAATTTGAATAAAATTAATATATTAAGAATGCAAAATAAAATCAACATATTCCAAACTTAATGCGCATTTATTAATTTTTTTAAAGCTTTCATGAAGCTATTAATGCAAGTACTAACAAGATTTTTCTTAATTATTATTCAAGTTTTTTGAAATACACATTCTCTATAACGTAAGAACAAACAAAATAGTAAAAACGTATGAATGAAACATAAAAGTGATGTTCTTGGCGGTGTTTTATGCAATTAACAGTATCATGGTAATTAAATAAAAACTTAAAAAATGATTATAAATTTTGAGAAAACTAGTTATAATGGTGGTAAGAAAATTTCTATTTGAGAATTGTTGTGGCGATGAATAAATATGTACGAGTACATATAAAACATGTCAATTTATTTAGAAAAGTTTTTCTAGTCAAGAGTTCCTCGAAAGAAATATGCCTTATTTTTCTTTAAAATATTTTTCCCCTTGATTGATACAATTCCTATTAAAGGAAATGGTTAAAAGTTCTGCAAACAAATATTTAAAAGTATTATTGCTTCAATATGTACCAATGAAAAGCTTGTGATGAATTGAAGGTTCGATAGAATCATGATTTGAAATTCTTTAAAAATGAGATTTTAAAATTCAATTTCACATTATAAACTTGCTCAACTTCTGTACTATTGAAACGCTCAAAATAAAATAAAAGTCAGAAGTTTGATGCAAATAAGAAAAGTGATACAATAAAGATAAACTTTTGAGAATATACGAACTTAGAGAAGCAACGTGGTGGTCAATCTGTATACTAAATACGGTCCCGGGTTGTGATTCTTTTTAGCCTTATACTCATTTTCTAGAGTTGGCCTTCCTTGAACAAAGATTTTGCATTCACTGATCATAATATCTCATTTAATTTTTTTTTAAAGACACAAAATCAGAAAACATTAAGAGTTCAGTGACGGTGGGTTATATTCGAGAGACAGAAGCAAATGTGATATTGGGAAAAAATAAATTTAATATGGAATTAGGCAAAGATTCAGGAAGCAAAGCCGATTACTCACTAAAACTGAGAGGGAGAGGAAAGGGAACCAAAATGTGGCATCCTCACTCTTCCCCCTATCGCGGAAATACTACATCCCCTCAGGTGAAAGGGACCGTAAAATCGGCGACTTCGGGTCTTAACAGCTGGCCGAGCGGTCCTGCGGTCCAAGAAAACTCCAAAAAAATAATTACAAAAACGGCTGGCACCAGCCCTACTGAAATGCTCTCATGATCTCACAAACACAATCTGGCACTTGAAACTGTGATTGCTGTATCTGTGCCTGTCTTCGCTGTATCATTATTTTATTTGTTATTTCATTTGGGACTATTGCAGTGCACCAGATTTATATTGTAGAGCCTAAAAGCATCAAGACGATTTATAATATTGTAGTAAACATTATTGTTTGGTGATTTTACTTGGGTCCAAGAAAAATTGCTATTGTAATTAATAATGGAGTTTTACAAAACTAATATATCAACCATCAATTAGTATCGAGACGACTCAGTGCTGCAAGCTAAACCACCCGTAATTCATCCTTCCATCTCAGAGCCGTTCCAAATATCCTTTCACACTGACAACGAAGTTTCCCTCATTCCCCATCAGTGATGGATAGCGAGAATTCCGTCCATACCGTTAGACAATCTGACCATACCCTGATGGCATATACGGTTTGAAGTATATACACAGCTCGGTACAGTAGTAGGGTCGCAGGCTATTGGAGACCCCAGGCGGCAGTGCTGAAACACTGGATCGGAAACAATTTCACGGACCTCTCAAGTGAGCGACATTTAAGCGGGTTTCTCGTGCAACTAAGATTCTCACGAAAAAGCATGGCAGACGCCATGATGCGAGGGAAAATGAAACCCTGTTCCGTTTGGCCTACGCTGAGATCATCCTTAAACATTCAATTAAAACCACTTCTAGTTTATGCTGACTTGACTGTCGTTCGGTTAGGCAACCACCGTATTTGTCCTCGGCAGGGGCAAACGGAGAATGTTCGGTAAAACACGCGTTATTTATACGAATCGGTGTCCCGACTCGACGATGAAATATGATTAAATTGTAGCTATAACAAGCAAATAACTGTCAATCATATGTCATCTGTAAAATTAAAAAAAAACTTTGTTTTACGTAGTATCATAATTCTTCTTTCTCTGGTTTCAATCCTGGGATTGGTTTGCAGCAATTTCCTCCATTATTCTCTTCCATTTTTCCCTGTCTTGTGCGGCTCTTTTGAGATCTGCATATGATGAGCAGCGTACGTCCACCAACAGGTCCTCCAGGTACTCTCGACGTGGGCGTCCCCTAGAGTTTGTCCCCTCGATCATACCCTCCATTATGGCATGCAAGAGACCTTCTTGACGTATTACATGGCCGATCCATCTTGCACGCCTTTCGGACAAGGTCCTGAGCAGGTGCCTTCCTCCTTCGATTCCTTGAAGAACTTCCTCATTCGTGATGTGGTCTCTCAGGAAATTCCAAAGAGTCTTCTATAGGACCACATCTCAAAAGCCTCTAGTCTCCGCTTATCCCTTTCGGATAGGCACCATGTCTCGCAGCCGTACATCAAGACACTCCATACATAGGTCTTGATGAGGAGTATTCTCAGTTTTAGGTCTATATTATTTGACTCTATTATTTTCGACCTTTTATTAAATGCAAGCCTAGCCTGATGTATACGGCTGTCGACCTCGCTCTTAGACCGACCGTCCCATGTTATCATAATTGTATTTTTATTATTCAGTTAAATTTATGTATTACAATTGTATTTTTATTTTTCAGTTTATTTTTCAACGTATCAGTTAATAATGTTAAAGTATCATAGTGTTTCGGCCAAAACAGTGGACTATTTAATTATAAATCATATTCAAGTTTTGAAAATCTAATGTGTCGCATGGAAACGTGACACATTTATTACCTGAGAGCCTTGGGAATACTAATTTTATTTTTCTGATTAAAAAGTATGAATTTTTTGGGTTATATACCATAAACCTAAATGGGATATATGAGAAACTTAATGACGTAAAATAATTAAATTATATAAACTAACCAACTACTCGTAAATGTAAGATGTATTCTTCCGGGAACGTTGTGGTTAGAGATGACCAGGTGAAAAACATTTGGCTAATAACTATGACGACGCATTAATTGTAATGTTGATTGGGATAATCGACTCAAAAAACCATAGTACTATAAATTTTTCTTACGATTGTATTTATTTAAGTCCAAAAATGTGTTTACGCACCGTACGTATAAATTTTGTTCTTGATTACTTCTTGATGTATAAATTGATCCATTTGTTTTCGTACGGTCTTTTTGGCAAACTTCAATCTAAAGGGAAAGGAACATAAACACATAGGAATGTAATGAAACGTTTTAGTCGGTTCTAACAATATACACCCTGTTCAAACAATTCTACCAAGTTATACAGTAAAGGACATTTAAGTTGAGCAATTAACGGTCGTATAAGGTTGTGACCATACGAGCGCTATCTTTGATGAATTTTCGTGCCGTCATTTGCTAACAAAATATTACTAGCGTCGACAACTGTTTATCTGTTTATATAGTTATTTTTTTTCGAAGAAATATAAATATATTGAATAAGGATTCAGCTCTCCTTGTTTCATTCATCATTTCAATCTGGCTCGCGCTGTTATCCCAGACCAAGTGTCCTTATATATTCTTAAACCGTCGTTTAAGTTACCTGCGGTTTTCTAGGTTCTGATATGTCTAAATCATAACAGTGCACTTGCAATGATTAATTAATGAATACGGTGCTTCATTATTCACTCAATTTAACAATAATTTAGTATTATTTTTAGTTTGTAAGATAATTGTAAGCTTTTTATTTTCCCCCAAATCCACTACACATTCTATGGGCTTAACATCTATGTCTTGTATAAAGGCTACCCTTAACAAAACTAAATAATATCATTGCGATTTTTGAACAATAACATATTCGACATACTTGGTTATTTACATTCATAACATATTAAAATTTATAACGTTCTTGAATATCCATTGAAAATTTTTAATCTGATATGGACTGAAAGCGTAGGTTTTTGTATTTGATAACCGGCATTTAATTTATGTCGGATAAAAGTAGGATGGCGACCTTTGTGGGTTATATTTCTTCATCATAAGTTTTCATTTTGGTCTTAAAAGTTGAACGTGTTTCAAAGTTTATTATATTAATAATTAACTTCGAAATTGGAATTATAATTAAAGTCTAAAAATAACTAAAATATACCTTTACAAACTCTATAGCGTATTAATGTATGAACACGAACTTAATATGTACTAGCACAAATAAAAAATGTACATTTTTATTTTTAAATAATCCATTGTATTGGCCAAAACTCGCTCTTACTTCAACATTATTAAATTATTAGTTAAGTTCAAATTTTGAATCACTGTTATTATATGTATCACGACTTATTTTAATAAGATTATCGCGACAGCTGTTTCATTAACCTATGATGGCACCACATTAAATTTTTTTATAACACCTAAGTGAAGGTTTGTATACTTAACGGTACAATGTTGGCTTGAATCCCGTTTTTAATATTGTATTAGTCATTGATGATGAAGCTGTTCACAAGCTTATGTGTTACGAGAACATTGCGGGGAACATTCAGGGAATATAAATATTTAACCGGAATAATTAGTTGAGTAGAGTTGAAATCAAATATCTTGAAGCTCTGCCAACCAATAAGTTTGAATGTATGTTCTACAAATAATTAGTAAGGTTCTCCAGATCAGATTTGTTATATCTTACAAATGAACGGTAATTTTGTATGATATATTTGTATAATACACTTTTTACTACAAAAATGTAACCGTATGAAAGGTTTGTGGGGCAGAATGTCAACACTATTATAAGTTTCATAAAGGCAGTACCTGGAGGATCTGTTGGTGGACGTGCGCTGCTCATCATATGCAGATTTCAAAAGAGCCGCACAAGACAGGGAATAATGAAAGAGAAGAATAGAGTAAATTGCTGCAAACCAATCCCAGGATTGAAACCAGAGAGAGAGAGACTGAAGAAGGACTGTTTGTCCGAAACATGTCATAATTTTTTTTTTAATATAAGTGTTGTATATAAAAAGTGTATAAAAAGAAAAATAGAAATAAACTATCATAACAACACAAAGTATGGCGTATACAGAAGAAATTCTTATTTTTCTTTAACTTTGGCCGTGCAATACAATTAAAGGGTGTTGAAATGGATAAATTATTCTCACATGGATATCTATTCCATTGCCTCCCCCATCTGACGATATTTTGACCTCGCAAATTTCCCTAATCTTTGAATTACTATGTCACGTAGTGTCTTGCCGCTTTGAAATTAAGAATTTTTAGAAAATTTCGGTAATTTTTTTTTAGATGAAAGGAAAATTACGGTATTGTTCTAATAAAATGAAGTCAAACATTTTATAAGCTATTTTTGGTAGCATAATACATTTTAAATACACAAAAAAACGTAAGAATTACTTCCGATTCTAAGAAAGAAATTATCATCTTATTACAATTCACTCAGTCAAATCTTGGATATTTTTCTTTCTATCGCCTCGCGGCAAAATTCCCTGAAATATGTACGTCAATGTAATGTAGACACCCACGTAATGTTGACAGGTTTTTATATTCCAACTATGAAGAAAACTTTTTCCTCAATTTCGGGGTTATTGGAAAACGGTTCGTCAGTACCTAAGGTGCCTTCAATTGATCACGTGCTGATTTGATTAGTGACAAGGGATTTGAGATTTATACTTGAAATGTAATCTTATTTTTCTTGGCCTCGAATTTTTTTTTAACGTATATTTCAGAATGCCAAAAACCATCCGTATCCCTAACATAAAAAAAAAACATTATATAAAAATGATCTAGTTTATATATAACTAAAAAGTAAAATTAATCAAGATTTCAAATTAAAATTAATTAGGATTTCAAAATAACTTGGACCAAGTAAAAATTTATGTATTTAATATAATACGAGTATTACATTAATAACAATGAAATAAAACGATATTTTTTAATAACTACTTCCACTTTTTCTTTATTTTGACAGTGTCCAACTTCAAGTTGAATGGCATCGACAGACTGGTCTAAAGACAAAATTGATGTATATAGGTATTAAGTAGCTTTGTTTAATTTAATTATTATTAAAAATAAATTTCTATAAAAAAATTCAGTAAAATCATTGCATAATTTACTTTTTATTTACTCTAATATTTTGTACACAACAGATCGTTTTAACCAAATAACCGTTTAGAATTGGATTTAGCTATTATATTGATTATCATGATACGTAATAGGCAGTTAATCTATCGCCATTTTACTGTCACATGAATTCTTAAACAGAGCAAAGAAATTTTGAAAATCATACTGGCATCGCCGGAAATCAATGCCAGGACCTTAGATAAGGAAGAAATTAAGAAAACCAGTTTCAATACATTTCCTTGAATTGTGCCACCCAAGAATACAAATTTCATCAAGATTTCAAACGCACTAAGAACCAATCAAGCTACCCCGCCCAAGTGTATTAATCATTACTGGAATCAATAGGAGGTTGACATTATTACAAACATTCAACTCTTAAGACGCAATAAAGTAGAATATATTTCGGTCAAATATGTCTTCAGAAAAAAAAATATAATCCTTCCAATAACCAACCAAATAAGCTTTTAAAGTAATACACGTGGTTTATTGAATGTCAAACATATTTTAAGAGGCCTTACTTATTATTAAAGGCTCCTAAAACTTTTTGTTGAGCCTAATAATTTTATTACGGTTTTTTGGATGAATATACCTATAGCGTCTATACCGTGGATTTCTATGATTATGATTTATATTATACATAAATTAAAACGCTTATTTCTAGAAGCGATATGATATTTTTAGGAAATGGCTTGTTTTGAATTGCAATGGAATTATTTCATTCACAATGGCAAAACATGTCACTCGTATAAAATATATGGTAATACAAATTTTTTAAATGCAAAAATAACAATATATAAAAGCCCAAGAGCGATACCACCAATGTTGTCTGAGAAGGATTTTGAATGTGAAATGGCAGGACAAACGGATAAATGACAGCATGCTTGCTATGGTCCATATGACAAATGTTGAGGCTGCTTTTGTTCAGAGACAACTGCGCTGGGCTGGCCATGTCATTAGAATGCTTGTGAGTAGACTCCTAAGGAAAATTGTATACTTTCAGCTTATGATATACATTCAAACGTAGGTTAGACGAAACGCTTCAAAGACTGCCTAAAAGTGAACCTTCCAAGGACTTATATTAATAGTGAATCCTGGGAAAATACTGCATAAGACAGACCTTAGTGGAGAATAAAAGTACACAAAGACACGAACCACAGCGAAGAGATAACGCCGCAAAATGGAGGAGGAGACGAAATGAGAGACCATCGGGAGTCAGCGGCGGTTCCACTGCAACGCCTCCCCCTGCTCTAAATGCCCCAGAGTGTGTGTGTCCAGGGTTGGACTCTTAAGCCACATGAGGATCCACAACCATGAAGGACGTCTTCCTCGGGTACGATTGACAGTCGATAATTATGATGATTAAAACATATAAAAATAGAAAAAATATGTTTTCATTCATATTAATTGAGTTACGAGTAAACTTTTCTCAACATAATCAAATGATTTTACTGAAATCTCTTGATGGAAGTTCATTTTAAATAACAATTAAATAAAACGATGTTTTTTAACTACTTCCACTTTTGTCTTTATTTAGACAGCGACCGGTTTCGCCAGGCTCGCTGGCATCGACAGACTGGTAACACTATTGTAAACTTAGTCCTTTATATACATACAGATCAGGGGTGGTAAACATGATTCTATACAAAAATAATCTTCAAATATTTATGTAAATTTTTTCTGAACTTAACTATTGGTATTACAGGTATTCTTGGATGTTCGTGTTTAATACAATGGGTTTTAATTTTTATTATCTCTTACATATTCATATATAATTTTTGAAAAAATGGTAATTTTGTTAAAATTTTTACTGAATTTAAATATTATATGTTATAGTTCTTGGTCCGTAAGGTTGGCCGCGCCTTATTCGGTTTTCCCAATCCATATAGCTGCTAGGGTCTGGAATCAATCAAAAACACATTTTGGGCAGTAATCGATTCCAGGAATATTTTTTATTTCTTTATATGGGGTATAGCAACGGGGAGTGCACAAACAGTATTTGGTCATTAAGAACTACTTGGTCAGGGGTATTGTATTTTAGCCTATTTATTTCTAGAATTTCTAATTTGTCTAGTTTTTGACTTTTTGGGCATTTATGCAAGATTTTAGCGTTTTCGGTTGGGTTAAATGTATGATTATTTTCAATAAGGTGGTTAGCAAAATTGGAGTTTGTTTTATTATTTCTCCGACTTTGTATATGTTCCCCGATTCTAGTTTTGAAGGCCCTTCCTGTTTGGCCTACGTAACTTGCAGGACACGTACTGCAGTTAAGTATGTATGTGCCTGAATTTTGCATATTATCTTTTTTATCTTTATTGTTTACGATTAGATTTCCTAAGGTTTTATTATTATAGAACGCTGTAATGCAGTTTTCTTCTTTTAAAACGCGTTTCAATTTGTAATTTATATCACCTATGTATGCTAATTTAGCCCATTTTGTTTTTTTGCCTGCATCTGTTTCTTTAATATCATGTTTCTTTAATATCATGTTTCTTTAATATCATAATCATAAATGAAATCAGTAATAGCCTCACTATTAAAGAAACAGATGCAGGCAAAAAAACAAAATGGGCTAAATTAGCATACATAGGTGATATAAATAACAAATTGAAACGAGTTTTAAAAGAAGAAAACTGCATTACAGCGTTCTATAATAATAAAACCTTAGGAAATCTAATCGTAAACAATAAAGATAAAAAAGATAATATGCAAAATTCAGGCACATACATACTTAACTGCAGTACGTGTCCTGCAAGTTACGTAGGCCAAACAGGAAGGGCCTTCAAAACTAGAATCGGGGAACATATACAAAGTTGGAGAAATAATAAAACGAACTCCAATTTTGCTAACCACCTTATTGAAAATAATCATACATTTAACCCAACTGAAAACGCTAAAATCTTGCATAAATGCCCAAAAAGTCAAAAACTAGACAAATTAGAAATTCTAGAAATAAATAGGCTAAAATACAATACCCCTGACCAAGTAGTTCTTAATGACCAAATACTGTTTGTGCACTCCCCGTTGCTATACCCCATATAAAGAAATAAAAAATATTCCTGGAATCGATTACTGCCCAAAATGTGTTTTTGATTGATTCCAGACCCTAGCAGCTATATGGATTGGGAAAACCGAATAAGGCGCGGCCAACCTTACGGACCAAGAACTATAACATATAATATTTAAATTCAGTAAAATTTTTAACAAAATTACCATTTTTTCAAAAATTATATATGAATATGTAAGAGATAATAAAAATTAAAACCCATTGTATTAAACACGAACATCCAAGAATACCTGTAATACCAATAGTTAAATTCGGAAAAAATTTACATAAATATTTGAAGATTATTTTTGTATAGAATCATGTTTACCACCCCTGATCTGTATGTATATAAAGGACTAAGTTTACAATAGTGTTACCAGTCTGTCGATGCCAGCGAGCCTGGCGAAACCGGTCGCTGTCTAAATAAAGACAAAAGTGGAAGTAGTTAAAAAACATCGTTTTATTTAATTATTATTTTCTCAACATGTTTCGAAGGTATTTAGCCCTGGTCATAAACTCAATTATTTCGACGATAAAGGTATTATACAACATAAAAAAAATGTCGAGAAAAATATTTCCATCGTGGAAATAAAGGTGTTTTAATTCTTAAATAAAACATTTTTCCTTTACACGTTACACCCAAATTCAGCATTACATAATAATACTGATAGAATAATGACTTGTTCACCCTGGATTGACTTATAAACAAATAACTCAAGACAGGGAAAATATTGTTAAAGAACTGTTCAAAAGTTATAACTTCTGAATGAATAAATAAAAAGATAAAGCAAGATAAATAAATAAAATAAATGACAAACTGTATCTCAAGTAATGGTCAAAGTTGAACGTACTTGATAAACCCCCGTAAAAAGTAATAATTTAAGCAAAATTATTATTATATTATATTTTAATAATATTTTTTAATGAAAAATAATACCAATTTACAAAAAAAAGAAAATGAAGTAAGGTTACATATAAATAACTTTCTAATATTTTTTATATATTCTTTTTCTTCTATTTATTCAATTTAAAAGTTTCAAGACATAAAACTTTACAGTATCCATTTTAAAAGATTATTTTCTAAGTTTAAAAGAACTTTCGTAGGGTTGGATTAAAATTTATGCTATCATTCCAAATAGTGTTAAGATAAAATTTCCTTTATAACGTTTAAATAATTACGAAATTCTAAATACTTCCAAATAATTTCAACAATGATTTGCACAACTTCGAAAACAGAATTATAAATGGAATTTCGTTTCTGATTGAAGAATTTTCGCTGTGTTTACACCGCAATCAATAAAACGTGTTGCTAAATGAAAATTTGGTGGAACGTTCATTTGAGGAAAGAAATTAAAATGGACCTCTCTTATCTTTGATCAGAAGGGCTTGTCGAGCATTTTTTGTTTATGAAAAACGTTGGAAAAATCCGCATGGAAAAGAACATCCGTACTAATTAAATTTAACAAATTAATTTTGTTATTTGAAAATTCATGGTACAAGCTCATTATAAAGAATAAAAATATTTTTGCTTTGTAAGAAATCTTTTTCAAATGTAGTTGAAGTCCACTGATGTTTCGTGTCTTCGACCGGTTTCGGCAACTCGCTGCCATCTTTTGGCCATGACCATAAGATGACAACAAGCTACCAAAACCGGTCGGAGACACAAAAATAAGTGGATTTTAACTAAATATGCATTTAAAAAGATTTTTTACTTTTTATCTGTATTTTCAATACTAAAATTTAACATTTTTCTAGAAACAAAATGAACCGAAATATTTTTTTCTTTTGTAATGCAGGTTACTACGTATTTTTTTGGATAAACTATTATAGAGTTAATATATGTTTTTTAATATTTTATATCTCAAATATATTAGAAACACTATTTTAGAATAAAAGAAATTCTAAGAATGTGTCTGTGTTCACTATAAACATAATGTTTAATTATTTTTCATACAAAAAAATTGGCTTCGCATAAATTAAAAATGCAATTTAAGATAGACCATTAATATTCAAGGGTGCAGATTAAAAGGAAAGTTAAGAGTTGGGAAACTTTTTCAACTTCAAGTTTGGTATTTTAGCAAAGCTTTTAGATGAATTTAGTACCAGACTAAAAAGTACGAGCCTAAAATATTCAATAGAATCAAGTGCCTCGCATATTTTGTGAATACATGAGTACATGACGTGACTCTCATAAACATTTGCAGTCACCTTTGTACCTGCTTCTAGCATCATTCGCCGCTCATTTAAATGTCAAATTCAGTTTTGATCATTCAAAGAGCTCGCCAACCAAACGCATGATTTGTGCTCGGCAAATATAATTTGCTGGGTAAATACAGCGTTAGATGGAAACGAGTGTTTACTACAGTGGTGTAGCATCGTTCATGTTCGTTTTGATTTTAAACGTCTATAAATTAAACGTTTACGAATATTTTAGAGCGAGTCACCCTAGATGTGATTATTTGATTATAGCTCTGCTACACTTTCCCGTGATTTACCTCTGAGAAAGTAAGGCAATTGTCGTTGACATTAAGTTATTAACAAACTGACAATCATGCCGTCTCCCCGGAGGGGTTGGCAGAAAGAATGGACTGCCACACTGTTCTATCCTGACATACTTATCTCGCTTCCTCTACATTCATATATCGTGTCATGCGTAAGGAGGGTCTTCAGGATATCGTTAATGTATTTATGGAGGCGTTCGAGATGATGGGACTTAAGGTTAATATTGAAAAGACCAAAGTCCTGTATCAAAAATAACCCAAATCGTCAAATATTGCCCCACCACTAATATATGTAAAAGACACCCCACTCGATGCTGTCTCACACTACCAATACCTGGGTAGCCATATATCATAAAAGGTACACATTGACGAAGAGGTCTAATACCGCATAAAGTCGGCCAGCGCTGCCTTCGGGCGGATGAGAACGAGAATATTTGACAATCATGACCTCAGAAAGGACACCAAGTTGCTTGTCTACAAGTCCGTTGTCCTGCCAACACTCTTGTATGCCTCGGAAACATGGACCCCATACAGAAGACACATAAAAGCTCTAGAGCGATACCACCAACGCTGTTTACGTAGGATCCTAAATGTGAAATGTCAGGACAAACGGACAAATAACAGCATACTTGCTGAGGTCAATATGACAAGCTATTATTCAGAGACAACTGCGCTGGGCTGGTCACGTCGTTAGAATGCCTGAGACAAGACTCCCAAGGAAGATTATGTACTCTCAGCTTACCTAAGGGAAACGTTCACACGGTGGTCAGAGGAAACGCTTTAAGGACTCCCTTAAAGGAAACCTATATAAGACTAACATCGACTGTGATTGCTGGGAAAAGACTGGAGAAGACAGACCTAGGTAGAGAACAACAGTACATAAAGGCACGCAAGACTTTGAAGCACAGTGCAGAGACGACGTCGCAGAGAGGAAGAGGAGGAGAAAGGAGAGACCACTGAGAGACGGTGACGGCTCCATTACAAGCGCCTTCCCCTGCCTCAGATGTCATAGAATATGTGGGTCCGGGATCGGGCTCCTTAGTCACATGCGGGCCCATAACCGTAAAGGACAGTCTTCCTCGGATATGAAGGACACCAATGATGATGACATCGTGTCATGCACGCACCTCGATTTCTCCGCTCTTCACGTGACCGATATTTAATATTAAATTGATCTGATCGTGTCACGTTTTCTTCGACCTTCTTCTATTTCTTGCTCCGTTAACGTCGTTTACATAAACCTTCCTTACCATTCTGTCTTTACTCTTTCTTTCCATATGTCCAAACCATATTAACGACCCTTTTATTATTTTGTTCATTACACTTCATTCGCACCGCATTCACTTCTTATATTTGCATTTGACACTCTATCATATACAGATTTACCACACATTCGTCTTAGAGATCTTATTTCTACGTTGACATTGAGAAACGTTTTCGAAATATGTCTATACATATTATGATTATACTATACACCAAAGCGCCTTTGAGGTGAGTTATTCAAGAAATTTTTAATATTAAAAATAAAATCGATGTAGCAAAATTAGTCTAAAAAAATCTTACCTTGGCTCTACTGTAAAATTGTTTTTTTTTACACTTAAAATGTTCTTGCTCTCAGGTATAGAAAAATTAAATGTCGGTCGTGCAAAAAGTCGGAGAAATCGATGTGCGTACAAGACACGATGTGTGAGGAAGCGAGAGAAGTGTGTCAGGAAAACACATGTAGGCGTTCCATTATTTCTGCCTACTGTTTCGGAGAGTCAGCGTGATGGTTAGTTTGTTAGTTTTTATCGATCATAAAAAAACTTTCTTATCAATCCTTACAGGTAATGGGTCTAAAAAGAAATAATGGCATCGATTTCAGTAAGACCTTTGTGATGCATCTATCAGTCTTATGTTGTAATGGCTGTCGATTTGTAAAACGTTCCGATCAGATCAATGTTCGGGCAATCTAGTAAACATTTATTCCGCACTCGTACATTTTATTTTCTCCATATATCACTGTTAAGTTTTCATAACCCATCCCACGAATTTCATGACACAATTTGTGCTGGTAGCCAAAATACAAAGGGCTGTACAAAACGATCGTCATCATCATCTTAGCATGGAAATTCAGAGCGAGTGCACATAATCTTGCGAATATAGTTTTACGATTTATTTATTTTTTAAAAACACAATTTTTCTGGATATGGCTAAAGTAAGGGTGGCAGAGATGAGGACGCTGAGGATCAAGCAGGAAGGAATATTCGAGATAGGGTGAGGAACACGGCTATCCGCGAGATCTGCAAGGTGGAAATGTCGTAAGATTGGGCAGACAACGCAGAATATACTAGAATGCGCACGTGCAGAGGATGGATCTCACCAGAATCCCACACGCTGTGGCGCATTAGATTCCTGCCGGCTGTCGTTCCCGAGAGAGGCCAGACTGATTTCAGGAACAGACCAAAGGTCTATAAGGAGAAGAAGAAGAAGAAGATATTTCTGGAAATTTAATAAATTTTACGGGATGACCTTCGTGGCGATCCCCGGCGACGTCAGTGTGATAGTCACACTGTCCTTGGTCTGGTGTAAAATTCACGTGAAAATAAAATGGCGATAGATAAGCTACCTACCACGTGTCATAAAAATCAATATGAAAGCTTTACTATTTACGTCGATTTGTTTTGCGCTGTACTGATGTGAATACCGATTCAACAAAATAATAAATAATTACACCAGACAAGACTTCATCAAATGTTGAAACTTGGCGTTCATAAAATATAATGATAATTCTAGAAAACAAAAAAACTAACTAACTAACCATCACGCCGTCTCTCCGAAGGGGTAGGCAGAATGAATGGACTGCCACACTTTTCTTTCCTGACATATTTCTCTCGCGTCAATTTCTCTGACTCCTCACATGGCCGACATTCAATATTTGATTTATTTGATCGTGCCACGTTTTCCTCGGTCTTCCTCTCTTTCTGGTTCCATTTACATAATTAATATATAATTTTTTTTACCATTCTTTCTTCATTCATTCTTTCCATAAGTCCAAACCATCTTAATGATCCTTTCATTATTTTGTTCATGACACCATCATTCGCATCGCATTCACTTATTATATTTTCATTCGACACTCTATCATACACAGAGTATACACACATTCATCTAAGAGAAAACAAACGTTTTCAAAAATATTTATTGTTTATTATGAAGTCATTGTATCAGAAAGCAATGTAAGGCGGATGAATGCGTCCTTAATAAAATATAGGGTCAACGGCAAAGATTTATGGAACGAATGGATAAGGGAAGAATGATCAAAAAGATTTATGCAAGTAGTGTGAATGGAAAAAGAAGGAAAGCCAATGAAAATATGGCATGGCTGAATTAATCAATTATTGAAAAGCGTCCATGTTCGAAATTGGAACAATCGCCGTAGAGTTATGTCAGGATAGAACAGTGTGCTATTCCAGCCTCTCTGCTTACCCCTCCGAGAAAACATGAAAGCATGATGGTTAGTTATTTAGTTAAGCCATTGATTGGGAATTTACATTGTTAAAAAAACACATAATTTTGAATATAATTTCTGATCATGCTATATTCACTATGGTACGTCAATGTGTCTGCTAAACTAATCTGTCTGTGCTCACAACAAACAAGTCGCCATATATATAATTTAATGGATAAGGAGGATTTTGTTCATAAGCTGTTCTCTTATCCTGGTAAATAAAACGTACAAGATTAACAAAATATACCCATCCATATAAAATAAACAAGATAACAAAGTTGCTTGAATATAATTCTTCGGTAACTAATCCACGAAAAGGGCGAAAATGAATGAACAACACGCCTTAATCGTTACAAACAAAACCAGCAACCAGGTAGGAGACATTAGCAAATGATTTTTCTAATAAGATAGCCCATTAATTATTTATGAGAACGTCAATTTTGTTGAACAAATTACCCTTGATAATGCTCGAGCAAGGCGAAACATGTTATTCTCATAAAATATAATAAAATGGAAGTTTTTATCAATATTATTCTTTTTTATGGATTAATTTTATCTCAATAGAGACGAAGATGTAATTTTTTTGGATATATTTGCATATATGCAAGTTCCAAAAATTTGTCAGACGTGGTGGTCGTTAGAAGGGCGGAACGGGGAATGCTATTAACATAAAGTGATCGCTTAACCCAACCAATGACAGGTCATAAGTGCTGTAAATGCCTCGACTACCATATTCTGTTTCCAAAAAAATTACATCTTCGTCTCTATGAAGATAAAATTAATCCTTAAAAATGATTAACCCGCAATGGGTAAAAATCCAGTATTTGTCTACAAGTATTTGTATACATTCAAAAAACAAATATTATTCTTGTATAGATATTTAGATTCATGTTTGCCACTCCGGATCTATGTGTATATAAGAAATAGAATGAATGGCAGTGTCACCAGTCTGTCGATGCCAGCGAGCCTGGCGAAACCGGTAGCCGTCGAAATAAAGACAAATGTGGAAGTAGTTATATAAAACATCGTTTTATTTATGTATTATTTTTATCAATAACAAATATTAAATATTGAAACAATATTTTGATGTTTCCGCTGCAGGCAAAATAACCTTAGTACTAGATTCGTTTACTTTAAGATAATTACTAAGGTGAACGACATTATGAGTAAATAATACAAAAGTTTTGTTCAGTCACCGTCGAACGAATCGAGCGGGGGAAAAATAATTTTCCGAAGTGATCCCATAATCTTGGAAAGTTTCATAAATTTTTACGCTGTTCCTATAAAAAGTTAACATTCAATAAAACCAGCGAACTACTTCTCTTACCTGAGTTGTTCGCTAGCTATCACCCCGGTATTTTAGTCCATTGTAAAATTAATAACAAAGGCAGCAGGGAGAATATGCAGCAAGATGTGAACTAGTTTGAAATATTTTATTTAAACGGGTGTATAATAAATCACTTCTTACAATTCTGCAATAAATATTAGTTATAACATCAGAAAGGCATTTAAAAAAATAATTACTTAGAGATAGACGTTGAAAAAAAAATAGAGTATTCGTTTACTGATTTATTATTGTATGATAAAGAGAGTTCTTGAGCATCAGGATAGAACAGTGTTGAGGCCTCTTTCTCTGCTTACCACTTCAGATAAAATAGAGAGATCGATTTATGGGACTGACATGTTTCGCCTTTCTAATGTATTATCAAATGTTTGATATTATCTTAGAAAGCTGAAACATTGTCACTCCCATAAAATATAATATTAAAAAAAAAATTGTAAACTGACGTTTTCATTCATATTGATAATTTAATATAAAACTTACTAACTCGCCATCACGCCATCTCCCGAAGGGGACGGAAGGCAAAGCAGAAATAATGGACTGCTACACTTTTTCCTGACATAATTCTCTCGCTTCCTCAACATTCATACATATTGTTATGCACGTACGTCGATTTCTCCTACTTCTCGTGTAGCCGTAATTTAATATTTGATTTATTTGATCGGTTCACGTTTTCCTCTATTTCTAGTTCCGTTTACATCGTGAAAATATATTTTTTTAAACATATTTTTCTTCATTCAATGCAGTAGAAATGAGATCTTTTAGACGATTATCTGAATTACTCTATGTATGATAGAGTGTCGAATGAAAATATAAGAACTGAATGCGGTGCGAATGATGGTGTTATGAACAAAATAATGAAAGGATCACTAAGATGGTTTGGACATATGGAAATAATGGTAAAAAAATTATATGTTAACGATGTAAATGGAACTAGAAATAAAAGAAGACCGAGGGAAACGTGGCACCATCAAATAAATCAAATATTGAATGTCAGTCACGTGAGGAGTCGACGCGCGTGCATTACACGATGTATGAATTTTGAGGAATCGAGAGAAATATGTCAGGAAAGAAAAGTGCGGCAGTCCATTATTTTTGCCTACCCCTTCGGGGAGACGATGTGATGGATAATTAGTTTTTTTACTTCTTTATTATTTCCATATGTCCAAACATTCATTGTTTTATTCATAACACTTTCATTCACTTGGCATTCACTTCCTTTATTTTCATTTGACAATTTATCATGCACAGATTTTGAACGCATTCGTTTAAGATGAAGTTTTATATTATTGTTCAAGAAACAATAAATAAGAGATCCTTAGTTTGAAATTCGAAAAATATATTGTAAATCGATGCTGAGGCGTGCTATTTTGACGATCTAATTTAGATTCCAAACTTTCTCTCTCTTCAATCCCCTCAAGTGAATCCTGCATATGCCATATAGAAGGTTTTATTGTGACAGTTACTTTGAGCCTATGAAGTAGAGTTCCACCATAGCCCTTTATCGTGAAAAGAACGCCCGTCGAGCACTCTGTTCAGATTCTCAGCACGTTCTGAATGCGAGGTAATGGATTTTGAATTCAGAATCTCATAGAAAAATCAAGGAAGAAGGAAGAACATTGTTCGGATATTTTGATTTAGGAACCGGATATTAGAAAAACGAATATGCGGTAGATTTATCTATTTGATTATCAGATCTCAATATCCTAATTCTATTTTGGCCTCAATATGTCGCTTTTTCGGTAAGATTATTTTGTACGTAATGTATTAAATCAAAGCTTTTATTTATTTTGGTTTCTGTTTCATTGAAATAAATCAAATTTATTTCAATTTCTGGGTAAGGTTATAAGAGGAAACATATACGTACATCGGTTAATAGCCTTCGCTTTTTTCGAAAACTCGAGAAAAAAGAAAAAGTATTATATATCTAAAAAAAATACTGTAACAAAATAAGTGATGATGACTTTAAGTCATCTCTACTAATTTAAATATATCGACTGAAGCTAATATGGCAGTTCTAGTTCCAACAATATATACCAGATATATCGAAGTAAAGCTGGGAGCTGCCTAATCAGGAATTAACCACGGAGAAAAGGGAGATCTTCGACTCCGAAGCCCAGCATGGACGACGACGACGTAAAAATATAGTATTTGTCTCCTTTGATAAATAAGCGGTTCAAAAAACTACTTCTTTTTCTTCTTTTTCCTCAGCCTATTCCCGTCCACTCCTGGACAAAGGCCTCCTCCATTTGCTTCCAGGTCACTCTGTCCTGTGCAGACTGTATCTAGGTTATTCCGAAGTGTCTGTTCATATCATCCTTCCACCGTAGTTGCGGTCGCCCTGCACTTCTCTTTGCCGTCCACGGTCTCCAAGTCAGCAGTCTTCTTATCCAATTTTCATCTGAGCTTCTGGCTACGTGATCTGCCCATTGCCATTTTAGAGTCGCCACCCGGTGGATGATGTCAGTGAGTTTGTTTTTTTCTCTCACCGTATCGTTTCTGACTCTGTCTCTTAGGCTTATTCCTAACATGGCTCTTTCCATGGCTCTTTGGGTCACTTGTAGTTTATCGGCATTTTGTTTGGACAATGTAATAGTTTCAAGACCATGTACTAACTGGCAGAACGCAGGCTTCATAGACTTTTCGTTTCAGGTTGATCAGTATTTTCCGTTTTTTAAGGATGTAACTCATGTTTCTGAAAGCTGCCCAGCTTAGTCCAATTCTTATTTTTAGCTCTGCGGTTCGGTTGTCTCGGCCCAATCGAATATTGTGTCCCAGGTATGTATATTCTTTGACATTCTCAATTCTGTTGCTGTTCAAGTTAATTTCAAGCCTTTCCGTGCCCATCACCTGTCTTTGCCAGGTTTATATTCAAACCTACAGATTTGGATACATCGTTTAGTTCTTTCAGCATTTCAGCTAGTTCTTCCGGAGTGTTGCTCACGAGTACGATGTCGTCGGCATATTGGAGATGGTTTAAATATTTTCCAAAATGTACTAATCGAACACAAATATAATATTTCTTACTATGTTTAAAACATGTTTGCAAAAAAGTATTATTGATTTATATGATCCAGTCTACGCATAATTTCGTAGGGTACTGACATTTGAAATAAGCCAGGACGTATGTGCGCCACAATAGACGTGCGAACAAGCTGTTTGTACCAAACGTGTGTAAAGCATGCATTGTGTATATCAAAAACGACGTTTATTAAGTTTCCCACCCACCGAGCAGGCCTAAACGATCACAAAATGAAAATAAAAACTTCAGAAACGTTTTCTTTGTAATTTTAAGTGATTGCACGAAACAACGGCTAACTAATTTTAATTACATTTTGCGAGTGACGAAATTTCTTAAATCAGAAAATTTATTATTAATACTTGTATTTTAATACCAGACTAAAAACTTTTTAGTTTAAGCAGCTTCAAACATTTTACAAGAAGATGACTGAATTTTATCTGATAAAACTTTTTAACAATTATTTACAACGTATTTGATTTGTCCTAGATTTAATTTTTTTTTTCAAAGTTTGTTATGTCAAACAAATTTGATATACATATAGTATCAAAATACTGCATGATCCACTATATTTTTCATACATTCTAACAAAAAATAAAATAAAAATATTATCCACAAAATGATTCGAAGGTGACCTTTTCCATCCTCAGATGTAAATATAACAAAATCAAAATCGAAATCAAAGAAAGGCTTATGAAGTAAACATATTATGAGAAATCGTTAAAATTTTAAATGAAGGTGTAATTTCGTATATTGTAACTAGCTAACTAACTAGCTAACCATCACACCGTCTCCCCGAAAGGGTACGCAGAAAGAATAGACTGTCACACTTTAACCGATGCGGCACTCCATCCTTCCCTTTTCGCCCTGTGGGAGACACGGTGTGATGGGTTGCGAACCTCATCGCCATCAATAGGCGTAAAACATCCACAAAATAAATCTAAAACAAATAGTATAAAATAAAATAACAAATGAAAATAAAATTTTCATTTGTTCCAATGACAATTTGAATCATTTCTTCAATATTATTTTTAAGTTCTTGCTGGCGTTTGATTGCTTTAAGTACCTAATTGCAGCTAATAAAAAAAAGGTGAATGCGAGTAACATAAATCTAATAATCACAAAAGTCCGGATCGTTCATGTCTACAAGTCTACAACCATCTAAAATGAACATTATGTGTTTAAATATTTTTATTTTGTTAATTTATATTATTTTATATCATTGTATTTTATATGATTTGTTTTAGGTTTATTTTGCGGATGTTGGACGATCGAAGTGTGCGTGGTAGATGCCTATTGGTGGTAATGAGGTTCGCAACCCATCACACCGCGTCTCCCGCGGAGCGAAAAGAGAAGGATGGAGTGCCGCATTGGTTAAAATGTGACAGCCCATTATTTCTGTCTACCTTTTCGGGGAGACGGCGTGATGGTTAGTTAGTTAGTTACTTAAAATAACAAAAAAAAATAGTAAGAAAATAGAGTTTATATAAAGTAGTAAAATAGATTTTATTGTAACACCTGATGATGCCAACATCGATTGGCAAAACAGCTGTCGCGACACTCTCAGTGAATTAAAAGAAATTGTGATATTTCAACAGTGTTTTCAATTTTAACAGTAAAAATAATTTAACACATAATGTTCTTTTTAGATAGTGCACATATTGTCTATTTAATTTATGTTCCACGTATCCACCGTTTTTTTTAAATTAGCTGTAATTGGGCACCTCCAAAAAAAAAAATTGTATATTGTAAAAAGGTTTAATAAATAAAGTGGATTATACAGTGTTAATATTTTTTCTTCTTAATTGAGAATTCATTGTGATTTACAATGGAATTCCACAGTGTTAACGCCACTTCAATAAATTTAAATAGATGTCAATTAAATTTATTTTTAAGATTAAATAAAAGTAACACCAAATCTAATTAGATTCTACAGTATAGTATTACTGAACATTCAGGATAACACAAGAATAAAGTTCATTATATAATTCGTTTCTCAGAAAGGAGCTACTTAAGAACCAAATTTCTGAGATGAATATTTACATTAAAACTAACTCTACAAAATTCAGGTTGATTTGGAACATAACATAATTATTTAAATTGCTTATAGAATATTTAGTTTTTAAGTATAAAGTTTTTGAATGTATTATAATATCTAAAGATTTTTAGTAAATTCCTTAGGAGATGGGGAGAGAAATGGTTGGAATTCATTTGAGCTACAGTATTCGCAATATTCTAACATAAAAAGATCAATAACACGTTATTTTGGATACTGATAATCACCACCACCATCCCCAGTGTTACAACCCTTAATGGGTCTTGTCTCTCCATTCTGTCCTTCTCTGGCCGCTAACTCTTAGGCCTGCAATCTCAGGGCCCGACAGACTATCATGACACCATTGAACCATTTCAATATCGGTCTGCCGACGCTTTTTTGACGTAATGGGTTGTCAAATAACACACTTGTTGACAAATAATAATGTCAGCAAATAAAATTTCCTTTTATGACGCAAGTAGGAAAAGCAATCAAACTACTAAATGGAACCATTTCAGAGATCGATCTTTTGACATAAGAATAAATTACGCGGAAGTGAAGTGGTAAATATCTAATATTGACGAAAACGTCCAATATCTATAAGTGTATTCTTCTACGTAGGAATGACTTATTCCACTTCCTCCTAGCAGATGGAAATATGTCACTCTTACGTAAGATAACAATTATTTTAGAAAACAGACATTTTAATAAAAAAAATGTTGTTCAAGACGATTGATAAAAAATACGAATTTATATCACGTGTCCAGTTTTCCTACTCAGAGCCGAACTTGTTAATGTCATTCTTTTTCTTAATTTTCATTTCATTTCATCAAATTCTCATATAATAATTTGGCATTCCTGAAAACTTTAGTAAGATTTATATACGAACTCTTATATATTATAATTATAGTAATATATTTAAAATTTATTAATATATTCTTTATAAACGTGCTATCGGGTCCTTTCATCATTTACTAAGTTCTATATTCAGAATATTTTAAGTATTCAGAGTATTCTATCACATATACAAACTTCGTTATAATCTATAGATTATTCAAAAATCTAACTACTAGGAATAGTTTAAGTTTAGAATTTCACCATCATTAACGATTTTTACGAATACATTTTTTAAAACAATTTTCAAGCGTTTTTTGATTCTGAAATGTTACACACTTGATTTAATTATTATAATATCAAGCAATTAAAATAATTCGCAGGCTCAAACACTGTAAAAAATATATTAATCAGCTTACCTGTCACACGTGACGGATTACAGTCCGAGTAATTCATTGATTTTTTTGCTTCTATTATTAGGCATATGTGATTTATTTAAATAGACTTGTGCGATTGTGAGAACTTTTTGCAGCAAATCCATACCTCCACATAAAGTTTGACAAACGAACAATGTTTTTCGAAGACTTTAGAAAAATAATATTGCCGCAATACGAATATTTTTTCCGCCATATTTGTACCTAGTACTAACATATAAATATTACGGTCCGTGCGCCGGGCCTACTAGCGCCCGACACATCTTCTGCGACTGCCCCAGACGCGGTGGTACCGAAGATTGCCGAAGATTCCCGAGTGAACCATTCCCGAAGACACATAATGGAATAGCGTGTATTCGATCTTTGAATCCAAAAATGTGGGATTGGGAGTTGAAAATACCTCAAACTCGAATTTTCTGTGTTTTATACAATACATTCCATCGGGATCAACTTGGAACGTCTACAAACGCCTTTTTGATCCAATACCCAAGAGACATATTATATTGATGAGGCATATCTACATCTGGGTACCAAATTTTCTACCGTCTTCCTATTATAAGCTTGCTCTGAATTTTTAATTCCTCCCCTGTACGTATTATTCAACTTATTGTCGAATATAAAGGAAAAAATGTTATTTGAACAGTGATGTAAAACATCAAATTAAATAATTATTACGAATAAAAATGTCTGTTTTCTAGAAGATTTTTTTGTATTTCATGGAATATTATTTTCATAAAAATAAATAATTTAGGTTTGAATTTTTGAAAGATTTTTGATGAAAAAAAATATAATTATACATATTTTTTCTTGTATACAACAGGTCGATTGAACCCAATAACTGTATACAATTTATTTAAGCTATTATACTGATTCTCATGACATGTGATAGGTAGCCAATCAGTCGCCATTTAATTGTCACGTGAATTCTACACCAGATCATCGACAGTGTGACAATCACACTGCCATTGCCGGGAATCGAACCCAGGACTTTCGGTATGAAAGTTAAAGCTCTTATCACTCTTCCACGAAGGTCGACAATTGGAATTAAAAAAAAAAGTGGCTATTCAAGTATACACATTGAAATATTTAATTTGTTTAAATTTAATAAAATCTACAGTTTTTTGCATAAAAATAAAAATGCAATGGACGCCCTTAAGTTTAGCCAGTTATGCATAAACCTTCACGGTCTTGTGTTAAATATCTTGTGTACAAATAAATATAGGCAAGTTTGTTAACACTTTGTTTATGGCGTGCACATATTTGTGCGTTTCAGAAACCATATGTTATAGCGGTGTGGACATATATGTGCATCTCAGTTACCTTCAACTTCGTATACAGAAAAACACGTCTTGAACTTTTATTTTCTTCTCTCATGTTTGCATTGCCGTATAGCGGATAGGTGTCACTATAGAAGTAATACAAACATATTATCGATTCTTTTCTGGTTCAAAACATGGCTAAAAGTCATCATTCTCTTCAAGAAAGTTATATAAATTATCTTGAAACAAACACAGGCACGACAAATAGACGATAGGTAGTATTATTTTTATTTGTCCAAAATGAAATAAAATACAAAATTATTGACCTTTACTTTAGTCATTAGTTGATACTTATGAAGCCATATACTCGAGTGAGGGAAAGTTAAGAATTTGTAATATTACATCATTATTTTTTTTTTTCGAATATTTCGAATATTTCGAATAGTTTATAAATGAATACATAAACTTTTTTTTGTAAATACGCTGCTGCGTCTATATTTAACGAGTTTGAAATTGGAAAAAAATATTATAATAAATACTTTTTTGTTGTGACATTTTATGTAAATTGCGATTTTTTACGCGGAATGACTATTTATAGCCTACCGTAGGGCGCAAGCGAGTAATAACTAGGGCTCGGATTTATATTCGTTAAAAAAGTAAAAAGGATTTATTTTGTATGTTCAAAATATTATTTTATATTCTCAGAACCTCATATTTACTGTCCACTAGAATAAACAAAGTTGTATTGGTGACAATTATTATATTAAATACATGTTTTTCCTATATTTTCGGAGGTAAGACTCAGTCGATCTTTTCAAAAAAAAAATTACATGATAAAATGACCTCCCGACGTCATGCGTCAGTTGAAATAATAAGTAAAAACTTGTAGATTATACAATAAATAATAGCGTCGTCCACATGTTCTTCCTTTAGGACGGATGAATAATAAAAAACGGGATTACAGCGCAACACATCTTCCAGATTTTTACTGACAAGGTCTTCCTTTTCGCTTGGCCACGTCAACAATTATTTTTTCATAATTGCTAAACAATTTCCAAAACCTAAGCCAAAACGTGACGCTCGTATAAACAAAGTCATACACACACCACTCAGAACGTTTATTGGTAAGAAGTCGGCTGGAATATAGTTCTATTATTTGGTCACCGCCTGGGATCCGATATTCTCTGATGGAGGAGCGAGAGGAGAAAAAAAATCTGCGTTTTCTTTACCTCAGGGAGCGCGGTGGCTCGGTGTTCCAACTGAATTTTTGCTAGGTATGCTAAACTACCAATCATTGGAAATAAGGAGGAATATCCACTTGGGAGTTCACTTCATTCAGCTGATTAGCGACCGTATACAAAACTCGGATGTCCTGAGTGATGTAGGTCTATTTGTCCCTAATAATTAACTTCGTCAAAGACAGCACAGATTGTTTTATTTGCCGCGCTGCAAAAACCTGCACGAACCTGCCAATGGTTATGTCTGTGAGTATGGCAATATTTTTGCTTTGGTCGACATATTTCATGATAGTGTGAGTTGCCTCAGGGATGCAATATCAATGTTATGATTATTTCTTATTCTTATGCTTAATTTTTTTTTATGCTTCTCTTCTTATGATGTAATTGCAAACGATCTGGAAATATATGTCTGTAATGTTTGTGATTTATATCAAAATAAATGAAAACATTTTTTACTTTTTGTTTGTCAATTCTATCGTCATGTAAGTTTGAAAGAGGCACTAAATATAATATGGGTAAAGTATTATAATATTATAATATGACACTTTATTGCTCCCATCCCTTAAACCCTGAAATATTCATAAATATTCCCAAAAACCTAAAATATGTTTTTATATTCCCTAATAATAAGGGATAAAGGGGTCTATAGATCTCAAAATACAAAAAACGCCGTCTTTTGAAAGCTAAGCACAAGAAAAATATGCATTTTATATCAATTCGGAGCCCTAGTAAAAACACTTCCCATACGGAAAGTGTTAAAATACAACAGTTATGATGAATACAATATTTATAAAAATAATCAATAATTATGTTATCCCCTCAATCAGATTTATAATTCCTCAAATGTTATTATCTTCTTTAATTCTAAACCATTCTAAATCAATTCACAAAATCATAAATTTTTATTTCAATTAAGTTATTTAACATTTAAAATTCTATCAGACAAGCAAGGAAGCAGATTACTATGTTTATGTAAATAGATTTTCCGCCCTAATACTGATTAATACATAATATTTATTTATAAAATGGATTTGTCTTAGAGTTTATACAATAGTACTTGATTTACTAGTATTTTATTTCGCAAGTTAAAATTAATTAACGGAAAAATCAACGTTTTCGTGAAAACGGCCAAGTACTAGTATAAACCGGGCTTAAATGCTTGACGGGCAGAAAGATTATGACGTCACTCTATTCAGCTCGGGATTTACTTACTTATCAGAGAATATTTTGTTATACCAGACCTATGTATTTATTCTCTCTCTCTCTCTCTCTCTCTCTCTCTCTCTCTCTCTCTCTCTCTCTCTCTCTCTCTCTCTAATTCATATCATATAGGATCGGTCCTGCTTGTACACAATTTCCACATTCTTAGGTTATTATTATTATTATTATTTTGTTGAAAAAACTCCTTACATCATTACAGCGCTAGCCAAATCGATGTAAAGGGTGAAAAAAAAAATAATATCAAAGGAAATATACATAGAACCTTATGAAAAGGAAAAGCCAGTTATTTGCTTGCTGCCTTTATCGTAATGGCATTTACGAATTCGCCATAATTGCATCCAAAGAGGTCTATCTCTTTTGCAACCTCATTTAAGAGACGAATCGCCTTCAATACAGGAGAACTTCGAAGGGCCTCTGTGCGGCAATTTGACACGGTTTTGGCTCTGCTCCTGACAAAAGCCCCAGTTCTATAGTGTTTTGATAATACTGACCCACCAAAATGCAACCTGCCCATCTCTGCAACCGGTGTGGTTGGGAGAATGCTGTGCACTTTATTTGATATGGTGGTAGTCTTAGAGCATCAAATGGCCAAACCACCGGAGTCACGTCTTATTCAGCTTCTGTTAATTGAATAACTTTAAACCTGCCCGTGGCGTTTCAATCTCATGTGATGCCTTTTGATGTCCTCTGCTTATGTAAGCATTTTTATCTCGCCAACGTTAACTTTGCGTTTGTGATTTTCCTTTACAGTCTAACACTCCACACTGTCAGTGTACCTATTAGTATTTATATATGTATTTATCTACAAGAAATAGTACACATATACATAAACACGTGTTCTAATAAAGACGTTTTATCAATTAAAAATAATAATCTTCATAAATATGAATATAAAGATTTATATTGGTTACATATTTGTTGAATTCTTTGCTGTATTTGTTCATGCTCACTTCTGATTTCCTTCGGAATATGTTCATACATTTTAAGAGGGATATTTAAGGGAATATTGAGATTTGTTTTCTTTCTGAATGGGTATGAATTAATTTAGTATAAACAAATTCTAACTATACGTCAAATATGCTTATTCACGATTTCAGTTTAGTATTATTTTGGTAACTTAAAATAAAATAGTCTTACAATATTAACAATAGTATTCTTATTATAGTTTTTTTTTATTATCCAGAATTCATGATTTTTAAGTGTTTTCATGATTGTTAAGGTATTTTTAAGATTTATAAAAATAAAACTTATTGCGCAAGGCTTATGAAAACAAACTTTTCTGTTTATTTAAAATTTAACAAGGTAAAGATTGTTTTTTATTTTGCATTTTAAGCACTAATTGGAATATGATGAAAGCTCTGTAACGTTTATTGTAAGTAGTGGGCGGATATTTGAGAAATATCTTTTAAGATTATATCGTTTCAAGAAATGAACATTCTTTAATGAAAGGAGCAAGGACTCTTTCGTATATAAATAGAACTTCTTTACATAATCTTTCATTAGAATTTGAAGAATATTTTGGTTTATACAGAAAAATAAAATTGCATATCATAATTGATATACAAGGTGACAGAATTTATCCCTGATGTAAGGTCATTCCTTGGAACTGGATTTATTATAGTTTGAATTAAAAATAAAAATGACTTATTAACTATAAAATATATTATATTAACCGAGTTATTTGAAATTCAAGAATATAATTTATGTTAATTTTTTATAATACGAGTAGTACACTGTTTTAAACGTTAACACAATGTTAACACATTTAGAATATATATTTTTATTAAGCTTTCCAATATGGAAAGCTGAAATAAGTGAATGAATTTGTTTATTTAGGAAACAGCGAGTGGAGAGGGATATTGAAAGAATGGTGGGGCAAGCAATAAACTAAATCGTACATTCAGTTGCTATCGCAAACAAAAGTGTTTCCGAAAAACCTAAGATGGCAGTGCATGATAGTGTTCTTGTACCGACCCATATGTCGCACGTTGAAAACAAAAGTGACACTATACAAAAATCTCAATTTTTCAGTACGGTCATTTAAAGTTTTTATGATTTTTGTGAGGTCAATAACTTGACTGTGAGTTGAAATATATCTAATGTTTTTGTTTTATATTTTAGTTCAGATATTATTCTATCAGAATCTAGTTTTTTTTAATTAGGTTAATAAGTAGGTTTGGCAAAAAAAAATTATTAAAAAAAAGTTCAGCATAGTGCCACTTTTGTTCTCACTTTGTCAACTATTGTTTTGCTTAGTGCCCTATACGACCCCTAAATAATAATCTACCTTATTAATTAAATCAATGAAAATCATAGAAATAAGACAAATTGATGTAAGAATAATAATAAAAAAAACTATTTATTTGGCTGCTTAACCATTAAACTATTACAAAATTACTTTATTCAAATAAACTTATACATAGGTACAAAAAAACTTAAGAAACATTTTGAAGGTTTTTTAAAGAACAAAAAAAAAATTCAAATACTTAATTATCAGGCGCATTATTTAAAAATCGACAAAAATAACAAATATTGTCTGTATTATAAAAAAAAACACAACAAAAAAAATTGAGGTAATGTCGTCCAGTCTTTTTGTGTACTTTGAGAGTACCAAACTCTTAACATAACACTTATGCACTTAAAAGCGTTTAAAATTTAGTTGAAAATGCTATCATAATAGGAGCTATAGTACTTTGGAATCAAGCTTGCATCTATGAGGCTGGGTAGATGTACATGCCAATGATGAGCTGATTTTTCTGCTGGCCACAGCAGTTATCCGAATAGAAAACTATGTCAAGATCGTCACTAGCAACTGAAGCCTTTTTTTGCAAAAACTTCAAAATACAGCTCCCTATTTCGTTTGCTCCACGATTTCCTTGAGATTCATCCCAAAAGTAGCATTCGGTTTTGTCAGATTTTAGTTCTGAGATGGTAAAGTTGAAACAGTTTATTTAAGACTTATAATAATAAGTCAATACTTCACCTTTTGGGACTGACATTACTGCTTGCAAGTCATAGCATGTAACGAAAACACTTTTTCTTTATCGCTTGCCTTTTCTTCTCGGCTTTTTTCTTTCTCTTTTTAATGTTTTTCATAATCTTCCTCCAGAGCTTCCCTTTGAGAACCAATAGACAACTTGTAAATTGTGGATTGTTCGCATTGGTCTTTCTTGGGCACAAATAAAGCAAGCTCCAATAACCCAAGGTAATCCATTCTTTTTGCAGTCTTTTTATAGTCTTAATATAGGTCTACCACAGTTTTTACTCCAACTATGAATTCTCTGGTGGTTTGTTGACGAAAGTGATGACTTTCGATACGCGGAATGCTGTTTATATGACTTTTAACTCTTTCAATCAAATAATCTACCAATTGTTTATGCTTCTGATGCTTTCTTCTCCTTTCTCCTTCTATTACACCAGTTAATTCACCTTTCTTTTGCAAAACAGTCCTGATACAGCTGTCAGTAATATCCGAAGTATTTTTGAAGAAATTTTTACCGACTCTAATTTTGGTGCCGTTGACTTAGTGAAAAGCGTTTTTTGGATTTCTAGTGGAATTATTTTTTTTGTATTGATATTTGGGGGTTATGTTTTCAATATTAAGAGTAATGTACTCTCTTTGTCTTTCAATTGAAGCCGTGTCCCAGTAACTTTCAAATAGTTTTTGTATACATATTTCTGGTACCTTTTCTAAGCATTTTAGCTTACAGCTATATTCACAACTTTGTTTGAAAAGTCTATCTGGAAAAACCTTTTTGGCATTAAACACATAGTGCCGTTTATTGGTATAACCTCACACAATTGAGGTAATTACCTTACGCAATAAGCGGCACTATTTAAAATATGTCATTGTTGGATTCACTTATTTATAATTAATTCACGAAAAGTTACGACAAAACCGACACTAAACAAAATGTGTCACTTTTGCACTTACGAACAAGCACAAAACCTAGAAGTATGAAGTGACACATGCTGACATCAAACCATATCTAAGTGAGATATTAGGAAGCGGATCTTTGGAGACCACGTAGTTTTTTCAGTAGATTCTAAATCTAGCTCTAACTCAATATCACAAAATTTTGTTTAGTGTCACTTTTGTTTTCAGCGTGCGATGTATTGAAGTGAAACATGGAACGGACAAAATAAGGATAAAAGTAGAATGAGATACATGCTATAGAAATGAGATCTCTATAGTGTCAAATGCAAAAAAAAGAAGTGAATGCAGTGAGAATGAAAGTGTTATGAACAAAATGATGTAAGAATGAATAAGATGGCTTGAACATATGGAAAGAAATAATGTTAAAGTCTATGTAAACGGTACTAGAAATAGAAGGTGACCGAGAAGAATGTGAGAGAACGGCACGATCAAATCAATCAAATATTTAATGTCGACCATGTTTAGAGTCGAAGAAAACGATGTGCGTGCATGCCACGGTGTATGATTGTCGAATAATTGAGAGAGATATCAAGGAAAGAACAGAAACATAAAAATGAGTCAACATGGAATGAAGGACTTATAGAACCAATGTCAATGAAAAACAGATGGCAATGTGAGAACAGCAATAACGTTTTTAAGTGTGCTACCATTACTGAAGACAGAAGAGAGGACATCTTTAACATATTTTTAAGGAATTATTTCTGGGGGAGAAAAATAAAATGTTCATCGATCATATCATTAAATCACTTCCAATAAAACGTACAAGAGATACAGATACATTTTTTATAACAAGATCTAGAGATCTAAGAGTGATCTAAGAGAGATAACTAACTAACTAACCATCACGCCGTCTCCCCGAAGGGGTAGGCAGAAATAATGGACTGCCACACTTTTCTTTCCTGACATATTTCTCTCGATTCCTCAACATTCATACATCGTGTCATGCACGCGCGTCGATTTCTCTGACTCCTCACATGGCCGACATTCAATATTTTATTTATTTGATCGTGCCACGTTTTCCTCGGTCTTTCTCTATTTCTCGAAGAAACATTTTTATAATTATCTTCCACATAACTAATGATAATCCATTTTTGTTTCTCACAAAATCTTATTCGTATCATTATACTTATATGTATGTTGTTTTTCTTAATTTTATATGGAAAGATTATTCGTAGTAAAATAAACTACCAACGGGATTTTTAATTTCTTGATCCTGTGAGTCATAAAAAAATATCGTTTTTTTGCTCTCCAAAACAATTGACCAAAATGGAGTTGGTAGGTTAGCACACTTAGCCGACGATATAACTAACTAACTAACCATCACGCCGTCTCCCCGAAGGGGTAGGCAGGAAGAATGGACTGCCACGCTTTTCTTTCCTGACATATTTCTCTCGCTTCCTCAACATTCATACATCGTGTCATGCACGCGCGTCGATTTCTCTGACTCCTCACATGGCCGACATTCAATATTTGATTTATTTGATAGTGCCACGTTTTTCTCAGTCTTCCTCTATTTCTGGTTCCATTTACATCATTAACATATAATTTTTTTACCATTCTTTCTTCATTCATTCTTTCCATATGTCCAAACCATCTTAATGATCCTTTCATTATTTTGTTCATGACACTATCATTCGCACCGCATTCACTTCTTACATTTTCATTCGACACTCTATCATACACAGAGTATACACACATTCGTCTAAGAGATCTCATTTCTACTGCATTTATTCTACTTTCATCCTTCTTTTGCCAGTTCCATGCTTTGCTTCCATACATAAGGGTCGGTAGAAGAACACCATTGACGATATTATTTTATAATTGAGTATTCTTCAACCGCTAGCACTTTAAGTTCACCCGACTAACGGTTTAATGCAACCATTCGAGAAAATTAAAAAAAAAAAAAATCAATTAACAGGGATTTTTCCTTTCTTGTGACTTCGTTCCGATTTCGTTCTCTAGTGCACGTCCTTGATATTGGCACCGGGAAATTAGTCTAGGAAATTAATATATTTATAAAATGATGTTAATTAAATGCCATCTCCAGATGTCATACATTCGATATTTTGAGGAAAATATAAAGGATATTAAATTTGTATTTTAAATTTTAAGAGTTTATTGAATTAAATAAGATTTTGAAAATAAAAGTGTTAACCTGAATAGAAGGAATATTTGATTAAAATGGAGAATATAGGAAGAAAATCTAATAGATAGATTTTTTGTATAAGATAAATTAATTATCTTTTTAAGAGTATAATATTATACATATTATATTGAAATATGTTTTCTGGGAAATCATATTATTTGAATATTTACTTGTTGTTCAAAACACTGTTAGAAAACTGAATAGTTCGCACACTTTCCCGCCGTAAAGTATTGAATTAAAAAAAAAGGAAGAAGGATAAGAACCACCCAAAAATATAAAGAGTGAATTAATTAAAAATATATATATTACATTTCTTACATATCTGAATAAAGCGAAGCCTATTATTTCTAACAAATAATATAAATCAAGAATTATAAAAAACGTTGATACGTTTAAATGTAAATGAAAACCTGCTATATTTTTTTTTGTAATAATATTTAATTATTTATATGTACTGCACTGTTTTTGTATGTAAATATTAACGTATCACTAGAGAAAATAATTGGAAAATCAAATCTAACGACTGTGTACGTTCACACAAGAGCGGATATTCAATGGCCCGTGTGATGGGACCGCGGTGTGTTTTTCCGGAAATCCCCGCCAGAAAAAAAATGTTTTTTTAATAAAAATCCCCCCAATATTATCTGCGAAATGATTGCTTTCGTTTTATTCGCATGTATAAGTTATTCCAAAAGGTTTTTAGTGTAAACAAGGTAATTTGTTTAAATGATTTTATTATTCACTTGGTATGAATAATTTTGGAATATCCGAAGAGTAATGCCCGCAATGATGTCTTTCTTATTAAAATTTTAAGAATTTAATCATTAGTGAGCGACACTAAAGCTTTGTTAACTGACAGCTCTCTTCTAAATGGATAAATAAAAGGGTCAATGATAAGTTTAAACTTGAGGCCCTTTGTATTTTAGCCAATTATAATGCGAACTATTAAATTTTTCCTATTACTTTTTATTCACATTATCTTATTATTTATAACGGTGTATTTAGTTCCTTTTCATATCTTTTATTATATAAAATCATATTAGATGTTCTTTCCCCAATGGGTAAGCTTGTAGGATGATGCTTTCTTTACCTCAGGGAGCGCGGTTATTACCCGTGGCTCTTTCCGACTGATTTCTTGCTAGGTATTCTAAGCTACCAATCATTGGAGAGAAGGAGGAACATTCACTTCTTTCAGCTGATTGGCGGCCGTATACAGAACTCGGATGTCCTGAGTGATGTAGGTCTATTTGTCCCTGATAATTACCTTCGTCAAAGACAGCACAGATTGTTTTATTTGCCACGCTGCAGAACCAACCTGCCAATGGTAATGCCTGTGGGTAGGGCAATCTTATTACTTAATCGGATCGCCTCGGAGGTCGACATATTTCGTGATAGTGTGAGTTGCCTCAGGGATGCAATATCAATGTTAGGATTTTTTCTTACCCTTAAGCTTAATTTTTATTTTTTTAATGCTTCTCAGTTTATAATGTAATTGCAAACGATTTGGAATTGTATTTCTGTAATGTTTGTGATTATTAGCAAAAATAAATGAAATGAAATGAAATGAAACAACAATACTCAATAAACCTCTTCCAAACTCAAGCAGTGTACCTTGCATGCATCGACCTCTAAAATGTACTTGTTATATTGTGATACCGTTGAATAGGCTACAAGAAATTCAATATACCTTAGCAATGGTTAAATAAGTTGTTTATTTTATTCATTGTCTCTTTTGTAATAATGTTAAGCTAACTGTTCAATATTAAATATTAAATATTCGTTCATTTTCTTGAAGTGTTATTAAATGTCACAAATAAGTGTTTATTGGAATCAAATACTGCAAACTACTCAAATATCAATAGTTTTATTTGAGATTTCTAAATAATTGACGTTATACCGTGTTAATAAAGATAATAAAATAAAAATATTTTCATTTTTTTAAATGTAAAATATTTAAAATCCACTAATGTTTGTGTCTATGACCGGTTTCGGCAGCTCGCCGCCATCTTCTGGAAACCAGCCATTTTTATTATTTAGAAAATGAACCATGAAATTTCAAATAAAAAAAATAAATAGTTATACTGGAACTGGCAAAAGAAGGATGCAAGAAGAATAAATGCAGTAGAAATGAGATCTCTTAGACGAATGTGTGGATACTCTGTGTATGATAGAGTGTCGAATGAAAATATAAGAAGTGAATGCGGTGCGAATGATGGTGTCATGAACGAAATAATGAAAGGATCATTAATACGGTTTGGAAATATGGAAAGAATGAATGAAGAAAGAATGGTAAAAAAATGATATGTTTATGATGTAAATGAAACCAGAAATAGAGGAAGACCGAGGAAAACGTGGCACTATCAAATAAATCAAATATTGAATGTCGGCCATGTGAGGAGTCAGAGAAATCGACGCGCGTGCATGACACGATGTATGAATGTTGAGGAAGCGAGAGAAATATGTCAGGAAAGAAAAGTGTGGCAGTCCATTCATTCTGCCTACCCCTTCGGGAAAACGGCGTGATGGTTAGTTAGTTAGTTAGTTAATTCGTTGTTCCGTGTATTGTAATATAAAGGTATAATTAAGTCTATAAATCATTTATTGTCAGATTTATAAAGATGGTCTTGAAACTAAAATGACGTATTTTAGTCAATATATGGCTTACATGATTGAACAAAAGATTTAATATTGGAACCATTATTTTTCGCGTTAAATCTATTTTAGTCCTAATACGTGTGATATGATAATAGTAATACGATCTAGACAGACTCTCTCATTACTGTATACTAATTAAATTTTCCATTAGCGCGGACAAGTGTCACAAACTTTCACTGACTCGTAAAATGAACCCTCACAATAATATCCGATTCAGATCACGTGAGAGATCTTGGAGTCACAATCAGCCCGAAGCTTACTTTCGTTAGTCATATTGATGACATGGTAGACAGACCTTTCAGAACATTAGGATTTATATTGCGTACATGCAAACTCTTCCAGAATATCACTGCCCTTTAAAGAAATGTACATAACCATGGTTCTCTCACGCCTTGAATATGTACTCGTATCTCCCGTTTGGTCTCCCTATTATTCAGCACATATCCAATACATCAAAAGAGTTAAAAAAATATTGTTTAAACATTAATTTTAAAATATGAAAGTCGTTCTCGGATTACAAATCTGCATTAATTTTTCACTTCTTGGACACACTCGTAATGACATGACGTTGCTTCATAAAATTATTCACTTTAAATTGACAACTCTTTGCAAATTGGCACTCAATACCCCTATGTCTCGCACAATACACACACCGCGAGCCAAATTTTCCATCTTCCTGTTTATCGCACTAACTACGCTCAGAGCGCGGCAATGTATCCAATTTTTATTTCCACTACTATTATTATTTTTAACTCTTAAATATTTTGTTTAGCCTCATTTTGTCTTAGTTTAACTTTTCGTTTCATACTCTCGTCTGTTAGCTAGTAACTATTATTTTATATTTGTGGTAGGATGTAATTGGTCTTACTATATTGTGTGTGTGTGTGTTTCTTTCTAATATATATTATTTGTATCTCTGTATGTTACCCTTAATAAATAATAAATAAATGCTTAATTTATTCACAATACAACAGAAATTTTTTTAATTTAGCTTATATTGTGAAGTCATGTAGCGTTTTAATGTCATTACATCGTTTTATTTTTTATTCAAACCATGATAGTGTGGTTTCACCATAAAGTTAGTTAGGAAAGTTTTTGATTTCATGTAGATGCAACGACATGACTAGCTGGCCAACTTTGTCCCCATAAGGATCTTATTAGATGCAAACTTTAATAACGAAAGCCTTTTTCAGTTTTTATATTTTAAAATAATTAAAACTTTCGTGAATATATCAACATAATAATATGCATGCGTAAAATATATAGTAAATTTCAACCAATGTTTATTTGAGATAATCCATTGTTTTGGCGGAAACACTTTGATATTTCAACATTAATAATTGTTTTAATAAAAAATACTTTGTTATGAATATCAAAATAGAATGTACTTAGTCGCCACAGCTGTTTCGCTAACCGATATTAGCATCGTCAGGTCTTACAATCAATAAAATATGGTATTTATCAGAAATATTTAGTTTACATACAAAATTATTAGGAGGGGAAGAAACTACACAAGAAGGTACAGACAATATTTTACAATACTGTGTGTAGTTTCTTCCCCTTCTAATCATTTTGAATTCAAATCCTTAAAATTCAATTTTGATATTCATAACAAAGTTTTTTTATTTAAACAGTTAATAATTTTTAAGGATTAATCTCAATAGAGACGAAGATGTAAATTATTTTGGTAACAGAATATCGTGGTCGAGGCGTTTATACTTACAGGACTTGTGACATGTCATAGGTTGGGTTAAGCGATCGCTTTATGTAATACAACATTCCCCATTCCGCCCTTCTTACGACCACCACGTCTGACAATTATTTTTGAAAGATGTATATTAGGGTGTCCCTTATTTTTCAAAGTTTTAATTTTACAATGCGTAGGCTATTTTTTATTCATTTGGGCCTAGAACATCCGAAAACAATTTTTTTCCTTATTCGGAACAGTGTAACCCGTGCCGACTTGCGCCCAAAGATGTCCCATACAAATTGCGTCACAGGAGCGGCGCGCTGTCGTTGTTATTATCATTTAGTCTAGGCTTGTCGGGTAGTAGCACGGATTGTTTTATATTTCGAAGATGTCAATGAAACTAAGAAGCAATTAAAACAGTATTTTCTTGGTTGGTGAAGTAAATCACCAAATAACAGGTGTAAACTACCATCTAATCGTCAAGTTCTCGCAGTTCTATTTTTCAACATACGTGAAGTTAATTTGACTGTTCATGAAAACCCAAATCTTGTCATTCTGGAGTGCAACATATTCTGAAAAAAGGCTAAAATACCTACCAGAGCTGTTCATAATTATGTTAAGAAGTTAGTAGATCTTTATCAGGTCTGACGAGAACTGCAAAAAATAGCAAGAAGATTCAGGACTTACATAGGCGCCGCGAAGAGAACTTTCAACTTGAATTAGATAATTTATTCGATATCGCACAAGCCGATGCTCTTGAAGTACTGTGATATGACAGCATCTTATACAAGATGCTTGAACGGAGATTGTGTGCAAAAACTAGAAAGAGATTTGTTACTTTTTGCTTGCCGCCATCATATATATGAACTGATGCTCAAAAGTGCGTTTGAATCGCAAAATTGATTGTACGAGATGATTATAGCGAACTCATTGAGCTTGTTATTGTTTTTTTGGGTGGAGGCAATGAAAATAAAATAAAAATCAGACCTGCTGGCTCAATGCATCAAGCACGATGGATGGCAAGAGCTATTTACTCCTTAAAAATACGTTTTCTGCAGTCCCAGTTTAAAATGTGCGCTAAGAACAAACAATCTTTACGAGATGTTTGTTTATTTATTGTGGCAGTTTATGTGAAGCTTTGGATTGAATGTAGTTTGGCGATAAAAGCTCCGAATCAAGATTTTTGTTTTTTAAAAACCTTAAAAGATTACGAAGAAAGTGACAATTTCCAAAGCGGTTTTATACAAGTTCAATCAACATTTGTGGCACTTGTCAGCGGAAATAGCCATCTTTTTAATTTTTGATGACAACGTTGATTAGCAGGCCAAATAGAAAACTTACAAAAATAAAGTTTTGGCGATTCGGGAAAGATATATCTTCCGTCGAAGGAACAGATGTCTGTCTCTTTATATGGTACGTAAGTAGTGTTTAATCTGGTATTTAAATTAGCACTTATTTGTTTTATTTATAGGTACTACAAGTATTTGTTATCTTGTTTTATGGAAATCTTTGAGTGATTTTGTTTCTGTCAAGAGTAAAGATTTATTTTCACGACTGAAACTTGATAGTAGTTTCCTTCAAGAAATTGTATCATCATAGAAAGATAGCGCGGAGTTCGTGGAAGCTAAAAATAAAGTTACTAGCTTAAAATCAATTAATGACACAGCTGAAAGAGCTGTTAATATAATAAAATACTTTCATGGTTTGACTACCTCAGATGAAGAACATAAGCAGTTCATATTATGCTGTGTGCCAGAACATAGAAAAATTTACCCAGACTGTAAAAAAAGAGACTTTGAAGAGGAAATATCCAAGTAAATAAATATAAATTTGGATCTTTTTTGATAATTACAAGAAAAACATTATATAAATACATGTTTTCATCAATATTTATCTAACATAATGGTTTTAAGTGATCATCTACAACTACATTTAAGAGACACTTAAAGCGGCTATGTTCTAAAACTTTGAGGGCAAGTCGGCACGGGTTAGAGTTAACGTAGGATGTTGAAATTCTGTATTTGGGTAACTAGTAGACTATTTAACATAATTAGGGGGTATGCGTTTCAATAATCCAAAAAAAAAAATTGCCCATATAAGGGACACCCTAATTGTATATATGCTACTATGTTAAGGAACATTTCACACATTTTAGTTCAATCTACACTAGCGCCATCTATTAACATTAGATGTAATAATTTTTATTTTATTTTCTTTATTTTAACATTGTATTAACCACCTTAACAAGGGTTATCTGTTCTAGTGATTATATTAACGTCAGAAATTGGTTAGTTATTGGAGAGACTTGAACTGAAGCTAAAAATATTAAGCCTAAATTTATGAACCGAAGTGGAGTGATACTGCATCAAAACATTGTACGCCCACACTCAGCAAAAATGACACGTGAAAAAATCCAAGGTATAAAGTGGGAGGTTATACCTTACCCTCTACGAGTATATTTAGCACTCCTGAATGATTATATTAATATACTCTTATATATGTCAGTATAGTTTTATTATATTATATATATCATTGCAATCTTAATAAACTTTTAGTGCAAACTGGTATTTTTTTGTTTTTGATTTTTTACTACTAGTATGTTCAATTTTTATTTATTAAATATCCACGAGCGTTTAATTATAGGAAAACTTAAGACATTAATACTGTGGTATTCAATATTAATAATACTTTTTGTGAATTAAACATTGTTTCTTTACAAATTTCGAAGGTTTCTTACATATTTATATTCGCTCAAATAAATCATCCATGATCATTGATAACAAATGTTTTTTTAATAGGTAACGTAACTGTCTGCTACAAACCTTAAAAATCTACATTTATTTTGCTAGTTCGTAGATTTTATGCTTTAAAACACAAAAGATTCAATCGCAGTGTCTAAGCGTAAGATAATTTGCCCCGAGGGTAATAAATTACTCGTAAATGCTCATTTAACAAAACTTCCATTTAACAAAAAAATTATCCCGATTTTGAAACTTTGGTTTGGTTCATGTGGTGCTCCTGTTAATTTGGAGATATTTCGCGTATAAGTGAATTGTTTTGGTCAATTTAAATGTTGCCGCACTTTATAATAGTTAATTGTGACACGTAATACGTTTGTACTGTTTTGCTGTTAAAATTATATTAGTTTTATCGTTTTTATAAAGAATTTTGACAGGTGTAAAAATAAATTTTTCATTTGTTCCAATGACAATTTGAATTTTTTTTCAATATTATTTTAAAGTTCTTGCTGGTTAAGTGCCTAATTACAGCTAATTTAAAAAACGGTGGTAACCTACGTGTAACTTAAATTAAATAAACACAAATGTCCGGATCGTCCATGTCAACATGTGCAACATCGAAAAAAACATTATGTGTTATTACATTACGTGCTAAATTTAAAAAACGGTGAATTCGTGGAACATAAATTAAATAGACAATATGTGCACCATTTAAAAAGAACATTTTGTGTTAAATTATTTTTATTTTGTTATTTTATTTTATATCATTGTATTTTAGATTTATTTTGTGAGTGTTGGACGATCGAAGTGTGCGCGGGAGATGCCTATTGGTGGCGATGGGGTTCGCAACCTATCACACCGCGTCTCCCGCGGAGCGAAAAGAGAAGGATGGAGTGCCGCATCAGTAAAAGTGTGACAGTCCATTCTTTCTGCCTACCCTTTCGGGGAGACGGCGTGATGGTTAGTTAGTTAGTTAGTTAGTTTTTCCATAAAACCCTTCTTCTAACGAAAATTATGTTCAATTATTAAATTTAGACCAGATTATTCTCGTATCATCCTCATGATGATGAAAGTATACCACCTTCACAGATCAAAATAAGTCGAGATAAATAAACTCGAAGATTTTAAAATAAATTATACACATATACGTTTCGTTTTTATACAACTTTTTATATAAAACCGACCCGCTTCGTTTCCACCGGAGTTCTGTCGGGGTTTGCTTGTTTGTTTTTTTTATTATGATTTTTATAGCAAAAGTAATCAACGTGTTTAGTATTGGTATTGTTAAACGACAAACATTTTTAGTATTGTTTTAAATATTCAATATAAATAATAAATTGAACATTATTCTACTAGAATTTGATAAGATTTCCTTTGTTAATACAAGGCTTCTTAAAAAACAAGCATCTATTTCATCTTAAACTAGCACATAATAAGTCATTTACGTTTAAAAAAGTGAGGCATGGAATTGGCAAAAAAGGATGAAAGTAGAATAAATGCAGTAGAAATGACATCTCCAAGACAAATGTGTTGTAAATCTGTATATGATATAGTGTCAAATCAATATGAAACAAGAAAGAAAAAAACACTTATCAGAATTCTATTATATATAAAGCATTTAAATTTTATGAAGATACGAGTATACCGGAGGATGTCAAAAGTGTGCAGAGCTTATTTTTTTTTTAATAGAATTAAATAAATATATAAACAAAATGTAACCTTATATTGATGTGTATTTGGATTACTATTTTTTTTTTTTTTTATGTACACAACAGGTCGTTTGGACCCAATTACTGTATACAATTTTTATTAGCTATTAAATTGATTCTCGTGACATGTGATAGGAAGCCAATCTATCGCCATTTTATTGTCACGTGAATTCTACATTAGGCCAAAGACAGTGTGACAATCACACTGCCATCGCCGGGAATCGAATCCAGGACCTTCGGCATGGAAGCCAGAGCTCGTAACCACTCTGCCACGAAGGTCGTCGTATTATAATTGAATGTTTAATTGTTTTTTATTAGAACATATGTTATGTACATGTGTACTATTTCAAGTAAATAAATAAAAAAATGAAATAAATAAACATTCATAATTCAATTTTGTGAAATAGTAATAAAACGTTATATGTAATTATTGAATATCATAATAGTTACCTAATGAGTTTGCCTTACAAGTACGTATTTATTTTTCAAATATAACATCAAATTAAAATTAAACTAATTCTGATTTTGAAAATTTGGTTTGGTTCATTTGGTGCTCCCGTGAATTTGGAGAAATCACGTGTATAAGTGAATTGTTTTGGTCAATTTGATTGTTGCCGCACTTTATAATAGTTAATTGTCAGACGTAATACGTTTGTACTGTTTTGATGTCAAAATTATACAAGTTTTTTTCGTTTATATGTATAAAGAATTTTGACAGGTGTAAAAATAAATTTTTCATTTGTTCCAATGACAATTTGAATAATTTCTTCCATATTCTTTTAAAGTTCTTGCTGGTGTTGGTTGGTTTTAAGTGCCTAATTACTGCCAAATAAAAAAAGTGGATACGTGGAACATTAATTAAATCATATAACAGCTAATTTAAAAAACGGTGGATACGTGTAACATAAATTAAATAAACATAAAAGTTCGGATCGTCCATGTCAACATGTGCAACATCGGAAAAACATTATGTGTTATTATAATACATTATGTGCTAAATTTAAAAAACGGTGGATTCGTGGAACATAAATTAAATAGACAAATGTGCACGTTGTATTAATTATTTTTATTTTGTTATTTTATTTTATATCATTGTATTTTATATTATTTGTTTAAGATTTATTTTGTGGATGTTGGAAGATCGAAGTGTGCGCGGGAGATGCCTATTCGTGGCGATGAGGTTCGCAACCCATCACACCGCGTCTCCCGTGGGGCGAAAAGAGATGGATGGAGTGCCGCATCGGTTAAAGTGTGACAGTCCATTCTTTCTGCCTACCCTTTCGGGGAGACGGCGTGATGGTTAGTTAGTTAGTTAGTTAGTTAAAATCACAATGTCAAAAAAAAGTGTCAACAACTGACAGTGTGACTCTCAACACAGTGAGCATTGGAAAGAGCCATGGTGAGCCATGTCAGAAATGAGGACATATGAGTTAGGATAAAAGTTTTCTGACGTCATATAGATGGCCTTAGCCCTTTAGTGGCGGGATATGACCCAGATGAAAAGTGGATTAAGCAATTGGTATCCTAGCGCCCAAGGGTGGCAGAGAAGTTGGGCGCCCGCGGTTGTATTGGTACGACGATATCCCGAAGAGTGCGGGAAGTGGATGGACGTAGATAGACCAAGATCGTACAAATGCGAAAGTATGAGAGGATGCTAGGAATTATAAAAATAATAATAGAATATTATATAATAAATATGTTAGGATATATAGTATTTCAATCAATGCGTAAATGTATAAAGGAGGAATACGTGAATCTTAACCTATTTTTAATAATTTGTATAGAGTAGAGATATCAAAGTTCTTATACTACAGCCGTTTTAAACGGAGTCGTGGGGCCATAAATGTCAATAGAAATAGGGATGGGAAGCCCCAGGACTATTATCGGTATACGGCTACCTGCTCTCGTGGTGTCGATGAGTCACTATAATGATTTTGTAATGATATGTACGTTATGATATGTACGATGAGTCACTAATGATTGGTTTTTACCGAATGCAGTGCTTTTTTGTTATAAATGTGTTTACTGCAATTAAATGAATTCATTCGTGTGTCACCACTCGTTACGCACTATGGATACTTTATTTTCCAACATTGATTTGAAGAAATTACATGGCGATATTAGCCCTCAAACTCGAACAGTGATTCACAACGCATTCTTGTTTGTCAATGAATTGAAAAGTGATCCGAATAAAATAGCTTCTCTTAATTTCAACAAACCACGTGAAATGGCCGCGTTTATTTGTGGTGTGAGTAGAGTGACAGTGGGCCGAATAAAGACTGAATTATTGCAATCAAGCAGCCCCTGTACACCAAGAGCAAATTTTAAGAAACAAGAAACTGTCACCAATATTGACGATTTTGATAAAAGTGTATTGAAGCGGACTGTAGGTTCATTTTATGATAGTGGAGAGTATCCGTCCGTGGCGAAAATATTAGAAAAATACCGAGAGCAATTACCTGATTTTAAATGCGGAAAAACTTCGATGAGAACACTCATGAAGGAGATTGGGTTCAAGTATAAGAAAAATGCCGAAGGACGTAAATATTTAATGGAAAGAACAGATATTGTTTGTGCCAGAATGGACTTTTTAAGGAAATTGGATTTACTTAGAAGAACTAACGATCAGCGGCCGCGTTTCTATCTGGATGAAACATGGATTAATCAAAACCATTCAAGAAAGCGTATGTGGCTTGGAAGCAACGATGAAGGAGGTTTTAAGAATCAGCCTGTAGGAAAAGGTCAAAGATTGATAGTTTGCCATGCTGGTTCCGCAAGGACTGGCTTTGTTCCAGAAGCGAAGCTAATATTTAAAGCGGTAAAATCGAAGGATGCTGATTATCACACAGAAATGGATGGCGATACATATATGGCATGGTTTTCCGCATTCCTAAATATACTTGAAGAGCCCTCAGTTATAATCGTCGATCACTGATGAAGAAGACTCCGATGAGGATTGATACATTTTTTTGTAATATAAACGGCTCTTTTAAGGGCCACAATATGATCTACTTTGTTTTTATACTTAACTTTCTTTCTGGGTTTATAGACATACGGTATACAAATTTTAAAATTAAACAATTTTTCTGTTTTTACTGGTATTTAATTTAGTATCTGGTAGTCACTAATTTCATACTAATTTAAACGCACGTAAAACCCATAAATAAAGTTTAATATCAAAACTTTGTTAACTCGTTAAAGTTTATGAACAAGATACGATAATAAACGTTACTTATCGATATATTTATTTTATTGTTACGCCCATCCCTAAACCGCTCCATAAGGCCCGTAAGTGCAAGCGAGATAGACATAGGGAAATGATTTATGGCCCCAAGACTCACTTCTGAGCGGCTCTAGTATAGAAGGAATGTGAATTAGCCAAACAGCACAAGCAAGGTCTAACCCGATATATATTATATTACCTTACTAAAAAAAAAAATAGGCCGCCAGGTACTTCAATTATGTTTACGGAAGTATTGAATTGTATCACTACACGAATTTATCTTAAAAGTCTTTTACAAACAGTTTGTATTAAAAAAAAAAGTAATATCATGATGTAACAAGAAAAAACTAACTAACTAACTAACTAACCATCACGCCGTCTCCCCGAAGGGGTAGGCAGAAAGAATGGACTGCCACACCTTTCTTTCCTGACATATTTCTCTCGCTTCCTCAACATTCATACATCGTGTCATGCACGCGCGTCGATTTCTCTGACTACTCACATGGCCGACATTCAATATTTGATTTATTTGATCGTGCCACGTTTTCCTTGGTCTTCCTCTATTTCTGGTACCATTTACATCATTAACATATAATTTTTTTACCATTCTTTCTTCATTCATTCTTTCCATATGTCCAAACCATCTTAATGATCCTTTCATTATTTTGTTCATGACACCATCATTCGCACCGCATTCACTTCTTATATTTTCATTCGACACTCTATCATACACAGAATATCCACACATTCGTCTAAGAGATCTCATTTCTACTGCATTTATTCTACTTTCATCCTTCCTTTGCCAGTTCCATGCTTCGCTTCCATACATAAGGGTCGGTAGAAGAACACCATTGTGCACTGCCATTCTAGCTTTTTTGGATAGGTTTTTGTTTTTGTTTTTGTAACAAGAAACATATTTATTATTCTGAAATGAGGTAAAGAAATAAATTAAAACAACATCCACTTCAAAATTTGTTTTATTTTTATTTTTAAAAAGCACCTTTATATCAAACTTTAACTCTGATTCTTTTTGTTTATTCCATCTCAGAAACAATAAAGGTAAGTTTTTATCCAATAAAGTGATCCTTTTCTCCTTTCCAATTTCAAAAGCCGAGCACGCAAAATCCAATAGAAACAAGCCCGTTGCTTAATTTCAATTTGTTTGTACCCGACATAGCATCGTCACGAAGGAATGTTTTTTTTACTAACCCTTTGTTTATTCCAAGGTCACAGCGGTAACCGTGTAGCCATCTAAATGGACGCAGAGGGTATTGTTTCCCGAAAAGAAGAATTCTCCCTGAGAACTATTTTTACGTGTCCGGTATACGAGCGCTCGCATGGTACAATAATGTTTTCAAGTGAATTAAACAACAACACCTCTCACTTGTGCCTACTATGATTCCTGACAGTTTTTTAAATGTGATACTTTATAAACAAACTAAACCTTAAGCCGTTTCCTCGAAGGGGTAGGAAGAGATAACGGACCGCCATACTGCTCGATCCTGACATAACTTTCTAGCTTCCTCTACATTCATACAACTTAACACGCATGCTCTCGAATTTTTCCGACTTCGACTTATAGTATTTGATTAATTTGGTCACGCTATGCTTTCTTTAGTCTTCCACGGCTTCTTTTTCCACTCACGCTGCTTGTAAACAACATTTTAATCATAAATGTTAGCTTCCTCATTTTAAACATAATAAGCTTTTAGTAGTTAGAATCTAAGTGAATGGTTGACAACTTTAAAATTCAGTGGACTGCTTTTTTTAAATTAGGTATACTTGTATATTTATTATTTCTCGGACAATAATGCAAAATTCCATATTGCAAAAATGAACCCTTTGAATTAAATGGACATACATTGAGAACAATTAATGCAATTGAATATGTCTGTTTTCTATGATATAAGTTTTATTATATTTTATGTGAATGACATATTTCGCTAGTCTAAGACAGTGGTTCTTAATTTGTTTTTCCTGCGTTCTACTTCAAGAAAGACCTCAAACTCGCGTACCCCTTATTGCGGGAATGATAAATAAAAAAATAAATCAGTTAATTTATTAAAAATTACCATCAACATACAGTTATTACGACGGTGAAAATCAGTGTGACAAATGTGCACGTTTTTTGCAAAAATCTGGTTGCTGTTTAGTCAGGCCATCTACAAGTTGAAGTCTATGACCATATTTAGTTTTAAGTTTGTTATGGTCAAAAATCCGCTCTCGCAAAGATACGTCGTATGTTTATATTTCGGCAATTGTTGTTTGCGTGATTGTTTTTTAGTGAATAAATTTTCTTAGTCAAGAGATTGCCGCGCGTACTCCTTGATGCAACTTTGCGTACCTTTAGGAGTACGCGTACCACTTATTGGGAAATACTGGTCTAAGGCATTATCAAATGTAGCGAAAAATCAAAAGCGCTGCTATTTATATACAAGAGTTACAGGAGCGGAATACGGCAATTATAGTAATCGACGTGCCCCAATTCATTGTTGAAAAAACGCCAGAATACAGGAAAGAAGAACCTGGAACTCGTTAAATTTATGAATTCAGATTATGTACATTATATTATACATGTATTCATAAATTTAACTGATGTCAACGTAGATTGATGAGACAGCTATCGCGTAAAATAAAATACAATTTTAATACAAAAAACGTAGTTATTAGATTTAACAGTTTAAAATGTTAAGGTATCACAGTGTTTCGGCCAAAACAATGGACTATTAAATTTAACTATTATATTATATAATAGTTTTTGGTAATACTTTCCTGTCTTCTGGGGTGTATCCCTAACTTGTTTTCGATAATGTGTTGGGCCACGTCAATTATCTTAATTACCGCATTCTGCTCCTTCAACTCGTGTATATAAACAGCAACGCTTTTGATTTTTTGCTGCATTTAATAATACCTTAGACAGGCAAAATATGTCAATCACATTAAATATATCAAAACCTATAGAAACAGACGTTTTCATTCTCATAATTCATACTCGTATAATTGATTGTTTTTGTTTTGTAAAACTCCATTATTATCATTATAATAATAAACGCGAATGTTTAGGTGAAACAAATTTGTAACTGCTATTTATGTAAGTAATTCAAGGATTAATTTTATCTCAATAGAGACGAAGATGCAAACTGGAAACTGAATATGGTGATCGAGGCGTTTACAGGACTCATGACCTTTCATTGGTTGGGTTAAGCGCACGCTTTATGTAATTACAACATTCCCCATTCCACCCTTCTTACGACCACCATGTCTGACAAATTTTGTAAGTTGTATATATGTTAATATCCAACACCACAATTCACATGTCAGTTTCAATGCGCCATCGATGAAAATTAGATTTAATTATAATTAGTAATTAGAATAAGTAATTATATGAATTAAATCAAGTAAAACCATTGAACATTCGCGTTTATTATTATAATACTCGTATAAGTCAAGAGGAAAGATAAATGATTGTGTAATTCTTACAGCTTTGTTTTTAAGTAAATACATATTAAAATTAAAAAATTCTTACAAAGAAGTTAGTTGTGAAAGCTCACCTTGTAAGTAGTACACAGCTTTGCACATAATCTCGCCGTAGAACCATATTAGAGTCACCGCCTTGCCAACTTGCACGGGCATGCAGAGCAGCGTGACAAGCAGATCAGCCACTGATAGGTTCACCAGGAATAGGTTGGTAACACTGAAAACAATAATATAAATGGTACATTAATTTCCATTATCTTCAAATTCCATTTTCGTCGGGCCAAAGAGAAGTTTATTAATAATAAGGAGAAGCGAATGCCATGAGAATGATGCTACGATATATACACAATAGCCCTATTGTGTTTTTAGTCGATTATTGAATATTGTAGGACTTTTCGTTTAAAGGCATTATCAAACAGATCATAATGTGCTTTTAGACGTTGAGGGATCATTATTAATATTAATCTTCTAAGAGCTTTAGAAAAACTTTTTTTCTGACAAAGCATTGTTGTACTTTGAAATCTGAATATAAGGATAATAATTATATTTTTCAAATTAAATCTTTAGAAAAGATATTATAGTATAACTGAGAAAAACTAACTAACAGTCACACCGTTTCCGAAGTAGTTGGCCGAAATAATACACTGACATAGCTATAAAATTATGTACGGAATCTTGAAATACTTCTATCATACATATATTTATACATCGTGTCTAGCACGAACGTCGATTTTTTATCTGAAAAAATTTATCAATATTTTTTTGTTTTATTATTTTTGTTAACCTAAAACTCAGCTAATGGAACAAAATCAGACATTTGTATATAAAGTGGCATCGAAAAAAAAATTTATGATAAAAAAATATGTACTATTAAAATGTTATACTATTAATTAAGTGCTTCTTACGACAGTGTAATCTGTATATTTATATAAAACAAAGTCGTGTTAGTTACACTTTTTATAACTCAAGAATGGGTAGACCGATTTTGATGATCTTTGATTTGTTGCATTTGTCTCCGTCTCGGATAGCAGAATAACTATTAAAAAATTGGAAAAAATCCCGAAAAAAAAATATGAAAAAAAACTTTTTCTATCATTTTAATTTAAATACTTCTCATTTTGATTTTTGCACATTTATTGAATTTAAATCATTTTAACTTAATTAATAACTGAATTTAATTAAACTAATAAGTTAACACAACATTTAATGATTCTGAGGCGGTACGAAGTTCGTCCGCTCAGCTAGTTTTTTTTTTACATTAGAAAAAAAAATGATGTTCTTGAACAGTCAAACTTCTTTATAATCTTAATACCACTATGTAATAAAGTTTTGTAACCTACTTAATGTTAATGAGTAAGTGCATTCTATGAAGTATTTTAAAGTGTGGAACAAATGGCGTATAATTTACCGTTGAAATTTATATCTCTTTTGAGCTTCGATTTCAACAGGGGTCAGCGTGAGATGATGACTATTAATTTTATGATTCCACTTACGTGTGTTGTCGTGGGTTGGACAATTATTATGTTGAAGGTAAGTTAATACAATCACCTCGTGACTTTTAACAAAATATTTCTTATGCGAGTTCAACTGAAATGACTAGAAATAAATTGATTAATTGTGTTTTGATTCCATTTGCTATTTCGTGTATCATCAAAATTTGTAAGTTATATATTTTTTTAACGGTAGAAATGTAAGTAACTAACAAATTAACTAACCATCACTCCGTTTCCACGGAAGGCAGAAAGGATGGACCGCCATACTGTTCTATCCTGACATACATTCTACATTCATACATCGTAACATGTACTCTTGTCGATTTTTCCGACTTCGAATGCGGCCGCCTTTTAGTATTTGATTGATTTGGTAATGCCATGCTTTCCTTGGTATTCCACGGCTTCTTTTTTCTCCCACTCTTCTTGTAAATATTCTTCCTTTTTAAACATTCTTATTTCATTTTAAACATTCATTCTCTTGTCCATTGGTTCTAAATATCCACACCATCTCGGAGATTTAACCCATTTTTAATATTATTTTTTTAATAATCCATATGATGCAATCATCCGCTTTACATTTTTTCCTTATTTCGTTGTTCGGTATTCTATTGTACATTGTTTTCCAACACATTATTCTCAGTGATCTCATTTAAATACCATTTTTCCTACTTTCACCCATCTCTTTCCAGCTTGCTTTACATCCATACATAAATTAATGTATAGATAAATACCAATTAATTAAAATTCAGTTCATTTACAAAACTTTGCAATATTGTGTTCACCTATTTACGGAATCGCGAGGTCGGTAAAATGTAAATCATCGTGGAATTGATTCTAGGTTATCGACACAATAATACGTAATGAAACCATTGCTATTTTTACTATTTTGAATCGGGTTATTGATTAAAGCGTTATATTACCTACGTCTCACCTTTATATTCCAGTTAAGACAATCTTTCTTAACCATGTTTTTCATGTTTGATCTATAATTTAGCCAACATCTTTTCTTAAGTTAACTTATGCAAAAATATATATGGAACACAGAATTCAAAACGTACTTTTTTGATTGAATTATAATATAATATAATAAAATATTTTAAATCGAAAACGAAATTTAAGCAAATTTGCAAAGAAGACGAATATGAAGGATTCGATATAGACTGAGGAAAACATGGCATGACCAAATTAATCAAATTTTAAAGGTTGGTCATGTAAGTCGGAAGAATCGACGTACGTGTATAACTCGTTGTATGAACGTGGAGTAATCTAGAGAGGTGTGTCAGAATAGAGTAGTGTAGCGGTCCATTCTCTATGCCTACCTCTACGGAGAAACGAAGTGATGGTGTGTTGTTATTAGCGTAGAGTTTTTTGATTTATATAATATCATTAAGTATCCCCTAACAATGTTATCATTGTCATAAAATTTACTAACGAGTTCCAATAAACACTTTCCAATATTTCTGGACCTACCTAAATAAAAATTGTAGAAAATGCATAACGTCGCATCAATTTTCGTTAATTACCATATTCTGCTCCATTTACTAGTGTATATAAACAGCAACGAGCTGAAATTTCGTCACATGTGATTAGGCCTTAAAAGGGCGAAACATTTCATTCCCATAAAATATAATAAAACTTCTAGAAAACTGACGTTTTCATTCGAATTAATTATTTAAAAATGAGTTTTACATCATTGTTCAAGAATCAATTAAAAAGTAGAGCGTAGCGTTCAACAAGGATTTGAATGAAATTGAAAATATATATAATATATAAAAAAAAATAATATCGGTTTGTAGTATGGTAAATGAACGGTTTACATATTGCTTCTACACACGTATTTGAGATTTGGGTTATTTCGTTATTTTTATAACATTGTCCCGAATATTCCGTTTTGTGAAGTACTAAAAATATGTTGAAAGCGTGGAATAAATATGGTTTTGTCAACCATTTTACCCACTCGTCATAATTTATTCCGAATTGAGGGTTCGGGTGTTCACGTAAATCTAGATGTATTCGGTTAAAAATAACAAGTTTTCTCTGCCGTTGTTATATAAAAATATATGTATTTAAATTAACTTACTCGTGCTGCGTAGCTAATACACATAGCTTCCAAAAAAATTAATATATCTGAAAAAATATAATTAATAAATAACCATCACCCCGTCTTCCGTAGGGGTAGGCAGAAGGAATGGAATTAAGTAGATGAAATATCTACATAATCCTCACACTTCTCACCGGACAGGTAAGTAGAAATAATGTACTAATACACTGTTCCCCCCTGACATACTTACTTCTCTTGCTTTCTCAACATTAATACATCGTGAAATGCACGCACGTCAAAGTCCTCGCGTGGCCGTCATTCAATAATTGATTTATTTTATCTTACCACGTTTATGAATATAATAAATTCTGAAACAGTGGTACACTTATTAACCAGTTTGTCGATGCCAGTGAGGTTGGCGAAACGAGGCGCTGTTGAAATAAAGACGAAAGTAAAAGCAGTTATTAAAAAAACATCGATTTATTTAATTATTATTTAAAATCTGCTTCCATCAAGATATTCCAGTAAAATCATTAGATTATCTTAGCGATTTACAAATACCACAAAGCATATATATGAACATTATTTATTTTCAATGACTAGTGTTATGATTGTTTGGATACATGGTAAAAATAAATGAATAAAAAATGGTTAATAAGTATATGTTAACGATGTAAATGGAACTAGAAATAGAGAAAGATCAAGGAAAACGTGGCACGATCAAAGAAATCAAATATTGAATGTTGGCCATGTGAGTAGTCGGAGAAATCGAGGTGCGTGCATGACACGATGTATGAATGTTAAGAAAGCGATAGAAGTATGTCAGGAAATACAAGTATGGCGGTCCATTAATTCTGCATATCCCTCCGGGGAGACGGCGTCATGGTTAGTTAGTTATTTAAGTATTATGTGTCACAATCCAAGCATTATGTAATTTATAAAATTCCTGAATCTTGGTGGTGACTTAATTATAATATGTTTTTATTTTAAATTTAAAAAATACTAAAAAATGTAGTACTCTACTCAATTAGGTCGTGCTCAGAATAAACTAAATTAGATTAAAGTCAAGTGGTTTTGCTTTTAAGCCTCAGTTTTTAAAGTAACGAAATTAATACGGCAGTATCAAATTAATGAAAATGTTATAAAACTTTGCGTAGAGGTTATGACTTACTTAAACTTTCGCTGTGTAAATAGATCTACCCGAAATATAAGTGATAAAAACGACGCGTGCTTTGAAGTATCATCTAATTAGGAAATATTAAGCGAGTTGGGCATTGAGAAAAATGTACGTTTTATGGAAATTTGATTTAATTTATAAACTGTTAAATTATAAAACTTTGTTTTTAAGTTTTTATGTATAAACTTTGTTGTTGATTTCGGTACCTGATTAAAGATAGTTAAGAAAACGGTTGGTTTCTATTTATAGGAGAACATATTAAAGGTGGAAAAAAATAATCTTCTTCTTCCCTAAGTGCCCTGTCAGGTCCCCCCGACGTTGGCGATCACTCTGATAAACTCTTCCCTATCCTGCGCAGTCCGGAAAAGCTTCTCCACAGTTTCGATACCCGTCCATTCCCTCACATTGCGCAGCCAAGTGATCCGCAAAAATTACACATAATATAGAGTCAAAAACGATGAATCATAATACATTAAAGACGATCAACATTATAAGGAAGCAGATTACACGAATAAAAAGGGGACAAAAGTGGAAGGTAGTATTAATATTTTTTTGTATGATTTATAAAGGAGAAGTTTTAAATGTACTAAATTCAAAGGAGGAATAAGCTGGAATTTGTTTATTTATAAATTGTGTTATAACACTCAATTCACATTTCAAACAAAAACACAAAGGTTCGAAAAATCACGAAAATTTAACATTATTGTAACACCTGATGATTTCAACATAGATTGACGAAACAGGTGTTGCGAAAAATTTAAAATAAAATTGTGATACATAAAAACAAACTTTAATAATTTAACAGTTTATAATGTTGAAGTATCATAATGTTTCGGCCAAAACGATTGTTTATTTGATTTAATTTAAACCAATAATAAATTAAATGATGAATCATTGATGAAAATAGCAATCGAATGTACGACTATTCTTTCGTCGTGTTTCTTTTCTCTCCCTCAATGAACTTTATCAGACACATGTCCACAAGAATCAGTCTGAATCTTGGATAAAGTTGACTGACGAATTAGGTGTAGTGTGTTCAAGGGCGCTCATTTCCTTTGCGAGCGAATAATTCACGTTGCACGAAAGGTTGCCTATACCAGAGTTTCCCATACTTCTTCTGCAGTTGAAGACTGCGCAAACCAAAAGTCAATAAAATATTAAATCAATACGGACTTACTTGTAATACTTCCCGCAGACTTTCTCCCTCAAAAAATCTATACTTTGAATTGAATATTTAACACAAAATAAGGTTTATTAATAATATTAATTAGCGCGGTTAGCCATTTTGTGAATATAATATTGGCAACTATCGTTAAACTGACAAAACTTGTCAACCGGACAGGTAAAAATAATACACCCCATATTTTCATGCGCATTGTGTGATAAAATATGGAAACTTGACGTCATTCACATCATTAGAGATCACTCGCATTTCAATATGTACTAGAAGATTTTTAAATGTGTTACAGTATAAAAAAGCTTTCCGAATTGTCATGAAACACCTATTCAGGTTCAACGGAATACCGGTGTTCCGTGAAACATAGTTTAGGAAACCCTGGCCTTTATATGACCTGAAAATCACCAAGTTATGAGCTTTTTTTATGCTGTTCTAGGAACCCATAATAATATTAATGAAAATGTGTTGGTTTATATTATAAACCAACACATTTTCATTAATACTTTACAATGTTCCCGGATAAGATTTTTTCCCTTTTAACGAATAGATTGGTACCGTATTTAATAATGCCAGAAATTATTATTGAGAAATGTAACAAAATGGAATGGCAATGATTATTTTATTTGTTGGATTTCATGTCAAACAGATTTCATTTAAAGATATTAAATCCTTTTATTAACCCCGTTATTGTTTACTAAGGGAACAAATTTCATTATTGTGTTTAGGTTAGAGCAGAAGATATAAAATATTAATATTTTCTAATGAGGTTTTCTGAATCTTAAGGCATAAACACAGCGGGATTCTGTTAACAATTGTTTTTTTTTGCAAATTAAAACTTAAAACTTAAAACTTGAACTAGTTTTCCCTACCGTGAGGTTCCTAGCAATTAACAGCGAATGGCGGAGCTTCTTCCAGCTATCCCCTCTTCATCCACCTGTACAGAGCTTTCGGGAGTTTTACCCATTGACCATATTACCTTACGCGAGTTGGCCTTCATGATCGTCCTGAAATAATATTGTATGATCCTTCGTTATGACCTTATATAATCCAAGATATTTTATGGGTGAATACTGATAATCTCATTCTAAAGCATCTCTTAACTATTCTGAATATTCTAAACTATCCTAATGATCCTACGTATGTGATACTCTTATGTCTTGCAATATTCCTAGACACAATTAATTCAAATCACCTAATTATTTCTAAGGTTTACGACATATAAACTCAAAAATGTGCAAGCCCTGGTAATAAACATTCACGATGAATTGAAACAAGCACAAACGGCTAGTTGAAAATAAATTACAGTTATTTAATTCAGTAAGTTGAATTAAATGAAATGATAATGTAGCAAATAACAGCTTCCTGGACGGTACAATTATATGGCAGTTCAGTGTCTATTATAATATATTACATATATTAGGAATCGGAGAAAGTAGATATGATTAGTAACGTGGAATCAGCCCTCGCGTTAGACTGATGGTTTTTTCTTACTGCACCACGGCTTAGTCACCAGTTTACCTGGCTTCAAGCCTATCTCCATCTTACCAGTGAGCCTTTTTTCTAAATCCTTTTTCCTCGTCCAGCACCTAGCCTGGGGCTTTTCGAAGATAAGCCCACCCACAACAGATTTAACCGCAGACGAATAGTAGGGTATTCCACCTGCCTATCATAGAAGTCTTTATATGCGTCTATATATTACGCATAAATTATATTATTATATACGCATATCGTATATAGAATATTTTATTCGTAATTTGACACATAAGTTATGGAAGAGTTTTTAGAATGTTTGTTGGAAGTATGTTATTAAGCCCACTACTAGACGGGCAAAACTTTTCAATAATGTCACTTTTTACTCTCCGACCCAAATCATTCATTTTACCATCAAAATTATTCAATCTGGAACATTCGCAAATGTTTCGAAAGTTTTCTTTTCATGTTGGTTACCAACGATTTTTGGAGGAATGAGATTTCAATTGAATTATGCGTGAATTGTAAATTGAAACTAGAAATAAATTAAATGAAAAAATGTTGTTGAGAGTTGTGTTGATTCAATAACAAGTCATTTAAACATGAAACGATATGGTAATCTATATTGTAAATGAGCTCTTAATCCTGTAAGAGTGTAATGTTCTAGAGGAAATGGTTTTAATTTAATATTACACATCGAAAAACTTGAAAGGCGACCTTTTCGAGGGCTCCGGGTAACAATGAGGTCATGATTAAATGGGAAGGTCCGATCGTTTACCATTGTAAAGTTTAACCCTACGATATCAGTAACGTGTCACGGCATAAAACCTCAATTTCAGCACTTTACAACTCCGCTGATCACATTTAAAAAAATCTAATGGCTTTTAAGTATTTAAAAATAATTTCAAAGTTATAAGTTAAAATGAGTAGTCAGAAAAGAAAAAATCTTTGCATAGACAATGTGTTTGGTGATACTAATTACAATCGAATGGTGATCAAGGGGACAAAACCCGCCTCCTGATCCAAAAGACTTAGGTTTACGTAGAGATATAACCCGATTTCTTCTACTTATTTTTCTTCATCTACTTTATTTAGGACAGTGTCCTGTTATTTCTTGGAGCCTGTTCCTGACATGTAGATGGCAAATTAATAACTTTGGAATTGAATTTAAAACTGTTTTATTCCACTTTTATTTTACTGAATTAACAACACTGTATTATTACAATTTTATAAAAGTGGAATAAAACAGTGTTGTTGATTCAATTCCAAGGTTACTACAATGGAATTCCACAGTGTTAACGCCTTCCTTCAATAAAGTGATGTCGAACTGTCTCGGGTAGACTTCTTGGAGGTCGATTACCTGTTGGCACTTTATTTGCGGCTTTACTTATCAGTCTATCAGAATACGTTCTCTCTACGCGATCTCTTCAGTGGCGTATTCTTATTTTCCTCTACTATTCAACATCTTCAACATTGAACCCTACCTTATTTCTGACTCTGTATAGGAGTGCCGTTTTCGCAATTTTCCCACAATGGATCGGATTCTTTCTTCACAATAATAAACATTTTTCTTCTTAAATTGGAGATTGTTTAATATATTCTTATTCAATTGATATAAATCATAAGCCTTAAAAAAAAGCACGGGAAGGCTGGAAACAGAATGTGAAGGATTATGAAAAAATTAACTTCTCTACAAGAGTTTATCGGCAATCGGATTTAAACATAAGAGCATTCATACAGAAAGCTAATATGTCAATTGGGTCTTATCAAAACTAGATTTAAACAATGTATATCTATTTTCTTCTAAGCCTCATTCTCATAATCAAAGATCAGCCTTTTTGTACGCGTATTCCACACTCTTCAGTTTTAGTTCTGTTCCTGATATAAGCCAATGCTTAGTTACTTTAAAAAATTGTTCCACCATGTTGCCAGCGGGCGTCTTCTGACCCTAGGTGAGGTTAGAATGCTGAACGCTTCATTATCAATATGGTCGTAATTTTGGCGCATCAGGCGGCAAAACTACTGAAGTCGTGTCTCTTTTAGCTTTGGTGTTATGGAATCTGATTTTCAATGGATATTATTATTTAATAATTCTGATAAAATAGTATAAAACTCCGTATTAAAGTATGAAATAAAACGTAAATTTTATACCTATTTTTTTGACATATAATATTTTATGAGAAAGACATGTTTTCCCTTGCAAGGGCATTATTAAATGTCAAACATTTAGTTGGTTAACTTTAGAATGAGAAAAGGGTCTTAAGGAATTTAGGTTTAAACCTTCTCTGTCTTTGTTCTGTAAATGGCGCTTTACTCTTTGGTTCGTGTGCCATAATTGCGACATCATTACTTTTAAATAATCTTTCCGTGATGTCTTTAAGTCACGACATGTTTTCAAATTTTGAAATAAAAACAACTTGCTTTACTTATAATTCTTATTTAAGTATATACTTGCAAAGATTATAACGAAAGCCTAATTTTTCGGAGGAGAGTAGACGGGAATAGACTAAAGAAGAAAATAAAAAATAAATCATTATGCGTTTTGGTATGTTACCAGGGGTGTTAGTTGAAGTTTGCCGGTTTTTACAATAAAGAAAACGCTTAATTCTCAAGGGAATCTCAAATTTTTTTTATTCAAAGTATTGACCATCGGATTCTATACATTTTGCCCATCTTTGAGGCAAATCATGGATACGATTCCAAAAAAAAATGTCTTTTTCGAGGCAAACCATTCGACGAGCCATTTTTCGACTTTTTCAAAATTGGCGAAGCGCTGCTCTGCGAGAGAATGTCCCATCGATGCGAAAAGGTGATAGTCGGACGGGGCAAGGTCTGGAGAGTACGACGGGTGCGATAATATTTCCCAATTCAATGCTTTGAGGGTGTTCTTGTGTGAGTTCATTTCACAAATGGTTTTTCGATTTTCGATTTGTCTCTCGTTCATTTGGTGTGGTACCCATTTTCCATACTTTTTTATCTTTCCCATGGCTTTTAAACGTTGGCAAATTGCTCCTCGGGTCACATTAAGTATTTGGGCCAATTGTTGTTGCGATTGGGTTGGGTCTTCATCCAATAACGCCTGCAATTCCTCGTTTTCGAACTTTTTCGTTGCACCAGGATGTTCATTGTCTGTTAAATCGAAATCTCCACTTTTAAATTGACGAAACCATGTCTCATATTCTAATCACTGGAACATGTTCACCATAAGTTTCTACCAACAAACGATGAGCTTCAACTGCTTTTTTCTTTTGCCGCAAATGCGATTTACTTGGAACGAAACTCGACATATTCACTGAGGTAAACAACTATGACACTATTATTTTGGCAAAATATAACTTGTGTATTTTTGAAGGTTAATTTCCATAAAAAAATATGACATAGATGCCAAATCATAGAAATGTATACATATCTCTAGCGACATCTATGAGTAAAACCGGCAAACTTCAACTAACACCCATATGTATACGTTACCTTAACATGTGTTACCATGTAGTTATTATACTTTAACGATGAAGTGCTTTGAATTTTAAGGTATTTGAAAATTAATAAATATTTTAACTCTCTTCTCATTTTACTTTGACTCTGTTCGAATACTAATTAAATACGTTAATCAAGAAACTACGCTTTATTGTTGGAAATATAATTTGGAAAGCATTGTTTTTTTGTCTATGCGATTCTCATTAATATAAATTAATTAGAAACCTGTGTTCCAAATAGTTTAGAAAACCTTTTCCAAATTATTCGTTTTCTTCATCTTTTTCTTAGTATAGGCCTAGTGGTCTGTTTTTTGGCCTCCAGCAAGGTCGACTTATAGCTGTGGATCCATCTCTGTGGCCGAGGGTCGTCTGCCTTGGGGTTGGCCGTGCAATACAATAAGAGGCAGTCTGGATGTATCCATCCTTATGTGTGCATACCTGCATCATTTATTTTGCCTCCCCCCCCCCCTAACGACATCTTCAAACATCCGTCCATTCTATTGCGTAGTATCTTGCCAGACATATATTATATTTAAATAATCATTTGATTCAAAAAATCACATTTAATTCAAAATAATGTCTAAGATCGTTAGATTGTTGTATTTCAATGTTAATATGTATGTATTATGAGTTTTTGGGAGGTGTCAATTTATTATTATGATGATTTTTATTATTTTGTTGAATCGCTCTTTACATCATTACATCGCAAGCCAAATCGATGTAAAGGGTATAACTATCATATTTATTCTCGTGACATACGATAGGTAGCTAATCAATCGCTCTTTTATTATCACGTGATTTCTTCATCTAACCAATGACAGTGTGACAATCACCCTGCCATTGCCGGGAATCGAACTCGGGATCTTCGGTGTGGGAGTCAAAGCATTTATCTACTATATGGCTCACAGCGCTTACTTATAAAAAATAAAACCTGATAATTGTATGGCTGTTATTATAGTTGCCGTTCAAAATGTAGTTCTGGTCCCAACCTTAATGTATGGAAGCGAAGCATGGAACTGACAGAAGAAAGATGAGAGCAGAATAAATGCGGTAGAGATAAGGACCCTAAGACTATGTGTGGTAGATCGATGTACGACAGAATCTTAAATGCTGATATAAGGAAGGAATGTAGAGCGAAAGAAGGTATGATGAACAAAATTATGAAAGGATCGCTGCGTTGGTTCGGACATATGGAGCGCATGGGTGAAGAAAGAATGGTTAAAAAAGTATACGTAACGATGTACATGGAGTAAGGAGTCGAGGTAGACCGAGGGAAACATGGCATGACCAAATTAATCAAATATTAAAGGTTGGTCATGTCAGTAGCCGGAAGAATCGACGTGCGTGTATGACTCGATGTATGAATGTGGAGGAATCTAGAGAGGTATGTCAGGATAGAGTAGTGTGGCGGTCCATTCTCTCTGCCTACCCCTGCGGGGAAACGGCGTGATGGTTTGTTGTTGTTGTTGTTGATAATTGTAGGTGCTGGAATTGAACATATTTGCGGAATCTATATAAATAAAAGGCAATCTTCCGGGTGTATGTGGACTGATTCCGGGGTTATTCCTGGGCAGATCGTTTTCATATTGATACACTTCCTTAATAGATAGACATAGGTGGGCATAGGCATATTTTTGTTATTAATCGAGCTCTAATTAACTTTGTAAATTTATAAATTTTCGTAGTGCGAGCGAGTATAGACCTTCATCGTATACCATAAATCGTATCACCTGAGTATCGATCTTTAGAGTCTATATTCGCTTGGCGTGATAAGATGCAAATTAGTGGCTTTTTTGACTCTTTGCGTGGTCAGATATGAAATTAGTCGCTCTTTTGAACTGAAAAATATACGCACGTCTAGGGATGGGCAAAACGACTCATCTCAGGGATCTGATCTGAACGGTTCCGCTCAGCAAAGTGAGCCGACTCTTTTTAACGATCCACGGTTCACCATTTTGAGTCGTTCAAAGTTTGAAATTATTTTAGTGACCTTTTTTTTGTTGCTCCTCGACCAAAAAAGTTGATTCCGGTAAAAAAAACAATAATTCACCAGGATAAATTTTTTGTCGAAGAGTTAAAAAAAAAATTCACCAGGATAAATTTTTTGTCGATGAGCTAAAAAAAAAAAAAAAGAGTCGCCAACGACAAACTACTTTTTTGACAAACGACTCGATAATTATCAAGAAGAATCGGCTCACTTTACTGAGCGGAACCATTCAGCTCAGATCCCTTAAAGAGATCACTAAAAATAGTCGACTCTTTTGCAATAATATACGATTCACCGAGCGCATTCATCAAGAACGCTCTGTCCGCAAACATTTCCAGAAGAAATTTGTAAAGTTATGGAATTGGTGATTACGATTATCAATTCCGGTTTAGCTAAAACTCTTAATCATCATCGCCAATTCAAAGATTTTTAGTCATCATCTTCAACGCCTGAAATAGTATTACTGACTCTTGCTGATCTTTCGCTTTTCGCTTCTACATATTCATGCGGACAATTTTATTCAAGCATGAATTTTAACAAGAGTAAACTACGAAGTCGTCTTATTGATGAGAACATGGAATTGTGCCTAAAATTAAGAATAACAACAAACAAACATGCATCAGGTCCATAATAACATACGGAATCAAAGCAAGAGCAGACACTGTCAGAACCAGACTGCGACCTATTGTGGGGAGAACCGTTAGAGATAGGATACCCAACGAATAAATTCGCAAATCCTGCAACATTGAAGACATAGTGAGATGGAGTAGGCAGAGACATCGAGAGAATGGATCCAGCAAGAATTCCTAATATCGTGATACAAGAGACTCCAGAGGGCCGTCGACCACCAGGATGACCACCAAAGAGATGGGGAGAAGGCTGGTCGCCTTCATCACAGGAAGAAGTATGAAATAATGTTTTATTCAGTGTACCCGTAATTGAATGAAGTGCAAAAATTATAATAAAGGTTATCTAAATTAATAAACATATTTGGCTCTCAATTTTTTTTTAAATCGTTGTAAAGTACGCATTTGGCTCTTTGGCTAATAATTTTGCCGACCCCCCTGACCTAGCGGATCATTGAGCTGCCGCTCTTTTTTTTATGGATCATCGCTCACCCGCTCACCAAAAAGATTCGAATCTTTGAGTCGACTCGTGAGCGGATTGCCCATCCCTATCTCTGAAATGTCAAATTTGAATTGCGTGTTACAGTTTCGTAAGTAAAATATTTATATTTCTAATTCATATATATCTTCAGTTTATTCTATTTTGCCGTTGAAATGAATACAGATTATATTTCCGCATTACATATTTCAAAGTTTTAGTTCTAAATTATATCGAATAGAAATGATATTACATATCGTTTTACTTACGTATTATTTTAGGTTATGTTATGACTACATGGAAAAACGTTAAATTCTAAGTAACAATTCTATGAATTGGTATAATCTATTTTAATAATGTAATGTAAAATTGTTCTGGCAGGGCGATAACCTATAATATCTTTTGGATTAGACGATTTACTTCAGCTGTTTTAGTTTTTCTCTGTTATGCTGTGATAGGTAAACATATCTTTACATACAGCATTAGCTGCCTCAGTTGGAAAAATCCAGTAATATAACATTTCCAAATGGTCTGACGTTCCCACGCCAGTGTTTTTTTTTTAATATACTGCTCATTTTAATATAATTATTTGATTTTTGCAGAGATGCCGACGCTAAGGATGATACCAGGAAAGACTCTTTGAGATAGGGTGAGGAACACGGCTATCCACGATATCTCCAAGGTGGAAGATGTCGTGAGATGGGGCACGCAACGCAAGATACTGGCATGTATGGATCCCACACCCGATTGTTATATTTATGAACTAATTTTGAAATGGTATGTACAGGTTGGATTAATTGGTTTAATTCCACTATTAGAGGCAGAACAGGAGTGTCGGACATCATCGGAAGAGTGGCAGCGCTAAAATGGCATGCCGCTCGCAGCCCTGATGATAGATGAACTGCAACCCGAAACCCAGGACGTCCTCAACTTCGATGGAGGGATGACATTGGATGCGTGTTGCCCAGGATCGACAGACATTGAATCAGATGGAGGAGGCCTACGCCCAGGAAGATTGTTATATTTATGAACTAATTTTGAAATGGTATGTACAGGTTGGATTAATTGGTTTAATTCCACTATTAGAGGCAGAACAGGAGTGTCGGACATCATCGGAAGAGTGGCAGCGCTAAAATGGCATGCCGCTCGCAGCCCTGATGATAGATGAACTGCAACCCGAAACCCAGGACGTCCTCAACTTCGATGGAGGGACGACATTGGATGCGTTTTGCCCAGGATCGACAGACATTGAATCAGATGGAGGAGGCCTACGCCCAGGAGTGAACGGATATAGGCTCATGATGATGATGATACAAAACATTGAAACACCTACATGCAACATTTTAAATATTTCTGGAATGGGTAAAATTCTGCAACAATGAAAGTTCATTGTATGGAATGAATGCTTTAAATTATCAACTGATTTCTGTAGAATCACACTCCAAAGGAGAATTGATTCAATGTATATTTCCAGACATCACACAAATTTACAAATTTCGTCATTGGTTAAGTGAATGTGCATTATTAGCTTCATCTAATGGACATCAAAATCAAGAGTTTTGTTTCTCTAAACATTGTATTTCTAAGAGCATTATTATGACCTTGAATGGTATATGTATGAATGTTTCATGCAAATGTGATATAGTATATTTATTTGTTTTTTTAATTTCACTTAAAATATTAAGGAAAAAAATTAAGACTGGACGTTTAATGGTTTAAACATTAAGCTGAAAAAGATATATATTAACTTTTTTTTGGGTGGCATCTTTAGGGTAACATTTGAACTACACTATATTAATTTAATATTTTTCCTTTTATTTCTAGGTAACATGAAACGGTGAAATCTGCAAGCTGAAAGATGTCATGAGATGAGGCAGACAACCCAGAAGATAATGGAATGCGCGTGTGCAGAGGATGGATCCCACACCTCGATATATGCGTAGATGAAGTGCAACCCGAAACCCAGGACGTCCTCAACTTCGATGGAGGGACGACATTGGATGCGTGTTGCCCAGGATCGACAGACATTGAAGCAGATGGAGGAGGCCTACGCCCAGGAGTGAACGGATATGAATTGTATATGTATGAATGTTTTATGCAAATGTGATATAGTATATTTATTTGTTTTTTTAATTTCACTTAAAATATTGAGGAAAAAAATTAAGACTGGACGTTTAATGGTTTAAACATAAAGCTGAAAAAGATATATATAAACTTTTTTTGGGTGGCATCTTTAGGGTAACGTTTGAACTACACTATATTATTAAATCATAACGCGCTTTTGCACAGCTATGTTTCAGACCAATTGGCATCAAAAACTCATTTCAGACTTTTTGCAAACTTGCCACCTTGGTAATGCCCAGCCTTCAATTGTTCAATTCACATTAGTATTATTCAAGTTCACAGCAAGTTTGCTTGGATTAAACAAATGTTTTAAAGATATGAACTGAATTAGGATACACACATTCTTGCACCTATACACATGTCATTTTATCCAATAAAATAATTGATATTGAACTTTCATTGTATTTCTTTAATATATATTGGGTGTACGAGTATTTATATACTCTAATATAGCAATAGCGAAGCGTTGCCGGGTCAGCTAGTTATACATAAATATCATGATCACATCTAAAATAACTTTCCGTAACATTTAAATTCCATAAGGCACCTAGTGTAATTAATTAATCTTAATTAATTCGAACAGTTTTGATGATAAACATTACTCGTTTATATCGGCAACCGTACAAACGAGTAGTCCTTGTGAATCGCATTATATTACTCTTAAATAAAGATAAGCTAATGGAAAATAATATCATTGGTTATAAATCATTTGTTATTATCTATAATATTTCGATGAGTGGGTTTTATATCCAATTACTTACAGGGTCACATATCAGTTTGACTCAGATGAAATTGTGGATATATATTATTATAGAAGCGAAAAATGTATCTGGGTATAACTGAGACTAACAATGATGGACATTATTATGCATGACCACGGAAAGCAGAGCGAAATGATTTGAAGGATGCTTGTAATTCACATTCGAGTAGTATCTGGAGGGAATGGAACAATGAAACATTATAGATTGCTTTTGATTCTTGAGTTTGAAAAAAATTGTCGATGAATTAAAAGGATTAATTGTATCTCAATAGAGACGAAGACGTAATTTTTTTTTGGAAACAGAATATGGTAGTCGAGGCGTTTACAGGACTTATGACCTGTCATTGGTTGGGTTAAACAATCACTTTATGTTAACAACATTCCCTATTTCTCCCTTCTTACGACCATCACGTCTGATAAATTTTTGGAACTTGTATACATGCTACTATGTTAAATTACTTCACATTTTTAGGTCAATCTACACTAGCGCCATCTATTAAGATTATTTGTACAATTAATCCTCAAAAGTGATTAACCCGAAATGGGTAAAATCCAGTACTTGTCTACAAGTATTTGTATTCATTCAAAAAAACAAAATGAATTTAAACATTATTTTTCCACATTCGAGTTTATTTTTGTAGGTATAAATCTTTTTTATAAATATCGTTCTCCCGACGATGAAGGTGTAAAACCTTCGATACACGCCGAGAAAATAATCTCAAAAGTGATAAAAAAGTGATTGAATTCATAAAAAAACATTAATAATTTTCGAATTTCGCACTGTGAAAGCCTCAACTTGGCAAAAAATTCTGAAGTTTAATACTTTTTTTTTCTTATAATACATATTTTCTTGAGTTTTTACATTTAGTTTTATGATACCGATTTATAAATTTCAACATAATTATTTTGATTATGCAATTTCTCGGATAAAAGCAATTGGCAATTTCTTTAGTGATCCCCTTGAAACATTTCACCAATATAACCACGGTAAAAAATGAGACATGTAATGGAATCTAAAGGACGCAATTTGAGAGCTGTTTCAATATTGAAATAACGTCATGTTTTGTCGAAAGTTTGATTTGAACGTAAAAGGCGGGCCACACTGTGATAAACAAGCTGGTTTGAAACCAAAATTTGTATACTGAATGTTATTACTCAAACTTAAACCATGTTCTAGACGTAGTAAAAACGTCGATTTTAGTAAACCATGAGTTAAACCGCGGATGTTTCTGCATACGGTTATCCTTTCAAACTATTCAACAAACATGGTACGTTTATCTCTCTTCCTCGCATTATTTTACCCGGCGTAGAATGAGATAGATAGTCTGGCTCGTTGGTTGGAAACCGATGTTTATCACAGTCTGGCCCGCCTTTAAATCACAATTTTCTCGATACTTAAATAATACGGTATAAAGAGTTTTCGAATAGAATAATTACATTTCGATCAAAAAAACAAATATCAATTACTTTGTCAACAATATATTAATTTGGAACATCTAAGAAACAATTTGTGCGGTAACCAGTGGCGTACCTAGGGTCAACCAGTAAGGCAAACTCGCCCCTTTTTGTGTTATAATATTAGTAGAAGGTCACGACAATGTATTTTTCCGGATTAAGAGAGTTTGATCTTTCTAAATTAATTTCATGATAAATTGATTTTAAATCCCATTTTAGGCTACATTAAATCTATACAAAAAATAATTTTCTGGGTCATAAAACTCATGTTCTTGTATAATATAATAATGTATTCTTGTATAATATAATAATATTTACAAATACAAGAAGAAATATAATTAATAGTAAATATTCTGTAAATAGAAAATAATAATAAATTTGTTAACACAGAAACACGAATTATAAATAAATGTTCGTGAAGAAATTACATAATCTATATTTTCATATAATTTCTGCACATAACGTAAATGACAGATAAATTTCTGACAATAGAAATGAAGTTCGTGACACATCGAATAGTTACATATTTCCGAGTGATAAAGACCGGCTACAAATCCGTACAAAAAAGTGTAGAAGTGTATCTTCTGGTATATATGCACCTAGCTACGAGTATATGATTACAAGCCAAAAATACGCAAGTGCGACAAAGACCCTTTTGCATTTTGCAAGCCCAATATGAAAACCATCGAAAACATGCAGATTTTCTTTTTGGTGGAATTTCGTGGGCATCTCAACGGTACGTATGAGTGAAACAAACTATACAATTAGTTAATTTTTGCACATGTCAGCGGAGTCATTTGCAACGCAACGAATTAAATCGCTTTAACGCGTGCGAAAATTCAAAACATTATTTTTTTTATTCGTAGACGGCTCAAATACGCAAAAAAGGTCGTTTTATTATAGATTTGTTAAGGCAAGCCCGGATTTTGGGCTATTATGGAAATACTAATGAAAGGGTCACTTGGCCCTTTGGCCCGTTTATTATACAGTCAATAAATTTGAAAATTGCTTAAAAGTCAATTAAATTAATAATTGTGATTTTTGTGGTTAGCAATGATGTTCGGGAACACTTTGTTGATGAGGTCAATACAGTGGATGACAATTGTTGCCAGTGATAATCACCGCGGTCAACTTTGGTAGATAACGCTTAGAAAACACTTGCCGTGGACCATGTTGGGGGTTGATGGCGCCACACGGTTTGTGAATCATGTTCGAAAAAACCCACCTAACTTAAAACCCATTAAAAACTTATTTATTTAAAACCCACGTAACTTATGATGTATTTTTTTTTAAATTTGTATTTGTTGGTATTAAAATAACAATTTATTGCCATTCGGCATTTGAAGTAATCGTTATTTCGATTATTTAGCATACATAATAAAATCAGAGATTTGTTAAAATCAATTATATTTTACTCACAGTAAGGTCAGAATATATAAAACCTGCCCTGGAAATTATCCAAAAATCTTCGCAAACCCCACTCAAGAATCACACCGTTACAAGGTTCAAATGGATTAGTGTACTCCGACGCCGACAGGGCAGAAACATTTGCATCGAGCCTAGAAGATCAATTCACGACAAATAACGAACATGACAATCCATTATTCGTGGCCTCGATCGAATCTCACGTTTCACAACTCTTAGCCAAAACTCCTTCATCCCCACCGATCCCATTCACCTCACCGAGAGAGGTGAAACAACAAATAAAATATCTTAATACCCGCAAATCACCAGGTCCCGACTCAATATCTAACAAAATTCTCAAATCTCTCCCTCTCAAAGGTATCTGTGCCCTGACAGCGATTTTCAACGCATCCCTTAGACTCCGATACTTCCCGAAACCCTACAAAATCGCAGACGTTATCCTTCTTCCCAAGCCAGGCAAGGACCCAACAGCTCCTTCAAATCATAGACCAATTAGTCTTCTTCCTTGCACTGGTAAATTGTTAGAAAAACTCATACAATCAAGACTCAAAACAACACTTCACGAACAGAGTACCATTCCAGATTTTCAACACGGTTTCCGTGCCCAACACTCCACACAACATCAGCTACTTCGTGTAGTTGAACTTATTGCCACAAACTTTAACACGCGCAAATTCACCACTTTCTTTTCCCTAGATGTCAGTAAAGCATTCGACCGCGTCTGGCACACCGGTCTGTTATACAAAATGGGAAAAGCAAACATCCCACTGCCTATGATTCAACTCATAGCCAGCTTTCTGTCCGATCGCCTTTTCAGCGTCAAATTCAACAAGGTCAAATCTCTTGTACGCCCTATCAGAGCAGAAGTTCCCCAAGGTTCAGTAATGGCTCCTACTCTGTTCAACATCTACTGCAGTGATATCCCTCTTCCCCGAGATCAGAACACCCACATTGCCTAATTCGCTGACGATACGGGCATCATCTCCAGTGCTAAAAGGCCGCTTCTCGCGACCCGCAGGGTGCAAAAGCAGGCCGATGTGCTAGAGGTGTGGTGCAGAAACTGGCGCATTACCATCAACCCGAGTAAAAGCGCAGCGACCCTTTTCAGTAAAAGACACATTCCTCCAAACATTCCCAACATAAAAATGTTCGGCCAAGACGTTCCTTGGACCAAAACAATCAAATACCTTGGGGTTACCTTGGATTCTAAGCTGACATGGAGGCCACACATTGCAAATAAAGTCAAAGCCGCGTCAAAAGCAATCTCAGCCCTCTACCCAATGTTAGCTAGAAACAGTAAACTAAGCATCGACAATAAACTCCTGATATACAAAACGGTTATAAGGCCGATCTTCACTTATGCAGCCCCAATCTGGGGCTACGCAGCTTCGAGTCGCATACAAAAACTCCAAATCCTGCAAAATAAGGCTATCCGTTTATCGCTTGGTGCGCCTTCATGGACCAGGATTACACAACTGCACCTAGAATCGGGAATCCCGATGATAGATGAATTCATTCTGAAACTTGCCGAACGTTTTTACAAAGGACTCCCTTCACATCCCAACCCAACAATAAAATACCTCTCAAATTACGACCCAAACACTTCCAGCCGCCACAAGCGCCCAAAATCGATTCTACTTCAGAGGAACACTCCGGGCCACACAAATCATGCCCCCGAATAAACTAACAACCCACCAAATCACCTTCCAACAATGTTCCCATCAGATGTAAGAGGAATAGCCACATGAGCTGAACCTCTGTAAGCCAGAAGATCCAAGTCCAAGTCCAATATAAAACCTGCGTAAGGCCTATACTGGCATATAGCATTGAGACCAGAGCGGATTCCACAAGAACGAAGGCTTAAGTACGGGGTGAAGAGATAAGGACGCTGAGGATGATAGCAGGAAGGACTATTCAAGATAGGGTGAGGAACACGGCCATCCGCGCTATCTGCAAGGTGGAGGATGTCGTGAGATGGGGTAGACAACGCAGAAGATACTGGAATGCGCACGTGCAGAGGATGGATCCCACCAGAATCCCACACGCCGTGGCGCATCAGATTCCTGCTGGCTGTCATCTTCACGGAAGTCCGCCGAAGATATGGAGAGATAATTGGGAGTCAACCTCCCAAGAGAGGCCAGCCTGATTTCAGGAACAGACCAAAGGTCTAGAAGAAGAAGAAAAAGAAGAAGAAGAAAAAGAAAAAGAAGAAGAAGAAGAAGAAGAAGAAGAAGAAAAAGAAGAAGAAGAAGAAGAAGAAGAAGAAGAAGGAGAAGGAGAAGAAGAAGAAGAAGAAGAAGAAGAAGAAGAAGAAGAAGAAGAAGAAGAAGAAGAAGAAGAAGAAGAATAATAATAAGAAGAAGAAGAAGAAGAAGAAGAAGAAGAAGAAGAAGAAGAAGAAGAAGAAGAAGAAGAAGAAGAAGAAGAAGAAGAAGACGAGGAAGAAGAAGAAGAAGAAGAATAATAAGAAGAATTATGTTTTGCAATTTAGATATTAGCAAAGATATTTTAATTTTGAATTTCACATTCCAAGTATTTTTAATTAATAAATATTTAGACAGGTGCGTACATCGTCAAAATCATAAAGTCTCAACTGTGTTTCTTAATGCACGGAAACGGGGAAGGTCTTTTGTAAAATATTGCTCAAGGAGAACAAACACGAAGTCGTTTATCGGGCGGATTTTAGAATATTCGTTATCTTATAAAATTAGTTTGTTACTTTATTAGCATTATTTAATCAGAAAAAATGTGTATTTTTTTGTTTGTTTTCAACAGATTGTTTGAACCCAATTACTTTATAAATTTGTTTTAACTATTATATTGATTCTCATGAATAGGTAATAAATTTTCCCTCCTTTTTTTGTCACGTAAATTGTACAACATATTTAAGGAATATTCGTTTTTTTAACAAAACCTTTTGGGTACTTTATTCGTAATGTATAGTCAGAAAAAATTAGATAAATATTTTTTGTATACAACAGGTCGTTGGGAACCCAATTACTGTTTACAATTTATTTTTAGCTATTATATTGATTCTCATGACATTTAATAGGTAACTAATCTATCGCCATTTTTTGTCACGTGAAGTCTACACCAGACTTATGACAGTGTGACTGTCATCGCCGGGAATCGGGCACCTTCGATATGGTCAGAGCTTTTACCACTCTGCCACGATGGCGATGGTCTACAAAATGTTTATAAAAGTATTATAAATACGTCGATACTCGTATATAAAATATATTCAATCGAATTAAAATTCAGAACCCCCGGAACTATACAAATACGATTTTCTCAGTAGTTTCAACATAAATATTTATTTACACTCAATCTTGGATAAAAAAGTTTTCCTAAATCTTTTTATATGAATTTTATTTGAATCACAAATACTCAAATTTGATATTTATTCTGAACAAACAGTTTATGATAAGCTTCATGTATGTCTTGAATTTACTTTTTAATATTATATGCCGTACATAGCTGATATACATATATATTAGATTTTCAAAAACTATTTCATTTAAATGCGTGGAAAATCTGTGTATGATATAGTATCGAATGAAAATATAAGAAGTGATAGCGGTGCGAATGAAAATGTTTTAAACAAAATAACACGGACACACGAAAATAGTGAATGAAGAAATATTTGTAGAAAGTATATGTTAACGATGTAAATGGAACTAGAAATAGAAGAAGTCTGATGAAAACGTGGCACAATAAAAAAATCGATATATAATAAATATTGAATGTTGGCCACGTGAGGAGTCGGAGAAATCCACGTGCGTGCATGACACGGTATATGAATGTTGCGGAAACAAGGGAATAATGTTAGTGCTAAACAGTGTGACGATTTATTCTTTCTGCCCACCCCTTCGGAGAGACGGCGTGATGGTTTGATAGTTAGCTTTTCTTGGTGTGATATTTAAAATAAGCATTGAGTCACAAAATATTCATTTTAGTATTAAAATAACCATATTATTTGTCAAACCAAGCAAAATAGTACGCTATTAGGGTAATATAAAAAAGTAGCGTTACACTCGATACTAACAAAACAAGCAGTGTTATCTTCATAATATCGAGTAAGCAGATCCTGGAATTGCTTTGATTTGTATGCGTAGTCTCTTAACACAATAGAGTAATCCAATATTATCACTTCATATTTCCTTATCAGTTTCCATATCCCGGATACCTTTGTTCTATCTAACATTATTGTATAATAAATTCGTCGGATGAAATATTTTTGGACACTTGGCGCTCAATCGATACCGCCGTCAATCAGTTTTGGTCACGTATGTTACACATTACGCCAATGCGAAGTATCAACATTCGATTTCCTTCGAGTGACACCACACTCATATAGTGTAGAGTATTTTTATCATTACCATTCTATGATTTTCATCTCACTCCGCCGTGGGAACGGCTCGATGTAAAAATTGATGGGTTCTTTGATTTTATATGAATAAATTCTGCAGGTTTCATATTTTTCTATTTGTGTAACATTTTTCCTCTTTATATGACATTTTCAAATACTGTGAGAATCAATTGCGTACTTTATACCCGAGGTGAGGCATAAAATGGTATACGAGTATAAGGTGAATGAACCTTTATTTATTGTTTCTTGAACAATGATGTAAAACTGCATATAAAATATTGATTTCGAATGAATATTTTTGTTTGCTAGTAGAAGTCTTATGATAATTTACGATAATGACAGTTCTGTTTACGTCGTTTACATATACTTTATTACCCATTCATTCCATCCACACCGTCTTAATAACTACTTCAAAATGAAGTTCTGAATATTTTCATTCGCACTGCATTCACTTTTTTTATATATTTGCATTTGACACACCTATCATATAAAGGTTTGCCACAAATCCTTCTAATAGATCTCATTACTAATTCATTTATTGTACTTTCATTCTTTTGCCAGTTGCTTGAATCGTCCCCATACATAAAGGTCGTTAAAAGAACACCATTGTGCACTGGCATCTTAGCTTTTTTGGAGAGTTTTTTGTCGCGATAACAACTTAAAATATTATAAAAAAATATTTTATTTATTTTCTAATTTAAAAATAATATTTATAACAATTTTCGTGCGTCTTCCACGTCAGTATTTGATTGATTATCAAATAATTGGTTATTTCATACAATGACTCTTTTTATTATATTATTTTTATTTTTTTCAAAAAATCGGTTGCCTAGCATGGGATTGGCCACGAATAATGAGGCGAAGAGACCAGAGTACGTCAAGACCAGCTGGAGTAAGACCTCTTAGAAGGTCTAGACGGCTAATGAATAATGTTCTAGCTGATCTGTCTAAGTTGGGCGAAACGTTAATGTTATTTTTTTAAATTTCTCGGTTGAAGTTCATTGTAAATTGAAAATTCTATAAATTGAAATAAAAAAACCTTCGAAATATGTATTTAGTTTTATTCCACTTGATTTTTAGCTTTTCGACCTCAAATTTAAAAGTAAAAAAAAAACTTCAAATCAAATAGAATAAAAACTAATACACACAAACGATTAATTGTTTATTTTACTTCATTTTCATTATTCGGACGAAACGGTCGGTTGAAAGCAAAAGACGAGGAATTGAAAAGCTTGGAATAAAATTGTTAAGGAGCTAAAAACTCTTCAAGATTTATAAGGTTTTTAAAATTAGTAAGTAAGTTCAAAAACGTTTCAACATCTCATGTTTTAGCATATATAATTCCAACTGAAAACGTAGGTAGGATTTTCAAATAATTTTTACTGAAAATATAGTACAAAACCATAACTGAAGTTGCATGCTTTGTATACAATCAATAAGCTGCACTTAGCTATTAATCAATGTCAAAAATTACCTGTAACATTGTACAGAAATGTAATTTACTACCGATAACAAGAATCGCCTAACTAAATAATAAAATGAAATATCTGTGACGTTGATTAATAACCAAAAATGAATAAACTAGTTCAGAGCGTTGTTAAGTTAAATACAATTTCCGTAACCTTACAATCAAGTAGAATTAAAGATGAACTAACTAACTAACTAACCATCCCGCCGTCTCCCCAAAGAGTTAGGCATAAATAATAGACTGCAACACTTTTCTTTCCTGACAAATTTCTATCGCTTCCTCAACATTCATACATCGTGTCATGCACGCGCGTCGATTTCTCTGACTTCTCACGTGACCGACATTCAATATTTGATTTATTTGATCGTGCCACGTTTTCCTCGGTCTCCCTCTATTTCTATTCCCATTTACATCGTTAACATATTTTTTTTACCATTTTTTCTTCATTCATTCTTTCCATGTGTCCAAACCATCTTAATGATCCTTTCATTATTTTGTTCATAATACCATCATTCGCACCGCATTCACTTCTTATATTTTCATTCGACACTCTATAATACACAGAGTATCCTCACATTCATCTAAGAGATCTCATTTCTACTGCATTTATTCTACTTTCATCCTTCTTTTTGCACGTTCCATGCTTCGCTTCCATACATAAGGGTCGGTAGAAAAACACCATTGTGTACTGGCCATTCTAGCTTTTTTGGATAGGTTTTTGTTTGCGATGACAGCTTTAAATGCATCATTCACTTTGTTGCCTGCCCCAACCCTTCTTTCAATATCCCTCTCCACTGTAAACATACTACCTAAATACACGAACTCATCTACTTGCTCCAAATTTTCACCATTACAGTTATAGACTGTCGGGTCCTGGAGTAGTGAGAATGGGAGGTGGCAGCCAGAGGCAGGAAGGGATGGAGATATTTCTTGGAGGGGGCTAAGACTCACCAAGGGTTGTAACGCCGGATAATAAGAATTCTGTGTACAAATACATGACTTTCAAAATTCTACGGTATGCTGTGTAGCTGTGAAGTGTACAAGAATGGTCCTCCATTATTGATTATCCTTCCGTAACAATGGGTTGATGGTCATAGATATCTATCCGACAAACGCACAGATCAAAACAACTTACAGAATAAAAAAAAATACACATATGAGCCGTTATTTTTGAAAGTGGAATAAGTCCACTTTTGGAAGATAATGAGTAAATAGTGATATTGATATCCACTTTTTATATTTATAATTATGCATTCAATGGACCACGACTTCTTCTATAAATTAATCAATAAAAATACGTGTTAAATGTAAAACTACTGTGTATAAATATGTGGACTAAATTTTACTCTTAAAGGCGGGCCACACTGTTTGAAACAAACTCTCCACAGGAGTGACTTTGATGGAGAGCTGTGGAGCCCGCGGTTGGTGTAGCGTCCACACTTGGTTTAAAACAAGCTCTCCACAGGGGTCGCCTTTGTGGAGCGCACGGTTGGTGTGGCATACACACTATTTTCGTATACGTCCGCATTCCACCGATGCACAGTGTTTCAGGGTGCGGTATTACGAGCTACTTTTGGTACAAACCCAATGACATGAAAAGGCTAATTATAAGTGTTTAGGGAAGAGTATTAGTCATCCAGTTCACACAATAAATTTGAGGCCGATTTGTTGAAATTTCAACCCCTAAATTACCTACCTAATTGCATGCAACAACAAAACCGGTTCAGTTGTATTGTTTCGCCGCTAACCGATTGATATATACCTATGAATTTATATTCAAAATTAAAAAAATACTTCTATTTCTATCTTTATACTCAAGGTCGAGCTGCAAAGGGCCATTTACGGTCTCATATTTAAAAAAAATCTTACGAAATACGCTATTCAAATACCCACTTTATGTAAAGACAGAGAGATAGACAGATATATGTGTCTCTATCGTAGAAGTCAACAGACATAAATTTTATAATAATAAAAATTTTTAAATAATAATTTTACAGAATAATGAAAAATAGCTCGTAATATAAAGATTTGAAACACCGTGCGACGCTGCTACGCAACTGACCTTGACTGGTGGAATCAAACAGCCAAACATGTGGAATGCGTGTTTTTAAACGTTTACAACAGTTTACATGCGCGCCCGTCCACAAGGGTCAAACGAATTTTGGTTTAAAACAAGTGCCTACACAGTTTTAAATCGTTGGTGGAGACCGATGTAGAGAGCTTATTTATAACAGTGTGGCCCGCCTTTTACAATATATTATTACTGAAAGTAGAATAAGTCCATTAGGAGATAAAAAAAACGTTTATTTTGTTAAACAATAACAATAACCATTTTCGGATTTAAGAGTTTCACATAATTATACAGATAAAAATTATGGTGTGTTAATCGCTGACAGTAAAGAAAATTTGCAAGTTTTAGCGTCAAGGATGTATGAGGCATGCAAAAAAGTGACCTGGTGATGAATGTGTCTAAATCTAAAGTGATGGTTTTCGAGTAAGAAGAATGTATGACGATTTGTGATATAAGTGCGATGGGTGAGAAATTGGAGCAAGTTACCGAATTTACGTATCTGGGAAGCATGTTTACAAGAGACGGAAAAATGGAGAAAGATATCGAAAGAAGGGTTGGTGCTCTCAAAGTCATTACTGCAAATAAAAATATATCCACAAAAGCAAATATAGCAGTACACAATGGAGTTCTAGCGGCAACCCTAATGTATAGAAGTGAAGCTTGGAGCTAGCAAAAGAAGGATGAAAGCAGGATCAACGCCGTAGAAATGAGATCACTAAGAAGAATGTGCGGGAAAACGTTGTATGATAGAATACCGAACGATGAAATAAGAAAGAAATGTAAGGCAGATGACTGCATCATGGATAAGATTAGAAAAGTATCCCTGAGATGGTTTGAACATATGGAACGAATTAATGAGAGTAGAATGGTTAAAAAGTTGTACACAAGCAGCGTGAGTGGAAACAGAAGCCGAGGACGACCGAGGAAAAATATGGCATGACCAAATTAATCAATTACTAAAAGGCGGCCACATTCGAAGTCGAAATTATCGACGTGCGTGTACGATGTATTAATGTAGAGGAAGCCCAAGAGGTATGGCAGGACAGAGCATTATGACGATCTATCCTCTCTGCCTACCCCTCCGGAGTGGTTAGTTAGTTTTTTTCAAACGTCAATTCTTAAATATCTCGAAACATGAAAAAATGGACTTAATTCACTTTCAAAAATAACGGCTCATATGGCTTTTGATATTCCACGGTATGCTGTATAACTGTGAGGTGTATAACGGCCATTAAGTAGTACTTCGCCTGTCCCAGCCGCACCACCTTCATCTGTCCCGGCTACGCCATCCTCATCTAGCCCGGACGCAGTGGGCCAACCTGGCCCGGCTGCAGCATATGCATCCGACTCGGCTGCGCCACCTACATCTGGCCTGGCTGTGGCACCTTCGTCTGACGTTTCAGAACCGTGGAGAACTGTCTCCGGTAAAAGACGCGTCGCTATCCGGGGTGCTCGTAGGGACAGTGGTGAGGGAGGTGGTAATCTCAAGTACTACCACATCTATCCCTTGCATTCGGACACCTCGTGCGACGACGTGTCCAATTATTTATCGTCACTGTGTGCTACTGTTTCATTCACAGTACACAAAATTGGGTCTAAGGGTAACTATGCATCCTTCAAAATGGGTATTCCGGAGTCGGCTGTGAAGGAAGTAATCGTGGCGGGAAATTGGCCTCGTCACTCGTTCATCAGAGAGTGGGAGGTCAATCGTATTGTGCCACGGTTGCCAAGAACATCCAGCTGACTCCGCAAACCCAACACTGAATTGGCATTTTATTACCAAAATGTCAGAGAATTGAAATCCAAGTCCTCAACATTCTACAACAACGTCTCAATTATAAGTGCTGACGTCATTACACTGACTGAGACGTGGTTAAATATCAATGTGTTGTCCTCCGAGATTTTCGACATGGAATCATTCTTGGTATTTCGAAGGGACAGAGACAATGGAGCCGGCCTCAGGCAGGGAGGAGGTTGTCTCTTAGCCCTTCGGAAGGGGGATGTGTTGCAGGCCGAACTCATTCCTGAACTAGAGTCTGACCACGAGGATCTCTGGGTGAGGATAGTTCATTGTAATCACATAATATGTGTTTGCGTTGTGTACTTCCCGCCAGGCTCCACCTACGAAGTGTACAAACATTTTTTTGACCGGATGCATAGTGACTCTGATATGATCGGAAGAAGAAGCATAGTTGTGGTGGGTGACTTTAACATGTTTTCCGCGCGCTCAGCACACGCTGTAGAACAAGATCTCAAATTCGTGTGCGAGGTGTTTGGACTCACTCAGTACAACTCTGTTTCCAATTCTGAATCGAGAATACTAGACCTCATTTTGTGTAATATCAAACTGGATGTTGCGCGTGGTCTCTATCCCCTTGTGCGTGAGGACAGGTACCATCCCGCGTTGGAATTTACTTTACACCATACCAGCAACGCAACCAAATCTTCAGCAGTACCGGGTCACGAAGGAAATTCTTTCTTTGGGTGGAATTTTGCGCAGGGAGATGTTGATAGACTGTATCGTTCCATGAGCCAGATGAACTGGAGTGAACTCCAGGGCTTCACAGATGTGAATGAGGCAGTTGACTTTTTCTATAATTGTGTATATGATGTTTTTGATAATTGCTTTCCCAGAAGGATTCCAAATAATGGTGGACGTAGATATCCGAGATGGTTCACCCGGGAAATTATTGTGAATATAAGAATCAAACAGGCTCATCATAGGAAATGGAAGGTCACCGGCTCTCGAGATGAGTACGAACAGTTCAGGCAATACCGATCGATGGTCAGGCGTAGTGTTCGTGTGGCCTTTCGAACACATATGGACTCCATTGGAGGTAATATCGTGGGTGATCCCGAGATGTTTTGGAATTATATTAAAACACTGCGCAAAGACGGTGGCTTTGTTGAGAATATGACGCATGGGGAGAAACATATTCGAGGAGCTGATATAGCCAGTGCATTTGCTGAACACTTCAAATCAGTGTACAGTAAAACTCCCCCAAGGCTAAATCTTGGTATGGCGACCGGTCTCACTGACAGTGGAGCACAGAATATCGATGTATATTCCCTTAATCCTACAGATGTTGAAAAATCCATTCGTAATTTGAAGAACTCACATTCGGTAGGCCCCGATTTTATGCCAATTTTTTTCATTAAAAGGTTGTGCAGAATTCCTAAAAGAACCGTTAAGTTTTATTTTTAACTTGGCCCTGAGTTCTAGCACATTTCCCCACTCTTGGAAAATCTCTAGGATATGTCCTATTTTTAAGAGTGGTTCTAGAGCCTCGGTCGAAAATTACAGGCCGATTGCTATTCTACCAGCACCGGCTAAACTATTCGAATCTATGATTCACAAATTTATACTACCCGGTGTTGAACCGTTTATTATAACGGAACAACATGGGTTCAGAAAAAAACGGTCAACTGACACAAATCTTCTCATATTTACGGATTATGTAGCCGGGGCATTGGATGCAGGTCACCAAGTAGACTGCTCGTACAATGATTTCTCCAAGGCATTCGACACCGTAAATCATGATATTCTTATCAGTAAATTAGAAGAAATCGGTTTTTCTTCTCGTCTTGTATCTTTCTTTGTAAGTTACCTGAAAGAGAGGACACAATTTGTATCTTATGGAAAATTTCACTCCCGACCATTTTACGTTTATTCAGGTGTACCCCAAGGCTCAAACCTAGGTCCACTTCTTTTCTCAATCTTCATAAACGATGTCGCGAAAGCAATACACTTCTCGCGATTTCTTTTATTTGCAGATGACTTAAAACTTTTCTTAAAAATAACAACATTGGAGGACTGTTTGCGTTTGCAATCCGATATTGACAGGATTGTTGACTGGAGCAAGCGCAACCAGATTTACTTCAACATATCCAAATGTGTTATAATGTCATTCTCTAGGGCGCACTACATTACATATCATCGATATTCCATGAGTAATGAGAGCCTCAAACGTGTATCTACTGTCAGAGATCTTGGGATAATTTACGAAAGTCGATTGACATTTCGTGCTCAGATCGAGAAGGTATGTGACGTTTCGTTAAAGATGCTAGGTTTTGTTCTTCGAACTGTTAGGGTTTTCAGAGATACCCGGGTCCTTAGAACTCTGTATAACTCCTTAGTCAGAAGCAGACTCGAGGGAGGTGCCGTGATATGGAGTCCTCATGAGGCTCAGTATTCTCTTATGTTGGAGAGGGTTCAAAAGAAATTCTTGAGAGCCCTCTACATGAGAGAGTACGGGGTATATCCTTGGCTCTATCCAACGGCATTTCTCTTGGGTATGCTGGGGTATAACTCCCTCGAACTAAGGAGGGAAGGATTATTAACATCACATTTTTACAAACTGATTCGGGGCTCTATTGAGAACCCCTATGTTCTGGAGCAAATAGGTCTTTTTGTTCCTGATAACTACCTGCGACAGCGCCGACATCAATTGTTCTTTACTCCGTCACGCAGAACCAACCTGCCTTTGGTGATGCCAGTAGGAAGAGCAATTCGGACGCTGAATCTAATCATCTCGGATTTGGACATTTTCAGTGTCAGTGAGGCAGTATTCAAAATAAAAATATTGCAAATTCTGGAAAGAGTACTGCCTCACTGACGTCGACATATTTGGATTCCTTCTGATATGTATGATTTTTTGGTCTCATGTTGTTTTGTTTTTTTATCTTTATAATACCATTTTGTTTTTTTATCTTTATAATACCATTTTGTGTCCAAATGAGTCGCCTGAATATTTTATTGTTTGTTATGTCTCATTTGTAAATAAATAAATAAATAAATAAATAAATAAATAAATTAAGAGGATGATAGTCAATCGTCAATGATTATCCTTCCGGGAAAATGGGTTGATGGTCAATGTACTATCCGACAAACGCACAGATCAAAACAGCTCACAGAAATAAATTAAGGGCTTTTCAGACTGCTACCTCTAATTCAATGTGATATGCAAACAAGATACTTGTATATATAGATATTTATATAGACACATCTGAGGTCTTTAGGTCAGGCAGTTGAAAGTGAGGTATTAAGATAAATGTTTGAACAGTTCTGCCTACATAATGCTACTATATTGGCATACCTCAATACATTAATTATCTAATAATTAAATAAAACGATGTTTTTTAACTACTTCCACTTTTGTCTTTATTTAGACAGCGACCGGTTTCGCCAGACTCGCTGGCATCGACAGACTGGTAACACTATTGTAAACTTAGTCCTTTATATACATACAGATCAGGGGTGGTAAACATGATTCTATACAAAAATAATCTTCATATATTTATGTAAAATTTTTCTGAATTTAACTATTGGTATTACAGATATTCTTGGAGGTTCGTGTTTAATACAATGGGTTTTAATTTTTATTATCTCTTACATATTCATATATAATGTTTGAAAAAATGGTAATTTTGTTTAAATTATTACTGAATTTAAATATTATATGTTATAATTCTTGGTCCGTAAAAACTTATAGCGATAATATAATACATAATAGGTCGAGGCACCCCACTTCACATAAATTATCTGTATTTCATAGCTTGATTCACAGATTATTACATGTTCCCCTAAATACAATCAATTACAAAAAAGAATTATTAACTATTAAATCCATCGCAATAAACAACGGTTATGATGAGAAACTTGTCGATAACCTTATACGTAGAAAAAATAAAAAAACTAGTCATAAATGAAATCAGTAATAGCCTCACTATTAAAGAAATAGATGCAGGCAAAAAAACAAAATGGGCTAAATTAGCATACATAGATGATATAAATAATAAATTGAAACGCGTTTTAAAAGAAGAAAACTGCATTACAGCGTGTTATAATAATAAAACCTTAGGAAATTTAATCGTAAACAATAAAGATAAAAAAGATAATATGCAAAATTCAGGCACATACATACTTAACTGCAGTACGTGTCCTGCTAGTTACGTAGGCCAAACAGGAAGGGCCTTCAAAACTAGAATCGGGGAACATATACAAAGTTGGAGAAATAATAAAACGAACTCCAATTTTGCTAACCACCTTATTGAAAATAATCATACATTTAACCCAACTGAAAACGCTAAAATCTTGCATAAATGCCCAAAAAGTCAAAAACTAGACAAATTGGAAATTCTAGAAATAAATAGGCTAAAATACAATACCCCTGACCAAGTAGTTCTTAATGACCAAATACTGTTTGTGCACTCCCCGTTGCTATACCCCATATAAATAAATAAAAAATATTCCTGGAATCGATTACTGCCCAAAATGTGTTTTTGATTGATTCCAGACCCTAGCAGCTATATGGATTGGGAAAACCGAATAAGGCGCGGCCAACCTTACGGACCAAGAATTATAACATATAATATTTAAATTCAGTAATAATTTAAACAAAATTTCCATTTTTTCAAACATTATATATGAATATGTAAGAGATAATAAAAATTAAAACCCATTGTATTAAACACGAACCTCCAAGAATACCTGTAATACCAATAGTTAAATTCAGAAAAATTTTACATAAATATATGAAGATTATTTTTGTATAGAATCATGTTTACCACCCCTGATCTGTATGTATATAAAGGACTAAGTTTACAATAGTGTTACCAGTCTGTCGATGCCAGCGAGTCTGGCGAAACCGGTCGCTGTCTAAATAAAGACAAAAGTGGAAGTAGTTAAAAAACATCGTTTTATTTAATTATTATTTAAAATGAACTTCCATCAAGAGATTTCAGTAAAATCATTTGATTACATTAATTATCTGCTTACTATAGTAGTATTATTCTAGGAGACGAGTTGTAGGAAAACTCGTAGTTTACTTTTCTCTAAATAACCCTTAGCAAACATAGACTAAAAATTATTACATTGCCAAACATAATATGTGTTTAAGTAAGGAGGTACGATTTTATTGGTGGACGAATCATTTGAGTATTCTAAAACTAACTAACTAACCATCACGCCGTCTCCCCGAAGGGGTAGGCAGAAATAATGGACTGACCCACTTTTCTTTCCTAACATATTTCTCTCGATTCCTCAGGATTCATTCATCGTGTCATGCACGCGCGTCGATTTCTCTGACTCCTCACATGGCCGACATTCAATATTTGATTTATTTGATCGTACCACATTTAATATTAGGTCCTTACATATTAAATTGACGTTTTGCCGCACTGGCAACTTTGATCTCAAATATCTTCTCTTTGGTTAAGAATTCCAAATTCAAATTTATACAGCTATTTACTCAAGTATTTGTGTTTCGAAAATTATAATTCATTTGTTTTTTCCTCAATTATTTTTTTTCTTTGCGTCACTTAGTTTACAAAATGAAAAACTTGAAATATCGCGTTATTTACGAGTACGAGTTCTACCGTGGCACCAGTGCTGCAGAAAGGGCTCGAAGGATTAATGATGTGTATGGTGACGGTGCCGCAAAAGAAAACACATTGCGTTTTGTTCCAACGTTTTCGTTCTGGAAATTTCGGCCTGCAGAACAAGCCCCGTGGACGGCCGGAGATCATAGTTGATAAAGAAGAATTGGAGGCTATTGTGGAAACGGATCCATCGCAAATCACGTCCGAGTTAGCTGCGGGCTGCGGTGTTAGTGATAAAACCGTTTTAATCCACTTGAAGCAAATTGGGAAAGTAAAAAAGCTTGAAAGGTGGGTACCTCACGAATTGAGTGAAGCAAATCAACAAACGCGCGTTGACTGCTGCGTTGCATTACTCAACCGGCACAATAATGAAGGAATTTTGAATCGAATCATTACCTGTGATGAAAAGTGGATCCTGTATGATAATCGGAAGCGCTTATCGCAATGGCTGAATCCTGCCAAACCAGCCAAACCATGCCCCAAGTGAAAATTGACTCCAAAAAAGTTACTTGTGAGCGTTTGGTGGACTAGTGCTGGTGTCGTTCACTACAGCTTTCTTAAATCTGGCCAGACGATTACGGCAGATGTCTATTGTCAGCAACTGCAAACCATGATGGAAAAGCTAGCTGCTAAACAACCGAGGCTGGTTAATCGCTCTAGGCCACTGCTGCTTCATTATAACGCTAGACCACACAACAGACGGTTGCCAAATTAGAAGAGCTTCAATTGGAATGTCTTAGACATCCAGCGTACTCTCCGGACCTTGCCCCAACAGATTACTATTTTTTGGAAATTTGGACAACTTCTTGCAAGGGAAAAAATTCAACTCCGGTGGGGCAGTCCAAACCGAATTCAAAGATTTAATTGATTCCCGTCCGAATGGTTCTTTTAGTAAAGGGATCGATGAACTACCTATGAGATGGCAAAAGTGCATAGATAGCAATGGTAAATACTTTGATTAAATAAATATATTATATTTAAAAAAAAATAAACTTTATGTTCCTCCCATACAAAACGCCAATTTCATATGTAAGGACCTTATATTTTTTTACCATTCTTTCTTCATTCATATTTTTCCATATGTCCAAACCAGCTTAATGATCCTTTCATTATTTTGTTCATAACACCATCATTCGCACCGCATTCACTTCTTATATTTTCATTCGACACTCTATCATACACAGAGTATCCACACATTCGTCTAAGAGATCTCATTTCTACTACATTTATTCTACTTTCATACTTCTTTTGCCAGTACCATGCTTCGCTTCCATACATAAGGGTGATTCGCTTCCATTAATAATGTGATGTTTTAAGTTTGTCAAAAATGATCATTTAAGCTCTATTATTAAAAAAACGTTAATAATTTGAGATGTAAATGAACGTATCATCAGCTGCCTAATGACTAAAGAATAAGAAAAACCGCATACCTAGGGCATATTTTGCGCAACGGCAATTTAACATTGAGTGGAAGATCAATGGAAGAAGAGGCGTGGGACGCAGAAGATTTGCATGGCTGGGAAACATCAGAGAATATAATGGATATATAATAAAATATATGACACGGATTTACTTTAACGATCGATTGTGTCTTATTCCAGTAATATCTAGTGGGTTTTTTTGTTCAACCTGCCATGTGGAATACTTTTCGTAGTAATCATCTCACCAATGCTATAAAATCCTTCTGGTATGTTTTATCAAAAAGGTTCATGCCTTATTTCAGTAATATCTAGTGCGTTTTTTTAACCTGCTATGTGGATTTCATTGCGTAGTATTACTCTCACCAATGCTATTTAATTCTTCCAGTATGTTTTATCAAAAAGGTTCATGCCTCATTCCAGTAATATCTAGTGCGTTTTTTTTCAACCTGCCACGTGGAATTCTTTCCGTAGTTAAACTCTCACCAATAATATTAAACCATTCTGGTATGTTTTATCAAAAAGGTTCAAGCGGGTTGAACAGAGGGCTGGTATTAAGGCAAGTTCAAGTATATATTTGAATTGTTAATGTTATAAAAATAGAGATCTGGGAAGCGTCTGATTTATAGATAACAAAACTTGTTTTATGTTTTTTATTTGAAAATAGGATTATACATTAAATATTACGAAATGAATTTAATCAATTTCAAGTTATCCACTTTCCCCGATAGCAATTGTTTTCCATGACAATAGCAGCTCGTGAAATTTATGAGTCATAAAGTTATAATGTTTCTTAATTAACCGTCGCGTTGCCATGTGGTCAATTGAGTTTCCACTGCCAATTTAAAGTTGATTTTCTTAAAACCTATGGACCCTAATATTATAAAACAATTGTAATCCTCCATTGAAGTGTTCTCAATATTTCGTAATAAAAAAATAAAAAAAAATTACTTCCTTCATCCCAAAAAAAAATATTTTCTAAGACTGCCCTCACCTTCATTCGTGTTAAGGTAGAATTTGTTTTGCTAATATTTACAACTTTATCAAATACTTACTCGCTGTTTTGAACGTATTATAAATTATATGTTTGGCCTTTTCAATAGGTACGTAATAATACCGACTGGATGGAAACGCAGCACGCAACTTAATAATATCAGAACTGTGAAAATATTAACACTTTACCAAAAGGGACAAATATTAATACGTACTCGTTGTCTTGAACGTACTATACATTTTGCCTAGGTGCCTTTATCATACGTAAAATCTCGTAAAGTCTCGCCCGCCGGCTGCGGCGCGGGCACAAGTTTATACTTGGTGTCCAGTTGCTTGTATGCTGTGACGCATTCCATATCAGAAATCGCATGGTTCCAGGAAAAAATTAATAATGATATGTTTTTCAAATAATCCATGTATGTTATAGATATCGATCTATTCCTAATGAAATTCCCTACAAGATGACATAAATTAAATTTTGATTCATCGAGTCATATGCTTGATATTTAGATAAAGTTAGCGGTAAACTGAATTTACCACATGGGAGCGAGCGTTTTGTTTTGAACACGGTACGTTAAGGGTTAAAAAAAAAAAACTTTAGTATAAAATCTATATAAAATTGAAATTTATTTTTAATTATTACTGTTAAAATTTAAAACACTGTTATAATATCACAATCTCTTTTTATTCACTGAGAGCGTCACGACAGCTGTTTCGCCAATCGATTTTGGCATCATCAGGTGTGACAATAAACTGGTTTATTGTAACATCTGATGTTGCCAACATCCGTTGGTGAAACAGCTGTCGCGATACTCTAAGTGAATAAAAATAAATTGTGATATTATTTAACTGTTTTAAATTTTAACAGTAACAATGTTAAAGTATCATAGTGTATCATAGTATCGGCCAAAACAATGGACTATTATATTTTTAATGCATTTTTAATAGACAATAAAAAAACTTTACTTAGAAAAAAATGTAAGCATTTAAAAGATTTTTTGTAGTATTTTTCCGCTGATAAACCGTTTTTAAAAGACAAATTTAATAATAAGGAATGTAGAATGCGAAAACTTAAAATAATTCTAAAATATTAATAATATATCAACAGGGAATACGAGATAATGGTCAAACGCTACGTGTGGTCAATACATAATGTGGTGTTCAATCATAGACCTTAAAAGTTAAGAAATGTGTCTGGATATCAAAATGTTGTACATCCCTTGGACCGGTATTGTCAGCAACATAAATGTTTTGCAGAGAGCCATAAGCTGATACAGAATTGTTGGCAAATATTAGAGTATCGATTGGAACAGAATTGTTGGCCAGAATTGTTGGACAGAATTGTTGGCCAATATTAATCTTGTCCGAATACGGAGTGAGCACAAAACTAATACGGGCGGTTGCTTCTCTCTACGAAGGGAGCACTGCCAGTGTTAAGGTAAATGGGGACATCATGCCCTGGTTTGATATCATGAAGGGTGTTAAGCAGGGCTGCGTGATGTCCCCTTGGTTGTTCAATCTGTATATGGACAAGTGTATGAAAGAACTTAAAGGTGTAAATGCTGGTGCTAAGATGAGTGATCTGTCTGTAAACTGTCTGCTTTACGCGGACGACGCCGTTCTCGTTGCGGATAGTGCGGACAAATTACAAGTCTTGGTGTCGAGAATGTATGAGGTATGCAAGTCGAACGATTTAATGATGAATGTCGGAAAGTCAAAGGTGTTAGTTTTTGAAAGGGTAGAGCAAATGACAGTTTGTAATATAAGTGTAAATGAAGAGAACTTGGAACAGGTGAGGGAATTTGTGTATTTAGGTAGCATGTTCACAGCGGATGGCCGAACGGACAGTGATATTGAAAGAAGGGTTGGTGCGGGTAACAAAGTGAATGGAGCTTTAAAAGTAGTTATTGGAAACAAGAATTTATCAGTGAAAGCGAAAATGGCCGTTCACAATGGAATTCTGGTTCCAACCCTTATGTATGGAAGCGAAGCATAAAACTGGCAGAAGAAAGATGAGAGCAGAATAAATGCGGTAGAGATGAGGTCCCTAAGACGTATGTGTGTGACAGAATCTCAAATGCTGATATTAGGAAGGAATGTAGAGCGAAAGAAGGTATTATGAACAAAATTATGAAAGGTTCGCTGCGTTGGTTCGGACATATGGAGCGCATGGTTGAAGAAAGAATGGTCAAAAAAGTATACGTTAACAATGTAAATGGAGTAAGGAGTCGAGGTAGACCGAGATAAACGTGGCATGACCAAATTAATCAAATATTAAAAGTTGGTCATGTCAGAAGCCGGAAGAATCGACGTGCGTGTATGACTCGATGTATGAATGTGGAGGAAGCTAGAGAGGTGTGCCAGGATGGAGTAGTGTGGCGGTCCATTCTCTCTGCCAACCCCTGCGGGGAAACGGCGTGATAGTTTGTTGTTGTTGTTGTTAAAGTATGTAGGAAGGCATATTTGGGTCACATGATAACGGGATGAAAATATGAATTGCTGCGCCTATACATTGAGGGAAAAATAGAGGGTCGACGAAGTGTTAGCAGGAGGCGAATTTCATGGCTCCACAACATAAGAATCTAGACTGGCTTGAGAAGCGTCGAGGAGAGGAGAGGAGACAGAGATGTCTACACTCGGGTATAATCAACGTCAAAAAGACCTAAGATGACACTAGAAGAAGAGAAGAATATATTCAAATGATTTTAATGAAATCTCTTGATGGAAGTTCATTTTAAATAATAATTAAATAACACGATATTTTTCAACTACTTCTACTTTTGTCTTATACGTTTGTTTGGTTGTAATAACACTATTATCAAACAAACTATATATTTAATACATTACTTAATCCACTTTTTTACTCTTTAACATATTTAGACAATCTAAAATATTTTTTTTGATTATGAATGATGATGCGGAAACTTATTAGCTGTGGAGAATTCGTAAATTAATACAGGTGTTTTATAACCTAAAATTATGAAGACAAAAAAGATTCCTCTGATTCGTTAACCAATTAATTTTGTGTATCTTTATCTTTAGTTATGTCACGACCGTGGGTATCTGGTAACTCAAGATGAATTAGACCAAACATTGGATCAGTTTAAAGAACAGTTCGGTGATAAACCAAGGTAAGTATTATATATATAAACATTTTGAAGTATAAAAATGCAATATGTTTTGAAAATAAAGCTTTTTAACCCTTAACGTACCGTGTTCAAAACAAAACGCTTGCTCCCATGTGGTAAGTTCAGTTTACCGCTAACTTTATCTAAATATCAAGCATATGACTAGATGAATCAAAATTTAATTTATGTCATCTTGTAGGGAATTTCATTAGAATAGATCGATATCTATAACATACATGGATTATTTGAAAAACATATCATTATTAATTTTTTTCTGGAACCATGCGATTTCTGATATGTAATGCGTCATAGCATACGAGTGACTGGACACGCAAGTAAAGACAAGCGCCGCGCGGCGGCCGGCGCGGCTAGACTTTACGAGATTTTACGTATGATAAAGGCACCTAGGCAAAATGTATAGTACGTTCAAGACAACGAGTACGTATTAATATTTGTCCCTTTTGGTAAAGTGTTAATATTTTCACAGTTCTGATATTATTAAGTTGCGTCCTGCGTTTCCGTCTACAGTCGGTATTATTACGTACATATTGAAAAAGCCAAAGATATAATTCAAATACGTTCAAAACAGCGAGTAAGTATTTGTCACTTTTGATAAAGTTGTAAATATTAGCAAAACAAATTCTACCTTAACACGAATGAAGGTGAGGGCAGTCGTAGAAAATATTTTTTTTTGGGATGAAGGAAGTAATTTTTTGCTATTTTTTTTATTACGAAATATTGAGAACACTTCAATGGAGGATTACAATTTTTTTTTATAATATTAGGGTCCATAGGTTTTAAGAAAATCAACATTAAATTGGCAGTGGAAACTCAATTTACCACATGGCAACGCGACGGTTAAACACTTATCGATTGTAATATAAACACTATTTAGAAGAATACATAATAAAAATTATCACAACACTAGAATTCTCATCCACAAATCTGTTAATATTTGAAGATAGTGTAGAGATTATAATAATATTTGAAGATAGTGTAGAGATTATAATAATATTTGAAGATAGTGAAGACGATTCCATGTATCTAACAAGAAAGAAGTTATAATATATAGAATAGTATTATTTTAATCTTTTAAGTAACATGGCTAACTCATTCCATCCTTGGTTTTAATAATTCAGAGGGTAGAAATACTCTCATAAATTGGGACAAGCAGTACAATTGGGAGTACTTAACGAGTCGATATCTATTCTCTCGTTGTTTTGTTGACAACAATTATGGGTAAATACCAAATATTGGCAAATACATTTGGCGTAGATATAATCATGAAAGCTTGTAGCAGGATCAGGAATGCCTAAAAACGTGAGAGTAAACGTTCCTCGATAAGCGGAATTAGTAATTGAACACTAGTACATGTGTCCAAAGAAGCTGGTGGATTAACAAGGATAAGGGATAATAGTTTCTAGACTCTATTAAAAAGGTGGAAATAAAGTTTACTTTTAATGAATAACGTGATGTTGATAATTATTAGATCCATGATCCAAGGGACTAATTGAAATCTTTATAAAATATTAGTGTAAATTGTTAAATCACCTTGTTTCGATACATGGGATAACGTGATTACGATTTTTAAGTATGAAACCTTTTGACATTTTCGTTACTTCACTTTGTCATTAGCATTGACCGTATATATTTTACGATGTAATGAGCAACAGAATATGAACTAGCATTTAATGTAACTAGAAATGAGCTTCACGGGGTACTATATCTATATTTATAAACCAAAGCTATAATATAAAATATTGAGTTTTTAAGGTAACGAAGGCCACCATGTATATAAGATAAATGCATTAAGTAAAGTCTTACTAACTAAAAACATTATTTAAAAAATGTTTTAATTTGTTGTTTCTAGAACAATGGTTTTAATACCCTATATAAAATATTTATTGCTGATGACAACGTTATTTTTCCGGGCGTGTCATATGTCTTCTTCTTCTTCCTTGTTGTAGACCTATGTGGTCAGTTTTCCAGAGCGTTGCTCCTCTTGTGAGGTAGATTCCCAGCTGTCCTTCCATCTTTTAGGAGGTCTTCCAAGAGAACGAGTCCCATGAGGCTGATTTTGCAATGCAATATAGGGGAGTCTGGTGGTGTCCATTCTTTGAACATGACCGCACCAGTCCCTTTTTCGCTGTCTGCTCCATCTTGTATTATCCTCAACCTCACATATCTCTCTTATTCTGGTGTTCCGCACGCGATCTATCGGTGTCTTGCCTGCTATCGTCCTCACTTTCTTCATTTCGAAAGTTCTCAAAACTTGTTTGGTCCTTACTGTGTCTGCCTTTGCTTCGACGTCATATGTTATTATGCCTGTCATACGTACCTATAAGAGATAAATATTTCGCTTTGCTTTGACATTATTGAATGTACATAAATACATTTGATAATGTACTGGACATAACCAGTGTAAGCATCATCAAATGTTACAATCAACGATGATTGTAACACATTATGATGCTAATTTTTTTAGCGAAACAGCTCTCGCGACAATTTCATAGAAATTAAATCAATTGTAATATTATAACAGTGTTTTAATCAAACAGTTAATAAAAATGTGTGTATCATTTATATATTTTTTTATTAAAGACAAATACCATCATATTTAAATATAAAAATATATACGTACAAAAAATTTCTTTTTCATATTACGAGTAGCATATATCATTTTCACCCCTATATTTTTCAATGAAAACTGTTGCTTCATTTGGGTTCATATTGTACTATCCTCTTTATTCGATACATATCCAAAAACTATAACATTTTCAGTGGTTGAGTTATTTACGAACGTAATATGAAACATTGAATTGTAAAATACACGATTATTTTACAATTTAACGTTCAATATTATTCCAGTAGACAGCGAACTGGTACATGTCCAAAGAATGGACACCATTAGACCCCCCTATATTGCACAACATATCAGCCTCACAGAACCCCTCTTCGCGGAAGACTTCCTAAAATATGAGAAGACAGTTGAAAAATAACCTCACAGTAGGAGCAACTCTCTGGAGAACATACTACATAGGTATACAACAATGAAGAAGAAGTTATTTGAATAATGTATGTATTAAATAGAATTCCCCTGCCTATTAACTTAATAACTGATAACTAATAATGTGTTATCTTTGTTTGTTTAGTTCCGGGGGAGTTATATGTACATGTATAGTACCTTCTATGTACATAAAGCTTTCGGCTAAATATTTGATAGGAATGGCGCGACCTTAATACACGGAGACAAACCAGTTTGCGCCGCTAAGTCAATTAATGAACGCTAGTAGTAACGTATTATTAACTTTTAATTAGGACTAACAGAGTAAAGGTACATATGTTCTTCTACCGACCCTTATGTATGGAAGCGAAGCATAGAACTGGCAAAAGAAGGATGAAAGTAGAATAAATGCAGTAGAAATGAGATCTCTTAGACGAATGTGTGAATACTCTGTGTTTGATGGAGTATCGAATGAAAATATAAGAAGTGAATGCGGTGCGAATGATGGTGTCATGAACAAAATAATGAAAGGATCATTAAGATGGTTTGGACATATGGAAAGAATGAATGAAGAAAGAATGGTAAAAAAATTATATGTTAATGATGTTAATGGAACCAGAAATAGACGAAGACCGTGGAAAACGTGGCACGATCAAATAAATCAAATATTGAATGTCGGCCACGTGAGGAGTCAGAGAAATCGACGCGCGTGCATGACACGATGTATGAATGATGAGGAAGCGAGAGAAATATGTCAGGAAAGAAAAGTGTGGCAGTCCATTCTTTCTGCCTACCCCTTCGGGGAGACGGCGCGATGGTTAGTTAGTTAGTTCAGAGTAAAGGTTACCGCAGTGCCAGATTAATAACCTGAATATGAAATCAGGAGTCTCGTGCATCACAAACTTATGAATCCTCGCTAGGTTCATTCTATCGATGAAGTTCTTCCAGAATCGTCTTCTCTGCATACTCCATCTCACTATGTCATAAATATTGCAGCTTTTGCTTATCTTATCATTAAATATTCTATCTCTAGGGTTCTACCCACGAAAGGGGTATACTATTCTTCTTCTTTCAGTGCCGTGTCAGGGACCCCCAAAGGCATTGCTATCCTGCGCCACTTGGAACAGGTTCTGAACTGTTGTTATTCCTGTCCACTCTTTGATGTTCCGTAGCCAGGACAATTGCCTTCTGCCAATTCCCCGACGTCCTTCCACTTTACCCATTAAGGCCGTGCCACACTGTTTGAAACAAGCTCTCCACAGGGGTGACCTTGGTGGAGAGCTGTGGAGCCACATACTGTTGTAAACAAGCTCTCCACATGTGGAATGCGTGTTTAAACGGTGGATCCACACGCATACTATGCACTTACGTCCACAAAGTTTGTTGAAGGTCAAACGAATTTTGGTTTCAAACAAGTGTCTACACAGTTTTAAACCGCCGGTGGAGACCGATGTGGAGAGCTTGTTTAAAATAGTGTGGCACGGCTGAGAATAGCAGTCGAAGAAGGTGGCATTTTCCCCCCCTTAGCAGATGACCCAAATATGAGACATTTCTATTTTTCACACTCGACAACAGCTCTTCATTGGATTTGGCTCTTTGTAGTACGTCTGCATTACTGACCCGGTATACTATTAAACAATCTAAATATAAAAACGTTTAATTACAATATCCTTATTATCAAATTTATTTATTCTTATTTTGTAATTAAAAAAATAAAGATTTCAACAGTACTTTTTTGAAAAACACATGAAACAAGACAAAAATTTCTGAAAAGTCCGTTTATTCTGATTATTGAACAGACAAGAGAATTTGGCGAATATATTTTGAGAACAGTTTCAATTACCCATATATTTATTATTTCAAATCAATCAAATCAAACCAAATCAGTTTATTTTCTCAAAAGACATTGCAAACATTTTTTATATAATAGTTTAAGGCATCTATTAAGAACAGGTAAAACATAATAAATATTAATATAATACCCGGAACGCATGAGAGATGGTTCGACATTAGGAATACAAGATACTCTCCAAAGTCAAGAGTATTCGCCTTCTGAATGTACTTTCACGAATATGAAAGACATCAATCTTTGAAGCGATCATGTTCAGCAGTTTGATTGCTCTCCCCACCGGCATCATCAGAGGCAGGTTGGTTTTGCATGTTGGGAGATAAAACAGTCTGTGCTGACGCTGTCGAAGATAACCATCCGGAACATAAAGATAGATAGCCTCCAAGATGACGGAATTCTCAAAGAATCCCCTGATAAGTCTGAAGAAATGGGTAAGTGTGCACCCATCCCTTCTTATCTGTAAACTATTAGTCTCCAGCATGCCCATGAGGAATGCAGTGGGATAAAGATACGGATAGCTACCAAACTCCCACATGTAGAGATATCTCAGAAATCTTTTCTGAACCCTCTCTAACATGAGCGAGTATCTCGCCTCGTGGGGACTCCATATCACCGAGCCACACTCGAGCCGGCTCCGGATCAATGAGTTATACAAAATTCGCAAAACATAGGGATTCTTGAAAACTCTACCAGTTTGGAGAATAAATCCCAACATTTTCAGTGCAACTCCACATATTTTCTCGATGTGAGCATGGAAAGTCAGCCTACTTTCATAAACGATACCAAGATCCTTTATCGTTGAAACACGCTTAAGTTGCTGGTTATCCATTGTGTATCTGTAATAAACAGTACGCAATGCTCTCGTAAAAGATAAAACTGGAGATGGAGGCAATCTTCGGGGCTTTTTATCTCAAGGAATAATTTAAGATCATCTGCAAATAAAAGAAATCGCGAAAATTTTATAACCCACCCACAAAATTTTATTTATAAGCACTCTGCGAGAAAATCATTACCAGTGAAAATAAATATCTTAATAATTTAATTGAAATCCTTTTAAGTTTTATAAAATATTATGGCCATTGGGAAATTCAATTTTTTAATATTGAACATCTTGTTTCGTCTTTCATGAATAGGCATCTTAAAATCTGTCAGAGCCATATCATATTATCAATTTTCTGGAAAAACGGATATTAAAAATTTATCCATTTTACACATTTCCCATGGAGTTTACATCTAAGTATATAAAAAAAATTAAAAAAAATGTGTTTAAAACTTCAAGTACATTAAGTGGATAGATACTTAAAAATTAACTATAGTAAAATGAAAGTCACATCCATAAATAGAAACGTGTTGCAATAAACCTTCCATAAAGAATTTGTTGAAAGGAATATTCCATATATCAGAAAATGCTTTGTAATATTTCTTTAGAAGTCGGCCTGTGAGATTGACTTATATTTAGCGGCTTAGAAAATATAAAAAAAAGGTTATAAAATTAGAAAATACTGACAATCACATCGGGATGCATTGTTACATTTATTTACAAAATTTATTAAGAAAGTTCTATAACATATGTTCGGAATTTGATAATATATAACTTAAACGTATTTTTTAAGTTCTAGAATTTTTTTTTTTTATAATCCGTAATATGAACGCTTATTTTATTTGTCATTACTATTATGCAAAGCAAGTTGTTAACGAAAAACTTTACATATTTAAAGTTATTAAAGATCAAATACATAAGTACATTTTTGATATATTATATTATATAATAATTTAGGCGTTCATATTCTTAAATTCTCCAATGATCTTTTTATGAAAAAATCCACTGTTTTTTCCACCTCTGAATTTAATAATCTCTACAGTTTTCAAAAATTTTATATAGGGAAAATTATTTGAAAATCATGATTGAAACCTTCAATATCGAGTAAACTATTACTCGTATGTGTAAATTAAATTAATATTGTTTGTGTATTCATGTGTTCACCCGATGATATGGGTAAAAATATATTCTCCCGATGATGGAAGTCTCCTTTGAAAACTGTCGAGAAAATAAATTTAGACGTGTGAAAAACAATATTTTCATAATTTAATTCATAACAAACACTTTATTAAAGAATTCCACAGTATTAACGTCATAACCCATTTTTAACTATTTCAAAAGAAAGAAGCAGTTCTTGTATATATTATATATTGAAAAATGAATACTCTCGGTAAACGAGAGTTAAGCATATTCCGCAATTAAAGCCATCGCTACACTTCATGCAATTAAAAGAAGAGAGCATAAATAATAGGAGTATTATAATAATATGTTTTTAAAGCCGAATTCGGGAAATGCGAAAGTTCTTAGAAAGGACTAGCCAAAGACGCTGCGTTTAAAATGATTGTTTTCTCCTACGAGTTCCACTAAGCTCGAGGAGATTGAGAAACATTGTAGCTATTATAAATTTAATGTCCCTGCAAAACAACGAATGGAACGTTTTTGATTATGGAGATAACTTACCCCGCCTCGTAAACACATTATTCTAAAAACATGGTAGTATTTTATAGGGAGAATTTCTTGCTATTAATAAACACCTAAGCATAATTAAAAATCAACGACGCGTACTTCAATAATTAATATAAATGAAAACGTCTGTCTTCTAGAAGTTTTTTATGGAATGATATGTTTCACCCTTCTAGGCGTTATCTAATGCAATTGATAATGTCTTAGAAGAGTTCAATTTTATTCCATATAAATCTTAATAAAACTTCTAGAAGACAGACGTTCATATTTATATTAATTATTTAATATGGAATTTTATATCATTGTTCAAGAAACAATAAATGCACTCTTTATTTCAGTTAAATATTCTCAAAAACCACGAACTTATTAATTTTCTTTTGGTGAATCGCTCTTAACATCATGACTGCAGGAGCCAAATGGATGTAAAGGGATCATTGTGATTCTCGTGACATGTGATAGGTAGCTAATCTATCGCCATTTTATTGTCACGTGATTTCTACACCAGACCAAATACAGTGTGACAATCACACTGCCTTCGCCGGGAATTGAACCCAGAACCTTCGGGGTAGCAGTCAATGCACATACCACTCGGCCACGAAGGCCGAATAAAAATACATATTCGTAAAATGTTTTTTTTTACTCGTAAAAGGAATGTAACCCGGATGTAAAAGAAATAAGAAATAGAGGAAGACCGAAGAAAACGTGGCACGATCAAATTAATCAAATGTTGAATGTCGGCCTCGCGAGGAATCGGAGAAATCGACGTTTGTGCGTAATACGATGTATGAATGTTGACAAAGCAAACAGTGTGGCTGTCCATTTTTTATGTCTACCCCTTAACATAGACGGCGTGATTGTTAGTTAGTAAGTTTTGTTTTTACTCTATAAAGCAAGTTTTGTACATATTATTAAAAATCGCAGTTTTAGTGAATAATAATAGCCTCGTTATAAAATTTTCTTATGAGCAACGAAATTCTATTTGCCTCTGCTTATCGAAATTGAATTTGGACTATTTAATTATTCAATCACAAAATAGTGCAGTACATTACGTTATTTAAAAACATGTATTTTTCTTATGTAAATGAATGTTATTACAAATGTATAATATTAAATCAAGGATTAATTGTATCTCAATAGAGACAAAGATGCAAATTGGAAACAGAATATGGTGATCGAGGTGTTTACAGGACTTATGACCTGTCATTGGTTGGGTTAAGCACACGCTTTATGTAATACAACATTCCCATTCCACCCTTCTTACGACCACTATGTCTGACAAATTTTTGAAAGTTGTATATATGGTAATATGTAACACCACACATCACATGTTATATTTTAATCTATACACTAATGCCATCTATGAAGATTGGATTTTAAGCATTAAGCAGAAGATCTATTTATTAAGGCAATGTGAAAGGCTACCGTCATTAACGTATTGCTAGATAACGCCTGAAATGATAACCCGCAATGGGTAAAATCCAGTATTCGTCTACAAGTATTTGTATACATTCAAAATGTTGTATAACATTACACTTTAAAAAAAAAAATTCTGACATAATTGTATTGCTTCTTTAAAAATGTTTAAAAAAAGTCAATAACAATCCGAAAAACACATTTTTAATACGTAATTATTCATATGAACAATGTTTTTGGGGAATTAAAAAATACACTCTATTTAAGATGGATTTAAAAAATATATTAATCAAATCAAATCAAATCAAATTAGTTTATTACCCCAAAAGACAAACCGCAAAATGTTTAAGGAATCTATTGAGTACAGGTAAAATATAATATTATAAAAATACAACATAATACCAGGAACGCATTAGAGATGGTTCGACATTTGGAAGACAAGATACTTTCTAAAGTCAAGAGTATTTGTCCCTTGAACTTTCCTTCACTAATATGAAAGACGTCGATCTCCGAGGAGACCGCGTTCAGCAGACTAATTGCTCTTCCCACCGGTGTCACCAGAGGCAGATTGATTAATTAATTAATTATTTAGTAAAAAAAAATACCAACCAGGCTTCAGCAATAACATTTCTTACACCTTATTAATAAACTACCTATAATGGTGGTTCAAGAATAATGCCTTATTCCTAATAATAAGTTATCTGTGTACAATACTTAAACAAAGCAGACGGCGGTCTAATCAGCGTAGTGAACTAAAAAATGATAATTGATTAACACAAGAAAAATAGGTTTTATTGATATTAAAAACTGAAAGTTTCTCATATATCTTATATGCTGTCAGATGTTAAAAGCGGATTTTAGTAAAGAATTTGTATTTATGAGAAAAGTATAAAAAAGTCACTTGGAAAACTGGAAAAACTAAATCATTATTCAATTGTCGCCTTTAAGACTTTTTTACTGGTCTACCAGGCGTTTTATCGTTATTCTTTCGTGTGTGAACTACTTTTTCATGTCCGCCAAATTACGTGGAAACAGCAATGTTATTTCCTACCAACTGTATTTTCACACAGCTTTGATTTATTGCTTTGCCTATTCCGGTCTACTTCGCTATAATTTTAAACGTTTTCAACTTAAATACGCTCTCCCTGTACAAACCTTAAAATCCATTTTTCTAAAATTTAAGCTTGTGGTAATCTCACATATGTATGTTATTTACATAAAATATTTAATATATCAGTTTGCGTACAGATGCATACTTAACATTGTTTGGAAAAGAACGATGAAATTATTCTAAAAATTGATTTAAATAATTTTAATATTGTGATTAGAAAAATAAGCAGAATTTAAAGCTGTAATAAGCAGATTGGTTTCCGTAACAGGTTCTATACTTTTCTTTGCGAAATTTGTTAAAGCAGTTAAACTGAATGTATGATGAAAGAGTGTGGTTCCTTGGAGCATGCGGATAAGCTTGTTCTGTGGTCGGGTGTGCCGAATGACCACAGAGCATGCCAAGGCGTGGCGGCGGTGCTAGCTCCAAGGATGGTAGAATGTATGAAAGGTTATAAATGTGTTAGCCCAAGACTCATGTGGATTCGCTTCAAGATCGGGTTAACAAGAGTTTTCCTTTTAATTGGATACGCCCCTGGTAACAACGAAAATGAGGCGAGTAAAGATGAGTTTTGGGACAAAGTGAGAGAGACATTGGTGTGTAAGAGTGAAAACGAAAGATTGATAATAGCAGGTGATATGAACGGTTGGGTGGGAATCCGTAGGAGTGGGTACGAGGAATGTCTGGGTACGTTTGGTGATAGACGAATAAATGATAATGGAAGGAGACTGCTTGAATTGTGTATAGAATGGGGTCTCTTTGTATCAAATACCATCTTCGATCATAAGAGAATCCATCTCTATACTTGGGAAAGAGGATTTGAAAGGTCCATTATAGATTACGTCATTGTAGACTCTAGATTACGGGCGGATACTGTTGATTCAAGGGTCTTCAGGGGAGCCGAACTGGAAACGGATCATTTTTTAGTAGTGGCAAAAGTGATCTTATTCCGGGGATGGCGAACCAGAAGAAGCAAAACAGTAGCCGCACCGACTAGAGTCAAAGTTGAAAAACTGCAAAACAATGACGTAAGAAATAATTTCGTAAGAAAAGTGAAAGATAGATTGAGTGAGCGGGATGTAAGTGAGTTGAGTATTGACGAGACCTGGAAATACTTGAAGGAGAGTTTGTGTGAATCAGCGAAAGAATCGTGTGGTGTGTGTGTACAAGGAAGAAGGAAAGGGGATGCATGGTGGAATGATGACGTAAAGATTGCTGTTAAAGAGAAGAAAGATGCTTGGTGGAATATGTTGTCGATAAATAAGAATGACAGAGTTAAGTATGAAAGAGCAAAAGATTTGTATAAGGTATGCAAGAAGAGAGTGAAGTCGGTAGTGAAAGCGCGGAAAGAAAAGCTGAAGGAGGAAGAAGGGCTCAAAATGACAAACAACTTCCAAGCAAATTTAAAAATGTTTTGGAAAGAATTTAAAAAAGCCCGAAATCCTCCTGATAGTGGATGTGTGAAAGCAATTTTAGACAACAAGGGAAGAATGTTAACGGAGAGTAAGATCATACAAGAAAGATGGATGGAATATTTTAAGGAGATGTATGGTGGTGATACAAGCGTGATCGAAAATATGACAGCTAGTGCGAGTGCGGGACCTATGAATGATAATATTGAAAAAATAAGTACGAATGAGATGAAAAGATCCGTGAGTGCAATGAAAAGTGGAAAAGCTGTTGGGTTTGATTGTATTGCCAAAGACTTTATTAAAAGCGGTGGCGAAGTGGTTTCTACATGGTTATGTAAGTTATTTAACCAGTGCTTGGAGGAGGGATATACGCCGCTAGACTGGAGGAGAGCAGTAATTATGCCCCTGTACAAAGGAAAAGGATCGCGTATGGAATGTGGAAACCACAGAGCTATTAGTCTTTTGAGTGTCGTTGGTAAAGTCTATGGCAGAATTTTAATAGAAAGAGTAAGAAAATTGACGAGTGACAAAGTTTGGGATGTGCAAGGTGCCTTTATGAATGGCAGAGGATGTATGGATCAAATTTTTGGACTTCGTACATTGACAGAGAAGTTTCTGGCCAAAAATCGCAAACTTTTCTGTGCATTTGTCGACTTACAAAAAGCATATGATTACGTTAATAGAGAAAAGTTGTGGAAAATATTGTCTGAATATGGAATAAGTACAAAACTGATCACGGCCATTAAGTCGCTATACACGGAAAGCACTGCTAGTGTCAGAGTAAATGGAGATCTTACAGCCTGGTTTGATATCAATAAAGGTGTCAAACAAGGTTGCGTAATGTCCCCGTGGTTATTTAATCTGTATATGGACAATTGTATGAGAGAGCTGAAAGGGTTGGATGTAGGTGCCAAAATGAGCGGAGTGTCAGTAAGCTGTCTCTTGTATGCGGATGACGCTGTCCTACTTGCTGACAACGAGCATGAACTACAAGTCCTGGTGAATTGTATGTATGAGGTATGCATGCGAAATGATCTGATGATGAATGTTAATAAGTCCAAGGTAATGATTTTTGAAAAGGAAGAAACCACGACAGTCTGCAACATTAGCGTGAATGGTGAAAATTTGGAGCAAGTAGTTGAGTTTGTGTATTTAGGTAGTATGTTTACAAGAGATGGGAGAGTGGAGAGGGATATTGAAAGAAGGGTTGGGGCAGGCAACAAAGTGAATGGTGCACTTAAAGTTGTCATCGCAAACAAAAACCTATCAAAAAAGCTAGAATGGCAGTGCACAATGGTGTTCTTCTACCGACCCTTATGTATGGAAGCGAAGCATGGAACTGGCAAAGGAAGGATGAAAGTAGAATAAATGCAGTAGAAATGAGATCTCTTAGACGAATGTGTGGATATTCTGTGTATGATAGAGTGTCGAATGAAAATATAAGAAGTGAATGCGGTGCGAATGATGGTGTCATGAACAAAATAATGAAAGGATCATTAAGATGGTTTGGACATATGGAAAGAATGAATGAAGAAAGAATGGTAAAAAAATTATATGTTAATGATGTAAATGGAACCAGAAATAGAGGAAGACCGAGGAAAACGTGGCACGATCAAATAAATCAAATATTGAATATCAGCCATGTGAGGAGTCAGAGAAATCGACGCGCGTGCATGACACGATGTATGAATGTTGAGGAAGCGAGAGAAATATGTCAGGAAAGAAAGGTGTGGCAGTCCATTCTTTCTGCCTACCCCTTCGGGGAGACGGCGTGATGGTTAGTTAGTTAGTTAGTTAGTTCAGTTAAAAAAAAACAAAAATTATTATTTATGTTTTAAATAATGGAAAACAATTTTTTTATAAAGTATAATTATTTGTTAATAATAATAATAATAATATGCTAACTTTTAAAGCGCCGTTTTTGTGATGTAATCACCTCAAGGGCGCATTAAGAAGTGTTTTAAATCTTAAAAATCTAAATGTGACCGCTTATAAAACGATCGGTTTAAAAGTATAATAGAACAAAGTATAAATGTTTAATTCGGGTATGAAATATGAAAAAGATGGGTTTTCAATTTAAATCTGAAATCTGTCGGATCATTTATGCATCTAAGGTGTGAAGGGAGATTGTTCCAAGCTGATGGATCGGCTACCGCGAACGCTCGATCCCCGAAATTTGTACTGGGGCAACGCTTCGGCTCAACTAATCTTCCTATTGCTGAGGAGTTCGCCGAGCGAAGTGTGGATTTCCTTGAATTTAGGCTGTCCGTTATACAGATTTCAGATATATAACTTGGTGCCATTCCATGAAGCGCTTTGAAGACTATCCAGCAGAGTTTATACTGGATTCTTTCTGGACTTTTAAGGCAGTAAAGTTCTTTGAGATGTTGTGTTATATGAGACTTTTTTGGAATGCCTTTAATGAGCCTTGCTGCTGCATTGAACGCAGATTGAAGTTTGTTTATTTGTTGTTTTGGAATGTTTGCATAAATTCCATTACAATACAAGTCGTGACACAACGAAGGAATTTACAAGAGTTAAGATTGCGATACTTTAGAAAACCCGAAAATAAACATGCTTTTAGTTCATAAAATTCATTTTGTTTCTTGTTTATTGCTCAAGGAGTTACGCCACCTTGGGGGTCGGAAAAATATGTATAAAAAAAAGAACTGACAGCCATTTTAAATTTAATATTACAAAAAATGCGGAGATATAAGCCGATACGTTGAGCCCTGTTTTGAAAATCCTTGCTGATGGAGTACATGATTTCTTTATAATTCATTGTCAGAAATAAAAAATAATAATCGTTTATTATTAAGAATTGTAATAGCTATCAGCTTTTGTAGAATAGACAGCTGTTTGAAAAAATAACTCAAATTTTTATTAAAATTTTTAGTTATAAAAATTTATGACTTTTGAATATGACACCCAATCAAAAAAAGACCTACGTCATATTTTAAATAATATTATGAAAAATAACTGTCATAAATTTCAACCAAATTGGTAAGTAGATCGGGAGATATCGCATATGTCGCCGCCACCTAGTTAAATACGCCGCTTAATTGAACGGCTTGGCTGATAATGAAATGGCGGCCGTTAGTTGAATAAATTAAGATAGCTCAACTTATTAGTTCTAATTTTTACCACTGCAACGCAAGCAGTCATCTCGCAATATTATGTTCAACTGCCAGTTGGAATTCGATAACATGTGTTTTTGTAAAAAGTGACACAATTTTCAAACAAAAAAGAGAGAGAGAGAGCATGCGTATAGGGGATGTGGGATGTATTATTTAAAAAAAAACTAACTCTAACCTAAAGGTTTTCTCGGTGAAATCAATAATAATTAAAAGTGTTTTTTCTGAAGCCTGGGTGATTGTGATGTAATTCCTCTCTGTAATTGAGTCTTCCGGTCTGTTAAGGTGGTTAAAGTAAAATACAATAAAATAGAAATAAAAATAAAGTTATGTTTTTAAACACGCTATGCGTCGATGTGAACATTATAACCGTACAAGCGCTAAGCCAATGTCAAAACTCGTACGCTTGTAAAGAAGAACAGTACATTTAGGTTAGAGTTAGTTTTACTACCGGCCGCCATTTCATTATCGACGAAATAAGGGAGAAATTTTAGGTGGATGATTGCATCATAAGTAAAATTAAAAAAGGATGGATAAACGGAACAAATGGACGAGAGAAAAATGGTTAAAATTTTGTATACAAGTGAGTGGTAAGAGAAGCAATGGAAGACCAGGGAAAGCATGGTATGACCAAATATACTCGTATAAAATATTGAAAGCTGACCACATTCGAAGTCGAAAAAATCGACGAGCGTGCATGTTACGATGTATGAATGTGGAAGAATCTACAGAGGTATGTCAGGACGGAACGGTTTGGCGGTCCATTCTCTCTGCCTTCCCTCCGGAAAAACGGCATGATGGTAAGTATAAAATCTCAACTTATGTTTTCTCGTTAAATAAGTTCGAAATTTGAAGACCAAATGTATGAGCTCTCGATTTCTTAGATCTTAGTTTAACACCAATAACTGGAACAAAGGCGACATATATTCCCATTTGATCAATTGAAATAGGTGTTCCGCCAAGGGCCACGAGATTAGGTAATGACTTATCCATTAGCGGATATTACCGGCCTGAATTTATTATGAACGTGTTTGTTTTCTCCTTACATAAATCGCTAAAGAAATTTATGATTTTACTCGTATACCCATAACGCAAGCACTTTCTTTCTTATGAATAAGTGTATTAAGATAAGGTAATTTTTATTATTTACACATTTACTTCAAATGCCAAAATAACGTTCACCATTTACATAATATACGAGAAATTTCAAATTAATGAATTGAAATTTGCAACAGTTATTTTCCATGATATTATTTAAAATACCACGTAGGCCTTTTTTCATTGGGTGTTATATTAAAAAGTCATAAATTTTTTAATCACACATAATATACATAATAATATCGTATATTAAATGTATAATTTTAAATATCAACATTTACAATTAAAACACAGCTAAGGGAAAGTAATCCCTACAAAAAATCCCCAAAGAAGCCAGTGGGAAACTATTACAGTACCACTTTTACAGGAAATTACTGAGAAACTCTTCATGAACACCTAGAGCAGTGATTTCCAAAGTAGTCTATATAGACCCCCAGAGGTCTACGACAACTTGCAAGGGGTCTACGACAATTGTACAAAAAATTGGGGGTCCATGAGTTATAAATGGGGGTCCACGAGATGGTTCAACTGAATTGTAGCCGAATATTGAAACGCAAAACGAATATAGAAATCGTAGGCGACCTTTTTTTTTAGCTCATTTGGGAAAATCGTCAGCGACCTTTTATTTTATTTAGCTCAAAAAAAGGTCGCCAACGATTTCGGTCGTCCGATTTTCCAAATGAGCTAAAAAAAGGTCGAATTCCGGATTTTTTGTTTTGAATTTTTTTTTGCCCTGAAAAAAAAACACGTTTAGGAAAGCAGGGGGTCTACATAAAATATTAGGTCCTTACATATGAAATTGGCGTTTTGTATGGGAGGAACATTAAGTTTTTTTTTTTTTAATACAATATATTTATTTAATCAAAGTATGTACCATTGCTATCTATGCACTTTTGCCATCTCATAGGTAGTTCATCGATCCCTTTACTAAAAAACTATTCGGACGGGAATCAATAAAATCTTTGAAGTCGGTTTGGACTGCCCCATCGGAGTTGAATTTTTTCGCTTGCAAGAAGTTATCCAAATTTCGAAAAAAATAGTAATCTGTTGGGACAAGGTCCGGAGAGTACGGTGGATGTCTTAGATATTCCAATTGAAGCTTTTCTAATTTGGTAGCCGTCTGTTGTGCAGTGTGTGGTCTAGCGTTATCATGAAACAGCAGTGGCCTAGAGCGATTAACCAGCCTCGGTTGTTTAGCAGCTATCTTTTCCATCATGGTTTGCAGTTGCTGACAATAGACATCTGCCGTAATCGTCTGGCCAGATTTAAGAAAACTGTAGTGAACGACACCAGCACTAGTCCACCAAACGCTCACAAGTAACTTTTTTGGAGTCAATTTTCGCTTGGGGCATGGTTTGGCTGGTTCGGCAGGGTTCAGCCATTGCGATGAGCGCTTCCGATTATCATACAGGATCCACTTTTCATCACAGGTAATGATTCGATTCAAAATACCTTCATTATTGTGCCGGTTGAGTAATGCAACGCAGCAGTCAACGCGCGTTTGTTGATTTGCTTCACTCAATTCGTGAGGTACCCACCTTTTAAGCTTTTTCACCTTCCCAATTTGCTTCAAGGGGATTAAAACAGTTTTATCACTAACACCGCAGCCTGCAGCTAACTCGGACGTGGTTTGCGATGGATCCGCTTCCACAATAGCCTTCAATTCTTCATTATCAACTTTGGTCTCCAGCCGTCCACGGGGCTTGTTCTGCAGGTCCGAATTTCCAGAACGATAACGTTGGAACCAAAAACTGTGTTTTCTTTTGCGGCACCGTCGCCATACACATCATTAATCCTTCGAGCCGTTTCTGCAGCACTGGTGCCACGGTGGAACTCGTACTCGTAAATAACGCGATATTTCAAGTTTTCCATTTTGTAAACTGAGTGACGCAAAGAAAAAAAACAAATGAGAAAAAAACAAATGAATTATAATTTTCGAAACACAAATACTTGAGTATAAATAGCTGTATAAATTCGAATTTGGAATTCCTAACCAATGAGAAGATATTTGAGATCAAAGTTGCCAGTACGGCAAAACGCCAATTTCATATGTAAGGACCTAATATAAGAAATCGACAAAGGGTCTACAGGATAAAAAAATTTGGGAACCTCTGACCTAGAGTCTGTGGAGAATTTGAATTAATTCGTTTAAAATCCTGACGTGAATAACGTGTTTCGCCTGTCTAAGGCATTATCAAATGACATTTGATAATAACCTAGACAGGTGAAACATGTAATTCACATAAAATATTATGAAGCTTCTAGAAAACAGACGTTTTCATTCGTATCAACTTATTAAATAATATACCTCTTTAGCTCCTCCAAGGTCAGTATTCCGTAAAATATTTTATAATATGGACATGGGCGGTTTTCATAATGGACATTATATGAACGGTTCTCAATAACGCTGAGCTAGCACCGGGTCGTTTTATTCCAGATGTTCCGGTTTTATCACTTATTTGGAATTCTGCATAAAAAATAATTTTCAATTGAAAGATCAAAGGAAATTTCAAGATAAATTAAACATTTTCTAGCGCTAGCGGTTGATCAAAATTATTTTGTACTGAACTTAAAACAAGTCCGAAAAATCATGTTTGTAGATAAATCGTTTAAATTAATTTAATTGTGCAATAAATATAAAAAGGTTTCATAAAATGAATTCAAGTTGTCATATACTCGTAAGAGAAGGGATTTGATCAAAAAAATTACGATAATTAAACGGAACTAATCTAAATAATATATATACGAGTATAATAGATACAAAACTCAAATGTTATAGAGCAATATAAATATAAAATATTAATATTGTTTCAGCTACAGAATTTTAATATCATAACAGGATTTTTTTTCAGTGAACGTAAATGTATTAAAATAAATTGAGTGTGAAAAGGCACAAAATTAAAAAATCAAATTATGTAAAAAGTTGTCTAAGCTTCAAAAATATTTTTTTTTTGTATATTATACGTAACTGATTTGAATTTTTCCAAAGTAGGCAGTTAAAACCCTAGCGAAAAACTTTCAAATTTATTTTCGACCTTTTTCAGTTTACAAACGATTTACTCCCCCTTGTAATATCTCTTATACAATATTATGTAATGTAATTACAATATACATTATTCATGTATAGTGTAATTACAATATACAATATACATATATATTGTATATTGCATTCCATCACACCGCGTCTCCCGCGGAGCGAAAAGAGAAGGATGGAGTGCCGCATCAGTAAAAGTGTGACAGTCCATTCTTTCTGCCTACCCTTTCGGGGAGACGGCGTGATGGTTAGTTAGTTAGTTAGTTGTTTATTGCATTTACAATACATATAATGTATTTACAATATAGGTATATGTATGCACAGTACAATGACAACTTGAACTTGAAACTATGGCAGAGAATGTTGAAGTGCTATGTCTGGTCTGTATCGGCTCGGAGACTTGGACCCTGAAAGTGCATACTATGAACCGGTTGGAAGCATTCGAGATCTGGTTGCGCAGAGAATGCTTCGCATACCGTGAACACATTTCGTCAGCAATTTGATGGTTTTGAGGAGAGCCAATTGTAGTAGACAACTGCAAAAGGACGTTAAGGTCCATAAGATTTCATATCTGGATCACATTCTGCGGGGAGATAAATACAGTTTGCTTCAACTAATACTAATGAAAAAAATTGAGGGGCAGCGTGGTCCTGGTAGAAGGCAAACGTCTTGGCTGTGCAACATACGAAACTGGACCGGGATGAGACATGTAGGGAAGCTGATCCGGGTTGCGCAAGTTAGAGAAGCCTTCGTTGGAGTGGTTGCCAACGTCAGGGGGTACTTCTTCTTTGCGTGATACGGCACGCAAAGAAGAAGTAAAAATTCAGAAATTTAATCGGTAATTCACTTCTTTATTTTTTTTAATTCTTACGTCTTTGTAAATTATGCGATCCATTTAAACACGTATGGTCAGTCGTACGTATGGTCAGTCGATGATGATAACTACGAGATTTTGACACTAAAATAATATGTATATACTATATACTTTACGTAAAATAATATATTATATTCTATTGATAAAATGAAAATTTCTCGTTCAAAAGGCTTAAACGAACCTGCGTAACGTGCATAAACAAAAATAGTCGTATGGTTAGAATACTCCCTAAAAGGCTTTATATCTCACCTTCCCTTTGCTATTTTATAATGGGTTTGGCTGGCTTTTTGCACCCGTTTTCACTGGCGCAAGATGTTATAGTTTTAGAAACAGTACACGTGTAGGCACTTTCCTAATGCCACGTGCAAGCACCTTCATTCCACCAATCGAAATCGTTATTACCCTCCACAAATTAAATATTTGTATGTACGAAAATTGAACTCTTTGTATTATCTTGATTCTTGCTTCAATTCAGGTCAGATCATTAGCAATTTGAAGTTATTTATACACCCCCTCAACAAACACGTTTCCACTCCACTATAATTGAAGCTATTCTGAATTGCACAATTTATGAATTTATTCAATAGGAAATTCTATGGAAAGGTATCAATAAAACAATTAAAAAATCGATATTGGTTACATAACGGCCTATTGAAATGAGTCACGAGGGATTTATAAAGGGATTGCGTTTTTTCATCATAATAAAAAACCTAAAAGAATTTATTCACACATATGTACAAAACATACCGCAAAGACCTTGCATAAAACTAATTAAAACATTTTTTTAGTTTATGTTCACGTATTGAAAGCAACTTTCAAATATGGCAGATAGATCAATCAAATCAAATCAAATCAGTTTATTTCATCAACAGACATTACGAAATTTATTTTTAAGGCATCTATTGAGAACAGGTAAAATAATATATTATGTATAGTATACTACCAGAAACGCATGAGAGATGGTTCAACATTAGGAAGACAGGATACTTTCCAGAATTAAGCGTATTTGACTTCTGAGCGTACTTTCACTAACATGAAAGACGTCGATCTCCGAGGAGACCGCGTTCAGCAGACTAATTACTCTTCCCACCGGTGTCACCAGAGACAGATTGGTACTGGCGGCCGGTAGGTAAAACAATCTGTGCTGTCGCTGTCGGAGATTTCTCTCGGGGACAAAAAGCCGAACACCCACCAAAACGGCCGAGTTCTCGAAGCATCCCCTAATTAATCTAAATAAATGGGTAATTATATGTAAATAGATAAAAACGGGATATTATGAGTATCTGTAGTTTACTAAGTATAAAGGTTAATATCTTCGAAACATGATAAAAACATTATTATAATATTTCAGAGTGACGACGCATTATATACTCGTATATGTAAGTTATATTGTTAACAATTTTTATTTAATTATTTGAAAATTGAACAACAATTCATAGTTATTTTCAACTTGATCCTAAGTGGTTTAGTCAAAATAATTTCTAAATGATTGTTAAAGTAATTTTTTATAAATGATTATAGAATACATTTTTTATATTAGATGGGAAAGAGAACAATGTCACGTCAATACGAAGCATTTATGATATAAATTCAATTTTGTTTCCCAGATTTTGTTTTTTGCTATTTTGGTAAAGATGTACCTGTGTACTCGTACACCAATGTTTTGACATTTATCATTTTTCGTATACGAGTTTTATATATATAGTATATATTATTGGTGAAGTTATGAAGGGTAATATCCTTTTACGGACCTTTCAACGGAAATGGCGATTTTCCTGGGTATTTTAAGTGTTTTTTTATTGCTCCTGAAAGTCCATAACATCCCCAAGCAATTAAAAATGATTAATACTAGAGAGTTCAGAGAAAATGTTGTTTGCTTTTCACCGTAATTTTTATTTTCGATAAATGTAGTAAAAATCAATGGTACTAGATATTTGATACGTCATTGTGAGAACAATTTACAAAATTAAATATATTTGTAATTATATGAAGCTTCTACACTCGACGTGAATAAATAAAAAAATAAGGAAGGTCGAGGAAAACGTGTCAAATCGATAAAAAATTTAATATCGGTTAAGTAAGGAGTATCGGTTAAGTAACTAAAAAGAATAATTGGACTAAGCTTGGCAGCTTTCAGAAAAATGAGTTACATCCTTAAAAACCGGAAAATACCGATCAACCTGAATCGAAAAGTCTATGAAGCCTGCGTTCTGCCAGTTGGTACTTATGGTCTTGATGCTGTTACACTGTCCAAACAAAGTGCCGAGAAACTACGAGCCATGTTCTAAGAGACAGAGTCAGAAACGATACGGTGAGAGAAAGAACAAAGGTCACTGACATCATCCACCGGATGGCGACTCTAAAATGGCAATGGCCAGGTCACGTAGCCAGAAGCTCAGATGAAAAGTGGACAAAAGACTGCTGACTTGGAGACCGTGGACGGCGAAGAGAAGTGCAGGGCGACCGCAACTACGGTGGAAGGATGATCTAAACAGACACGTCGGAATAACCTGGATGCAGTCTGCACAGGACAAAATGACATGGAAGCGAATGGAGGAGGCCTTTGTCCAGGAGTGGACGGGAATAGGCTGAGGAAGAAGAAGAAGAAGAAGAAATTAGGAGTTGGAGAAATCTACGTGCATGCATGGCACGAAGTATGAATGTAGATGACTCTAAAGAAGTATGTCAGCACAGAATAATGAAACGATCGTCAGTTTGAAATATTACATATGATCAGAACTGTTATACGGAGTAAAGAATTGTAGTCTAAAAGTATCGCCGACTAAAGACATTCAAGAAATAAACGTACAGTAAAAGGCTTTTATTCCTTACATACACTAGTATAGCTATTAAAAGGACATCAGACGTAACTAAACAAATGGTTATGAACTGAGGAAAGGAGTTACGAAAATAATCATTGATACGTATAATACTTAAAGGGAAGTTACAAAACAAGTAGTGCGGTCCGCTAAGCTGACTATCTTTACTCTTCTAACTTACCGTCCCGGGGGATCTAAGTGTAAAGAAGTTATTGCGTCATTACTTAGGCTAACAAATTTTCCTTGAAAGGTCATAGTACCGTAGAGATTCTTTTATATATTTATATTTTATACTACTAGCAACTCAAAACACATGCTGTCGTTCTTAGGATATGGTCGATAGTCTTTGGGAGCTGTTTTTTAAATGAGTGAATAATTTATCTTTATCACTGATTTTGTTAAATTCGAATAGCTACTATTTATTCTCCATTATCATGCATACTCGATTGTGTACAAAAAACCTTAATAGGTCGATCAGATATGTTATTGGAAAGTTATTTTAGATTTTGAATCACTCAAAATTTTTTTATTGTAATTATTCTTATTATTTTGTTGAATCGCTCATTACATCATTACAGCGCGAGCCCAAATCGATGTAAAGGGTATAGCTATCATATGAATTCTAATGACACTTGATTGGTAGTTTATCTATCGTCATTTTATTGTCACGTGAATTCTAAACCACACCAAAGACAGTGTGACTATCGCCGGGAATCGAATCCGCGACCTTCGGTGTGGCAGTCGTAACACTTGCCACACGGCCACAAAGATCGTCAATTTGTTTGTCCATTCGCGAAATGTATAAAGCGGTCTTCCGACTACGCGGCTGCCTCGCAAGGCATGTTCGTTAGCAGCAAATCCGTTTATTTGCCGCAGGAGCTAATTTAGCCATGACTTTAGATACAGCACGGTAGCCGCGCACAGCAGACAATCCGACTACGAATGCTACGATCGATCAATCATTGAGAAAAAACAATTTGCTTTTCTTTGCCGCGCGAGCTAGCATTATTTTGAAATGACTCGCTTTTGCTTCGCACTCAAAAACCGAGGGTGATCGCCAGGAGGCATGTTCGAGCGCGGCAATGTTCGTTTTGGCTCGTGCGGCAACTCACTATCTATTAAGCGAGGCTGCCGTGCTAGCTATTACGAGTATTCATGGTTGCCATCGACACACGTCTTAAAATATTAACTACAATCTTTTTAGTCTAGTGTTTTAAACGCTTGGTCCCTGATTCAGGGCACTTGGGTTATATCCTGGAGACGACCCGGTTCTTTCTTCATAATAATGATCTTCGACTCATTTTAGAGATTGTATAATATAAAATATTAAAGCTCGTAAGGGGAAAAATCGCATAGAAGGGAAAAATATGAATTGGGGCACCTGATTATCGAGGGAAAAATAGAGGGTTGACGAGGTCTTGGCAGTATGCGAATATTCTGGCTTCATAATATGATATGAGCTCAAATAGGATACCACACATAGCTCTCCATGGAACGCCAAACGGACAACGCCGACCAGGAAGACCCCCGAAACGGTGGTGAGAAAGCTGGAGTTCAGCGTCTCAAGAGAACCCGCCTGAAATAACAGACTTCTGAGTCTACCAAAAGTTAAAAAGAAGAAGAAGAAGATAATATGATATAATATAAGGGACTGGATTGGCTTGAGGAGTGTTAAGGAGCTATTCTAAACTGTCAGTGACAGAGTCACATACTCTCGGGTGATAGTCAAGGTTGGGGAGACCTTATATGACACAGGCAGAAGAAAATAATTAAAAAATTCCAAAAGAGTAAAATAAGTTGAACATTCTTTTTTTTTATATCTTAATTTTTTTAAACTTCCAACCGGTTTCGCTCCAAGCGAAGCATCAGAGCATTACAAAATAAGTTGAAATTGTATTTTTTATAATGTATTTAAACGTGAAACCACAAATTAATTATTTATACGTTAAAATATTTTTTAATTTTTTTTTATAAAGATTAACATTTTGCCACGGGATGTAGGAATTTTTTTATTTCAAATTGAATTATATTTCGGATTTGAACTAAGAGCGTCCATCATTCTAAGTGGGGTTTACTTCCCCCTGGAGGAAAATAAACGTGATTTGCAAAAAGCCAGGTTGTGGGTTTCCATAATGTAAAGTCAAAGCGAAATTTTCGTAAAATGTTTTTTTGTTTGAAGCAGTTTTTCCTTTTATAAATTTCAGTGTATATTTAAAACTAACTAACAAACAGAAGGCAGAAAGAATGGACTGCTACACTTTTCTTTCCTGACACATTTCTCTCTCTTCCTCAACATTCATACATCGTGTCATGCACGTCCGTCGATCTCTCTGACTCCTCACATGGCAGACATTCAATATTTGATTTATTTGATCGTGCCACGTTTTTCTCGGTCTTTCTCTATTTATGGTTCTATTTACATCATTTACATGTTATTTTTTTACCTTCTACTTCATTATTTTTTTCTATATGTCCAAACCATCTTAATGATCCTTGGCACCGCATTCACTTCTAATATTTTCATTCGACACTCTATCGTACACAGAGTATCCACACATTAGTCTAAGAGATCTCATTTCTACTGCATTTATTCTACTTTCATCCTTCCTTTGCCAGTTCCATGCTTCGCTTCCATTCATAAGGGTCGGTAGAAGAACACCACTGTGTACTGCCATTCTAGCTTTTTTGGATAGGTTTTTGTTTGCGATGACAATTTTATATTTAATATGCACATACAATCGGAAAAAACATAATTATCATATTTTATTTTGAATAGAACAAACCGAACAAACACATATTTTTTTCGTTCGCACTTTTATTGAAACAAAAATGACACAAAAGCTTATTATAATTAATTTTAGAATTTTTTTACCTGATATTATCTAAATAACAATTTACTAGTAAGAATTAAAATAAGAGTCAGTGGAATATATATTTATTTAAAAAAAAATTTTTTTCATTATACGGACAAAAAACCGTTTATAATCTTAAACATTTTATGTTATAAAAACGCTACAATTTTATAAATTATCATATTTTTTGTGAATGTATACTTATACTTGTATACGAATACTGGATTTCACCCACGGTGGGTGAAATCCAGTATTCGTATACAAGTATAAGTATACATTCACAAAAAATATTGTAATCATTCTGGTCAATTCTTTGGCATATAGATGGGAGTGACATCTCCAGACGGCTTCTAATAATGCGCTAATGGCGATAGCCTTCACATTGTGTTAATAAAGTAGTCCTGCTAAATGCTAAAAATTAATTTCCATAGATGGCGTTAGTGTGTGGATTATATTGATTAATGTTAAAAAAAATATTAACATATGTAATCAATATCTACATAGAAGGCGTATTGAAACTGACATGTGAAGTTAAGCATAGAATTGTAACATATATACAACCTCCAAAAAATTGTCTTACATGGTCATAAAGAAATAGGTGGAATGGGGAATGTTGTAATTACATAAAGCGTGTGCTTAACCCAACCAATGACAGGTCATAAGTCCTGTAAACACCTTGATCAACCATATTCAGTTTCCAGTTTGCATCTTCGTCTCTATTGAGATACAATTAAATTTTATAAATTATCGTTGGACACAAACAAATATACATCCCAGAAATAGGCTCGGAGAAATAAAGCAGAATAATAATTATTAGAAGAAGATATCTTAATCTTGGACAGATGTTCATATATTATTTGGGAGCTTACAATATATTTATTCTGCTATTTACTAAAGATCAACTAAAATTTAATATTAAACAAATATATGAACTGAAAACTTTTTATTTTTAAATTCATTTTGTTAAAATATTTATCCAAGAATTATTTTTAGCATATCGATCAAATATGATGCACTTATACACTTGTCACGTAACGGATTTAACATTCAAACATGTATGATATTTCTTAAATATATATAGGTACATGATAGTATTCATATAATCTTATTAGAATCGAGTGTTTTAAGTTGCAATGAAAGCAATGTCATATTTTTGCGAAAAGTTAATTGCAAAAGCACGTATTGGTTTAACTATTTCCAGGGCGGTCGTGAAATTATTTAAAAACTCTGAAACGAGAAAACTTACAATATTATTTTTATTTGATTATTTTATGATTGAAGACTCTCGAACGATTTTTGTTTACTTTATGAGAATCTTTCCACGACTGAAATGATTGTATAAAATCGTACTTGTGAGAAAATTTTCCTTTAATAGTTTGTTTAAGCCTGTGATGTTAAAGATATGGTGAGGTGTGAAAGAAGCAGAAGGCGATCCTGGAGAGATCACGTAGACCGCATAGAAGATACGAGATTAGCGAAAATTGCTAAGATGCCGAAAAGACGGAAGGACAACTGTAAATCATGAACAGGTCATAGAATAGCCTACCGTCAAGAACAGGTCATATGACAAAATCTAAAGAAAAATTATTTAGGTTTAAAAAAAATATATCGGAAACGAACAAAAAATTGTTAACATTGAATAATAAGTTACTCTTGCAAAAAGGGTAAACTAACTAACCATCACGCCGTCTCCCCGAAGGGTACACTACCACACTTTTCTTTACTGAAATACTTCTCTCGCTTCCTCAACATAAATACACAGTGTCGTGCACGCACGATTTTCCCGATTTCTCACATGGATGACACTCAATATTTGATTTATTTGATCGTACCACGTTTTCATCGGTCTCCCTCTATTTCTAGTTCTATTAATATCGTTAACGTATTATTTTTTACCATTCTTTCTTCATTCATTCTTTCCATGTTTCCAAACCATCTTAATGCTGTTTTATTATTTAACAAACACTTTCATTTGCACTGCATTTACATCTTATATTTTGAACACATTTGTCTAAGAGATCTCATAAAAGGTATATTTATATACATATATAATATTATATATTAAATTATTTTAATTTTTTTATTTTACTTCATATCATTGTATTTTATATTATTCGTTTTAGGTTTATTGGATTTTATTGGACGATTAATGTGTGCGCGGGAGATGCCTATTGGTGGCGATGAGGTTCGCAACCCACCACACCGCGTCTTTCGTGGGGGCGAAATGAAAAGGATGGAATGCCGCATCGGTTAAAGTGTGGCAGTCTATTCTTTCTGCCTACCCTTTCGGGGAGACGGCGTTATGGTTAGTAAGTAAGTTATATTCTTATACATACGTATTGTGAGTGTAAGAAAATAATCAGATGACAAAATGGCAAAAAAATGTTTGGCATATTTTTATCCCCGATACGACTCGCTTAAAATATTCACGTAGAAATTTGTGGAAAAGGAAAATTAGGGATTTTTCACGCTACAAAATTCACATTCACGCATTTTGACAAAGATCTAAAATAAGAACGTACTCGTAGCTAAACGAATTACGAAACCGAGGTATTATGGCAGTGGTTTGAAAAACAAAATACGGCGATTTAATATTATTTGAAAACTACATCCTTTCAGCTGCTAGATGGACAATACACGTTTTATACATTCATGGTAAAATATAATAACAATATTAATTCAGTTGTCTCCCTGATGATGTTACTGGCAGTATTAAAACTGGTTAAAGATAACAGTAAAATTTTTCACAATTTATTTAGAAGATTATCAAGTGATTTAAAATAGTGAATGATGACAGAATGGTAAAGAAAATATATGTTAACGACGTGAACAGATCTAGTAAATAGGGGAAGGCCGAAAAAAAAGTGACTCGATCAAATCAATCAAATATTAAATGTCGGTCACGTAAAACGTTGGAAAATCGACGTGCGTGTACGACACGTTGTATGAATGTTGAACAAGTGAGATAATTATGTCAGGAATGAACAGTGTGATTGTTAATTTTGTCTGCCTACACTTTCACCGAGACACCCTGATGTTAGTTGGTTTCGTATAGAAAATTTTAATTTCATATATGATTGTTGTACGCTACACTTTACATTCTCATCTATTAAAGTACATAAGTCACCGTTTGCCGCTAAATCAGATCTGAGACGTGTAATAAAATCGGCAAAGAATGCTTTGTGGAAAAAAAAGCAAAAGAAATTCAGAATTTTGCAGACCGCCAGTATCAAAAACACTTCTACGGGGCTAAAAAAATAAATATACGGTCGCAGAAACAAAAGTACCAAACCCATTCTAGTCGAATCTGGAGAACTATTCAGAGACGAGGGTCAGATTTTAGAGATATGGAGGAACCATTATGACGCAAATATAAATTGGGATGTTATTGATATGATACCTCAATGATTGAGATGATATTGATACCTCAATACCATCTCAATCACATTCTGGATGATATTGTATCTAGATATGAAGTTATTATAGCCATTACACAATTTCAAATAATAAAAGCGCAGGATGTGACGATATCCCTGCTGAAATAATCAAGGTTCTAGCTAGCGGTATAGCTGATCATCTCACAGAATGTTTCAACTAGGTATTGGGATACACACGTTGTACCAGAGGACTTCTGCAGGGCAATCATTGTTAACCTCTACAAAAATAAAGGAAATATTTCAGAATGTAACAACTATAGAGGAATCTTCCTGTTATCTGTAACGGGAAAGATACTTTCCAAAGTAATGGTTTACTGATTTAAACCAGTATTGAAAGTACTACTGCCTGATTCCGATTGCGGATTTAGACCCAGGAGAGGCATAACCGATCTGATTTTCTCTCTGAGACAATTCCAGGAGATGGTTCTCGAGCAATATATAACAATGCATTTAGCGTTTTTAGACATCACAAAGGCGTTCGACTCAGTCAGCCGCGAAGCTCTATGAAGATTTATGGAATAAGTCAGCAACCTCCTAAACTTTGTTGGGATTTGTAAAATGAGGCTAATTCCTTTCTCTATTTCTACTTCCATATACATCGTTACATACCATCACGGCTTTCAATGTTCTTAATTTAAATTCAGTATTATCGATTAAAATATAGATTTTAGAAGTGATGTTAATTAATTGTAAGCCTCATGTTTCTGCGTCATCGGGAGATAGATGGTCCAATATAACGATCATCAGTCATTTTCAGTTTTATTAGTTCATATGGATTCGGATACAAAGACTTAATATTTGGATGATAGGGTTATTTATTAAACTTTTTTTAATGTATGATCTTCATTTGTTTTAATATTTAATTATGATTATTTTGTCTTATAAAATCTTAAAAAATTATCATTAGTGTACCTACATAGTAGAATATTAACACACTTAATATCATAAACCGTAGATATGTATAAAATCGAATTGAAATGTTTTTTCTTGTTTTAGGTAAGTTCACTATGCTTTTCGATCAGCTTAAAATAAGAGCTGTATTGTGTTAAATCACTTGAAAACACGAAATAAATATTTTTTTCGGTACATTCGTGAATAACACTAATTCTCATTACCTCATACTTTAGTATGGGGTAATGAGAATCAGTATTTATCCTCACAATGAACAGCAAATTGAAGATAATCATAGCGTAGTTTCCCGATAGTCCCTTCTAATAAATTGATCACTTCCAGATCTTTCTAGAATTTTTTTCCATAAAACATTTTCAGATTTCATTATATTTGGATCAACTCTACGAGTATGTGTGATTTTTGATTTAATAGTCCATTGTTTTGGTCGAAACACTATGATACTTTAAAATTTGACTTATGATATATTTTTGTAACACCTGATGATGTCAACATTGGTTGATGAAACAGCTGTCGTAAAATAAATAAAATTGTTATATTAAACAAAGTTTTTGCATTAACAGTTATAAAAGATTTTTAATTACAATACTTTCGCATTTGAAAACGATAAAAAAATTATATTAACATATATTTTTAAGCAATATGAAAAAAGCATAATTATACAAACGAATAAGTTAATGAACTTCCACAAAGTTTATAAAATAAAATAACACACTAAAAACATATAAAATGACATTAAAAATTTGTTTACGCAATCTGTGGGTAATTTATTAAAATTCATAGATTCTAAAAAATAAAATATTCATGTTTACGAAAATGATAATGATTTATTCATGAAAAATATTTAAATTTGTCTCTTTAATCAAAGTGTACTATTTCATATTACTTTTCGTATCCATTTTTCAAGAGAGGATCTAAAATATGCACATTCTAAATAATTGTATGATATTATAACTTGTAACATAATGTCTAAACTAACTAACTAATAAACACGCTGTCACCCGAAGGGGTAGGCAGAAAAATTGGACCGCCACACTATTCTTTCCGGATATATTTTCTTGATTCCTTAACATTCATACATCGTGTAATGTACACGTGTCGATTTATCTGACTCCTCACGTGACCGACATTCAATATTTAATTTATTTGTTCGTAGCACGTTTTCCTCAGTCTTCTTCTTTTTCTAGTTCCGTTTACATCATTAATATATACTTTCTGTGCTAATCTTTCTTCATTCATTCTTTCCATGTGTCCAACCCATATCGATGATCTTTTCATAATTTTGTTTATAACTCTTTCATTTGCACTGCATTCACTTCTTACATTTTTATTCGATAATTTATCATATACATATTTTCCACGCATTTGTCTAATAGATATCATTACTCTATTTATTATACTTTCTATCTTCTGTTGCCAGTTCCATGCTTTACTTTCATACATAAAAGTCGGTACGAGAACACCATTGTGCAATGCAATTTTAGTTTTTTTTATAGGCTTTTGTTTGCGATGACAACTTTAAGTGCACCATTTACTTTATTGCCCGCCCCAACCCTTCTTTTAATATCCCTCTTCACTCACTCATTATTTGTAAAAATTCTACCTAAATAAAAGTATACAAACTCATCCACTTGTTCAAGATTTTCACCATTCGCGCCAATGTTTAGACTGTCTTGAACACTTATTTTTCTAAGTTCATTTCCCTAGTTTCTTCCATATTCGCCATAACTTATTCACATTTATTATCAGATCATAATCAGGACAAAACATTCCATAAACATTTTTTATTTGATTATCTCCTTTGTTGACTAATTTGAGAATCCATAACCTCATTTTTACCCTGATGGATTTCTTAAAAAAAAAAACTAACTAACCATCACGCCGTTTCTCCGGAAGGGTAGGCAGAGAATATAAACCCCCATATTTCCCCGTCCCGACAAACCTTTCTAGGGCCTTTACATTCATACATCGTAAATGTTCGCTCGTCGATTTTTCCGACTTCGATTGTGGCCGCCTTTTAGTATTTGATTTATTCGGTTTTGCCATGCTTTCATATACTGCGTGGGGAAAAGTACCACCTTCTCCAACTGATATTGGAGGGGAAAATTGAGGGACGCCGAGGTGATCGTTGAGGGGGACCCAACTTAATTATTTTCCTAATTTATTCATTCAGAGTACCATATAAGAAGTAAAGTACATATTTAATTTTGAGAAAAACGGCGGTATTCCAAATTATATTAATATTAGAAGGAAGTGACATATTTCGATCTGATAGGTCACTATAAAGGCAGAAATATACTATTAACACGCCACGCTACCCGATGCCACGTGATGCGTGTTGAGTCGAATCAAATTGTATTGTTTTCTATGGACAGAATCACACTATGAACACCCGACGCGACGCCATGCGCGCACACGCCACCGGATCCAGACGAGCTAGATCGACGTGTTGCCGATGGTGGGAGTAAACATGCCACGTCGCGTGTTAATAGTATGTTTCTGTCTTAAAACGAATCATGCTGAAATAAAATAAAATAGGTATACCCTTTAGGAAAAAAAATCCCTATAAAAATATCATTAAAAATGTATGACATATTTTTGATTGAGTTCGACATAATTATTCATGAAACCAAAAATAAACATTCGAAGTATTTTTCAATAGTTATTTCTAATGCATTTTTTGTAAAAATAAAACTTTTCTTATAATAATTGTTATTCAAGCAGCATCTTATCAAATTACAAAATATTTTACTACACTTTTCAGACTTGGAGGTGTCTGAGAAGTTATATTTTTTAAATGAGGGTGGTTTCACGTTATTTTATAAAATTTCAACATTAGTTATTAGATTTTCATATGTAGTGAACGTTGTGGTTAGACTTTTTGTATTAATACCGAATCTACAATAAATAGAAATATTTTTTCTGTGAAAATATTTTATATAAAAAAGTGGAATAAAAAACAGTATTATGAATTCTATTCCAAAATAATAGAATTCGAATTAAAAATAGGAAATAAAAACATTTTTATTTTATTTATATCGATTCCTTCCGGATATTAAATAGCTTATAAGAAAATATCATTATTTGACATTGTTTCCTTCAACAATACTGAAACAAAATTTGATCTAACAAAAATATTAATTATTTTAAAAATATTGATATTTTAAGTAGTTTTCGCCAAACTTCAGCGTAAAAAGAGTATATTTAACGTAGCCTCAGATATATAAAAAAGACATTAAATATCTTTTTAAAGACTTAAAAAAGCTCTGTCGTCACAAGATGTGTTTGATAGTATATAAATATACAACACACTCGAAACTTATATAATAAATTAAATGATCTTTTTGAATGCGGTTCTCAGTGAAAAAAAAGTGAGTGCTCTTTTTGATGTTTAAGCCTCCGGTTACCGGGAGAATACATTGATGTATCCCCAAAAAAGGTTTTTCGGACGTATTATGGAATATGTTATTAGTAAGGATACCTCGCGTATCGAAAGCTCACCCTTTGAGACCTGAAATATAGTTCCTTGGAGTTTTGACAGAACATTTTATATTTCTCCCACCTCTCCGGGTAATGTATCAATATATTGGTCGCAAGGGACATGACGGGTTCCACAATGAACAAAATGGATTAGGGGAGAATATGCTCTAAGAATACATACGGTAGTATGTAGATTTCTACAATGGGTCATAATTCATTGCTACAATATACAACATATTTCAAAGTTTAAATAAACACGTACAATGGCCGATTTTCCAACGAATGAGAAATTGTGATAGCCAAAAATTATTTTTAAACAGATCGAAAGTGTTAAAAAAAATGTTTGTATTTTTCTATAATTTCATTTCACCCTCCAATACATAGAAGACATACTCGTATTGTATTATACATTTGCTAAGATCTATTTATTTGGATTTAAAATTTCTTGTAAAGAAATAAAAATAGCTCAAGATTTCTTGCTTTTTATTTTTCAGAATATTTTGACATTCTTTCTCAGATATTTGCTAAGTTTTAATAACTAGTAGCTTCAATATCTGTGACTGTAACGAGTTTATATATTGAATATAATGAAAAAATTGTCAATGCCAATTCACATTGGACAATTTAGAACTATTGGAGGCGCCATTGTTATCGACAAATTACACAATTTACGATATTTTGTTATTTGTCCGGCAGTTCTCCGTATAGGAGGAAGGGTAGTATCCTGGAACGGTCCAATAACGGCAAATACTGAATTCCAATTGGACTCCATCGGTACACTGACATAAAAATAAAATCTAATAGCCCATTAATATTTATATTAAGCGACAAATGATATTTCTAAAGCTCTCTAAGCCAGCTGATTTTTTTTATTGAAAATTGATAATATAAAAACAACTCCAATTGTTTACAATAAAATATGGTGCAAATACCAATATTTTATTAAATTATCATAATTCTGCGGTTACACATCAAATACCTACATCGTGATTGATTTTGATTATAACACAAATTAATTTTACTATTCGCCAAAATATTTCAAAATTGACCTTTATCTTTTTTTACTATTGAAATTGATAATTGCTATACCCTAATGAAGGTAAAAATTACGAGTTTCATAACGATTTGCGATGAGGACAAAATATTCCGATATTTGAAACATGTTTTAAAACAATATTTGGTTCTTTTTACGTGAAATGGTTCTCGTTGAAAGATGTTATGGAATATTATTATTCGAGAAAAAAATTTGGAAAAAAATTACCTTTTAGAAAATATGTTAGGTACGAACACAAAATACCACCCAATAAATTCTATATTAATAATAATATTTTATTTTTTGGATATTAAGTAAACAAAAAAATATTGACTTACTTTCTCATGTAGTGGTATTTGATGACCACGATGATGACGAGGGTGTTGGCTGTGACTGAGAGGAGAAACACGGGGATGTAGAAGCTGATGAGAACGGGGTCGGGGTCTATGAAAGCGTTCATAAAGCTCCCGAAATCTGCAGGAAACTCCAGCGGAAAATTGGATCCGTGGCTCCCTGACGAGTTTGTAGTGTAGAAGAAGCCACCGGGATCCAAATCGGTCACAGGTTTATGCAGCATGTCCGATTCTTTGCCACCAATCGCCGTCGGTATGCTGGACACAGGAGTCACAAGCATATTGCCAACTTCACTACTATTCTGAAAGAACGGCATCAACATCACTATTCATTCATTTGTTTTATTTCAATTATTATTATATTTTTCTTGATTTGACACCTTTGTATAAAAATCATTAAAAATAATTATTAAAAATATTATCAGGATTTTTATGCACACATTTTTCGGTTTATTGAAAGGCATTATTGACTGTTTTTTTGATAATACCTTACCAAGGTAAAACATGTCATAACCATAAAATATAATAAAACTCTTAGAAAATAGACGTTTTCATTCGTATTTATGATTTGATATCGACTTTTACATCTTTGTTCAAGAAACAATACGTACTATAAAATGAATTTAATTTACAGGTGAAGTGCGAGGATCACCCGATACTGGAATGGTTCTATTAAGGGGTTAGGCCACTCTAGAGACCGAAAAAAAAGAGTTTTTTGTGATTTTTTTTCAGGAAAAATATAAAATAAATCGGGCTTTCAAAGAAAGGAGTTTAATATACATATAATTGCCTGTAAAACGTATTTATAATAGAATAATTTATTTAAAAATGGCGGCTGTGCAGCGTTTCTCAGAAGACCTCTATATTTTTAAAGGGTCCACGGCCGCTCCAACGGTTCCTGTAAATTTTGAATTATGTTGTGTTACAATTTTTTTTTGTATTGTACTTAATAACAGCTAAAAAAATACGTAGGATATTTTTGATATATTGATTTTTGGCTGAATGGTGCACTTCCAAAGTCAAAACATGCAAAATTCGCAGAAAAATCGCCAGAAAATTGTTCATAAAAAATTAACTATGCTATATAAAAAAAAACCTACATATTTTTATGCACAATATATATTTTTAAATATCTGGTTAAAATTTGAAGTGAATTGGTTGAAAATTGTTCGAATTATTGGTGCGGCCAACTTGAAAAATGTAGTTGATAAACGCGTTTTAAGTTTTAAGTTATAGAAAGTCATTAATTTTTTTTCAATACTTTTAATCCGCGGTCCCCTTACCATATAATAGGCCTTCTAGATTAGTGTCCTGCTCTTCCATTTCTTTTCTGTTGGATTTTAAAGCGATCCTCTACTCTTTTGCAGCTTCAGACAGCGATCTCTCTGCAAGCTTTATGCGCTCTTTGTTAATCCCTAAGCATATTTCGTAGCTGTTCGGGCCGATGTCTAAACCATCGCTTTCATTATGTGCAAAATTGAAGCAAAGCTGTCATTGTACACGCAAACTGCAATATACGCAGCTATATCCAACACAGTTTTACCGCTAACTACTTTCCATAAATTTCACTTGCGATTTGCACAGTTAACAAACGACAATGTTTGAAATATCTGAAAAAACTACAATAAAGTTTATCATACGATAACTAAAACCTAGATTCACTTCAATATCGTACATACTTTCCGATTGCTTCAAATATTTTCGCGGACGGATAACATTCAATTCACTTGGTGCCTCTAACTCGTATCAGTGGTCTTCTTCCTGATATTTTGGGTCTCTTGATGTATGTACGTGTCTCTTTTGCACCGTTTTATACACTTTGTAAAAACGAATCAATAACACTAAGAAACTAAAAAAAAAAGTTAGCACAATTATCGAAAAAAAAAAGTTCCTCAAATAGCGTCCTTGACGAATGTTTTATTGTATGAAACTGACTAAAACCGACATTTTTAAAGACAAAACAACCAATAGTCTAAACAAGTAGCAAATAGTTCCAAATGGATCTGCCATATATTTATTCTAATCCCCTAAAATACCGTCCTTCGTTCCGGTCATAAAAAGCCGCTGGCAGCCTTGTGCTATACTTTGAAAAACAAATACTTAGAGGTATTTCCCGGCCATAATCGTTTGTGACATTATTTTTGAGGTGCCAAGGGACCATTTAAAATAAAAAACAAAAAAAAGATTTTCAGAAAATCCTAGAGTGGCCTAACCCCTTAAAAGAAGATCGTTTTTAATTAAATTTGGAGTTTTATTAGGATTGCTGCGATAATAAAACTATATACTTATATATCTTTACTTCCAAGTTGTAAATATTACATACATATTTTGGCTGTATTGCTGAAAATTTACAATAATTTTGATTTTAAATACTTTGATTATTCAACTCATTGAACGCAAAATAATATTTGTAAATATTATTTTGAAAATAACTTTGATTAATTCACAAAATATTTAAAAAAAAATAAAAAAAACACGACACGTTTCGAAATATACCTCCATCTTCAGGTGTAAAAATATAATAAAAACTAAACAATGAAAGACTAATATAAAAACGCATTTTAAATTCGATACAATAATTCAAACTTAAAAATTAACCTAGGCTATATGTCATGATTACTTATAATGTTTATTTTATCAGTAACAAATAATAAATAATATTAAACATTAATTATACATGATGATAATATATAAAAATTTAATTTAGAATTGCTGTAACATAAATGAATTGTAACATAAATGAAATAAATACAAATGTCCGGATCGTCCATGTCAACATGTGCAACATCGAAAAAAACATTATGTGCTAAATTAAAAAACGGTGGATTCATGGAACATAAATTAAATAGACAATATCGTCGGTTCGAAGGTAAAACTCATTAAGTGACATTTCAAAATTTTCTCCTTTTTTTGCAACTTCCGCATCAGACTTGTGAAGTCTACGTCAGAAAACAATCACCAAGTGTATTTATTGAAGAATAACAGTTATTCTTTAATAAAAATACTTGGTGATTACTTTCTGACGTAGAATTCACAAGTCTGATCAGAAATTGCAAAAAATAAAAAAATAATTCAAATGTCACTTAATGTGTTTTACCTTTGAACCGACGATATGCACACTTATTATTATTTTGTTATTTTATTTTATAGCATTGTATTTTATATTATTTGTTTTAGATTTATTTTGTGGGTGTTGGACGATCGAAGTGTGCGCGGGAGATGCCTATTGGTGGCGATGAGGTTCGCAACCCATCACACCGCGTCTCCCGCTGGGCGAAAAGAGAACGATGGAGTGTCGCATCAGTAAAAGTGTGACAGTCCATTCTTTCAGCCTACCCTTTCGGGGAGACGGCGTGATGGTTAGTTAGTTAGTTAGTTAATTTAGAAAAACTATACATTTGAAAATATTGAAAAATTTAATTTAGAAAAACCATACAATTCATAATTTATATGGAAATTAATAAATGATTAATTTGCATTTGATTGGGAATGGGAGCTTGGGAGATTAAATGTAGACAAAGTATTTAAGGAGAAAGGAGTAAAAGGAGGAATCTGGTTATTCATTATGTTTTCACCCAAATTCACGGAATTTCTAAATACTAAATTCTCACAGTTAACAATATCAATAAATGAAACAAACTTGAAAATTCTTTATTAGTTCTTAGTGATAAAAAATATATATTAGTACTTATAACAAATAGCGTAGGTTAATTTTTAAATTTGAATTATTGTATCAAATTTTAAATACGTTTTTACACAAGTCTTTCATTGTTTGGTTTTTATTATATTTTTATACCGAAAGATGGAGGTATCCTCCGAAACATGTCGTGTTTTTTTAAAAAGATTTTGTGGATTAAACAAAGTTGTTTTCAAGTTCCTAAGTAGATTATTATTTAAATTAAAACACAGTTTTTTCCACTGTTGAGTTTGATCATTAGACATGTTTGAATGATTCTAATGTCAGAATGAAAAAAACACATTTTTAAAACTATAAATCTATAAAAATACATATATTTTAAAATTAATATAAAACTTAAGGTTGTTAATTGAAATTTCTTGATAGAAGTTTATTGTTATGAAAAAAACAACGAAAAAGCACTTAATTCAGGTGTGCCATTTTCAAAAATAAATTTATAACACTTTATACTTGTTTTTATACCACTTTTTTTTATCAAACCAACCGGTTTCACTTCCACTGGAGCTTCGCCGGGGTAACAAAACAAACTAAAAATGCACGAAATATTATTTTCGTTTGTTTTGTTATCCTGAAGCAGCTCTGGTGGGAGTTTGATACAATTAAATGGTGTAGAAACATGTAAAAAGTGATTTATTCTTTTTTTTTTTTAAGATAATTAAGTATACAAAAATATTTCAATCAAAAATGAAAATAAAAAACAGAGCTGACGTACCAGTCGAAACTATAAAAACAAGCGAATTAAGGTATATACTCGTATGTTTTATTTTTTAAAGTGATTGGAATAATTTTTGTTTTCGTTATGGTATTTTACAATGTCCGCAATAAAGTTTATTAAAAATTGATCAAATGTTTACCTTTATAAGTAAATAAAAATATTTTCACTTCACAAACTTTTAATTTTAGGAATAAACTTTTCATTGGGGAGCAAAATATATAAGCTCTCTAAGTACTAAAGGTTTAAAAGCAAAAATGATTACATTACATCTTGTAACTTAATTATCTCCTTTAACTAAAATAAAATGAGAAGAGATACTTTAAGTACTTAGATAAAAACGTTTTTAAATCTTTATATAAATGTGAAGCTTGATTACTTTAAGTTGCTTAAAAACTTTTTATTAAAGCGCATCTGATGTTTAGTAAACATGAAATTAATATTTATTCGCTTTCCCTAACATAAAAAGGACCTCGCCTGTATTTTTAATCACTATACTTATAAAGAAATGAATTTCTCTCATTTTTCATGAATGCACGACAGACTACGAAATGAGCGGTGCTTGACTTAACGCCGTCTCGCCGAAGGGGTAGGCAGAAAGTATGAACCGTCACACTGTGCTCTCATAACATACTTCTCTCATTTCTTAACATTCATGCATCGTGTTTTGAACTTTCGTCGATTTTTCCGACTTCTCACATGGCCAACATTTAATATTTAATTGATCGTGCCAAGTTTTACGTATAACTTATGCACTGCATGCACATATTCTATGTGCAAATGGAACCGTTATAAACAAAATAATGAACGTTTAATTTAGGTAGTTTATCCGGGTAACAACAATGGTCTTCTTTTTCTTCGTGTTAATGGAAAGATATTATTACACATCTTACGTCAATGTCTGTCAACTGCATTGATGCCATATCCAGATGGATGGCATCAAATAAACTTAAACTAAATCCATCCAAAACGGAATTTCTCTGGACTTCTTCCGCAAAGCGTCAACATCTTATCGATCGTTCCTCAATTTCAACAGCTGACAATGATATCGTTCCCAAAAACTCCACAAAGCTTCTTGGTGTTTATTTTGATGCAAATCTGTCTCTAAAATCCCAAATTAATAACAAGGTCAGCACTAGTTTCTTCCACCTAAGACGATTAAAATCCGTCAAAAGGATTATTCCCCATGACACTTTCAAAACTCTTGTAAATTCCTTCGTTGTGTCACGACTTAATTATTGTAATGGAATTTATGCAAACATTCCAAAACAACAAATAAACAAACTTCAATCTGTGTTCAATGCAGCAGCAAGACTCATTAAAGGCATTCCAAGAAAAATCCCATATAACACAACATCTCAAAGAACTTCACTGGCTTAAAAGTCCAGAAAGAATCCAGTATAAACTCTGCTGGACAGTCTTCAAAGCGTTACAAGGAATGGCATCAAGTTATATATCTGAACTTTGTATAACGGACAGCCTAACTTCAAAGGAAATCCACACTTCGCTCGGCGAACTCCTCAGAATAGGAAAATTAGTTGAGCCGAAGCGTTGCCCCAGTATAAATTTCGGGGATCGAGCGTTCGCGGTAGCCGGTCCATCAGCTTGGAACAATCTCCCTTCACACCTCAGATGCATAAATGATCCGACAAATTTCAGATCTTAATTGGAAACCCATTTTTTTCACATTTCATACCCAATTTAAACATTTACACTTGCTTCTACTATACTTTTTAACCGATCGCTTTTCAAGCGGTCACATTTAGATTTTTAGATTTGAAACACGTCTTAATGCGCCCTTGATGTGATTACATCACAAAAACGGCGCTTTAAAAGTAAGCATATTATTATTATTAATATTATTATTATATAGAGTGGGGATGGTTCTAAAGCATGAAGGTTTGCCCGAATTATGTCATTTCCAGGGACGATAACATCATACATTTCTTGCCCCCCACCCTGTTATAATGGCGAACTAAGTCAACGTATACTATAAGAGTAGAGCGCGAATAATGGTAAAACGTGAAATAATTTAATAGATCAAATCAGGATTCGGAAAAATCAATTTGTGTGTATGACATGATGTATAAGGCTTAAGAAAAAAATGTCAGAAATTTACAGTGTTAATAGTGAGTAAATCTATTTTCGTTATTTTCAAATACATTTTTATATGAATTCAACGTAAGTTTTATGTTCACTTCCGACCCAAAAATATATTTAGTTACCCACACTTTATGAATAAGCGAAAATTGTTGACAACTTTCGTTTATTTTTAACGAGCTAACTATTTCTTCAATCTTCTTGTCACTTTTATATAAGAGTTACTGTTGCCTGTCAGTTACATTTATTGACTATTTACTGAATGAGTTTGAGTATTTTTAGTGAGAGCTAAATTTCTTATAATATTTCATCAAACAAAATATAACAATTTGACGAGAAACGAATATAAAGGCATTAATATTATAAAACATTTAACATTATTTATAAATAAAAACACTCGCTTACTTTTATTTTGTTCTGAAATCAGCAATGCTGACAATAATAATTTTTCCGAATAGCATTTTTTTAAATATGAATACATTAGAATACATCATAATATATTCTAATAAATGGCAAGAAGGTGCCTCTGCGTTTAGTGTTACAATAACTCTCGGCGCCATTGCAAATAGTACGAAACCGGACAAACCACCAGAATGGCAAAAGATAAAGGAAAGATAAGATCTTGTCATATACATAAAGAAGAAGAAAAATTTGATTCAAGCAATAATATATTTTTTAAATACAGCAATCAAATAAAGGAGTGCTGTTTATCTTGTAGACACATATGCAGTATTTTTTGAGATGGTACTCGAATATTCATTTCTTATTCATATATTATTTTTTCATGTAAATTTCTTAGTAAAAGTTCAATATAAATATTGAAAATAAAAACATTTTATTTAAAAAAATACATATTATATATAAATAAATAAAAAATGAAGATGGTAGCTAGCTGCCGAAACCGAGTGTAATTGAACTAAATACAATATACACATATTATTATAATAATGAATTTTAAACAATTGTTTTATTGTCATTTCTTATTTATTTAATTTTCTAAATTGTATGTACACTTAGTAACACACATTTATTATTACTATTATATTTTATAATTTATGATAACCTTTCAACTCTTTACAAAAGTGTTTGGAAAGCTAATGCAATAGCGAATTTGAGTGCAATGCGGAAGACTACAAATATTTATCCAGAACTTTAAATATGAATATTGAATTCCTATAATACAATAAGAAAGTCAACTGCACGATGTGGGTCGACATTATGCCTTTCCGAAATCTGACAAATGATGGAGGTTAGAGAAGAGTGAAAGAGATAAGGGGAGGCTTAAGTGGCGTAGTTAGCAGATGAAAGGTCGTATGATTATTCCCAGCTGAAGATGTATAAACGTGTTTGTATCAAACCGATAATTAGAAGCTAGCTTAAGGTATCTTATTTAAGTAGAACACGTACTTATATGGTAATTGATGTACATTATACAATACAATGTTTAAATTTAGAACACTGTTATAACGTATCTCGATTTATTAAAACGATTTTGCGATGACAGCTGTTTCGTACTGTTTCAACATATGTTGGCATCATCCGTTGTTATAAACAACTATACTAATTGTTATACGAGTACTATATAAGTAATTTTTAATAATGTTATTTAGACCAATAATTTTAAGTAATTTATTTTTATTGATGGTTGTGGTGATAAAGTACTGATATCGGATAGTCACAGCGATTTGCAGAACACATTAGAAAGCAACAGAAAAAATCACCAAATCTGTACCTATCATTTGAAGCTCCCAAAACCCAAACGCTGTAGCTCCTTCAATGCAACTGGATGGGGAAGTGTTAAATATTTTTTTTTTTCAAATCAAATCAGTTTATTTTCGCAAAAGATATTACAAACATTTTTATAGTTTAAGACATCTATTGAGAACAGGTAAAACATAATAAATATATAATACCAGGAACGCATGAGAGATGGTTCGACATTAGGAATACAAGATACTCTCCAAAGTCAAGAGTATTTGTCTTCTGAATGTACTTTCACGAAAATGAAAGACATCGATCTCCGAAGCGATCATGTTCAGCAGTTTGATTACTCTCCCCACCGGCATCACCAGAGGCAAGTTAGTTCTGCATGTTGGGAGATAAAACAGTCTGTTCTGACGCTGTCGAAGATAACCATCCGGAACATAAAGATGGATAGCCTCCAAGATGACGGAATTCTTAAAGAATCCCCTGATAAGTCTGAAAAAATGGGTAAGTGTGCACCCATCCCTTCTTATCTGTAAACTATTGGTCCCCAGCATGCCCAAGAGGAATGCAGTGGGATAAAGCCACGGATAGCTACCAAAACTCCCTCATGTAGAGATTTTTTTTTTTTAAAGGAACATAGAAGTTCCCGCCACATACCCGAGGCTGTTATAGGGCGTAGCGGCGCCCTTTTATCAGCCTCGCTCGTACACTCCCTGGGCCTGTCCCCGGTCCATCCGGGACTTACATTTAAATACAGCAACAACAAGGGGGTGCCAGACCACATTTAATCTGCTCAATTTCACTTCTATGCTCCGCTGTCCTTTATTGAATAAATAAATAAGCATAATATATAATACATGAACATTTCATAAAAGATAAAATATACACCGCAGGAATATACAGCGGGAAGAACAGGAGAGGCAGAGGAGACAAATGCGGGATGGGAAAAAAAAATAATAATAATAACGTAGAGTACAGTTTTTGGCATGTAGGACAAAGGACGAGGTTTAGGAAGCATTTCATAATATTAAATAAATAAATAAAACCACTGCACAAATTATTATTATGGCCAACAGGGAGAGGAACGAGATCCGTCACAGAGGGGCAACCTCCCTCTCCCAGCTGGAAAACAGCGCACCCTCAGAGGGCAAGAAACAGCACAAATTCCGGTGAATTCCGGTGGGGTAGACAACCGTAAAAACCCCTCTATCCAGGAGCAGTAGCCCCAGCATCCTTATATACTTGGAGGCCGGCTAAGTGTCGGCCTCGGCAAATGCATTAATCCACGCTCTCACGAATACTTTCAAACACCTAAAGTTATGTTGACTCTCCGTCAGATCTCATGTAGAGATATCTCAGAAATCTTTTCTGAACCCTTTCTAACATGAGCGAGTATCTCGCCTCGTGGGGACTCCATATCACCGAGCCACACTCGAGCCGGTTCCGGACCAATGAGTTATACAAAATTCGCAAAACATAGGGATTCTTGAAAACCCTACCAGTTCGGAGAATAAATCAAAACATTTTCAGTGCAACTCCACATATTTTCTCGATGTGAGCATGGAAAGTCAGCCTACTTTCATAAACGATACCAAGATCCTTTATCGTTGAAACACGCTTAAGTTGCTGGTTATCCATTGTGTATCTGTAATAAACAGTACGCAATGCTCTCGTAAAAGATAAAATTACGCATTTAGAGATATTGAAATAAATTTGATTGGTTTTACTCCAGCGGACGATATTATTAATATCTGACTGGAGATGGAGGCAATCTTCGGGGCTTTTTATCTCAAGGAATAATTTAAGATCATCTGCAAATAAAAGAAATCGCGAAAATTGTATAACCCTCGCGACATCATTAATGAAGATGTTGAAGAGGAGTGGACCAAGGTTTGAGCCCTGTGGCACTCCGGAATATACGGGAAAAAGTGCAGATTGAAATATACCGTATGAGGCAAACTGTTTCTTCTCCCTCAGGTAGCTAATAAAAAATATAACCAACTTAGAAGAGAAACCAATTTCCGACAGCTTTCGCAGAAGTACATCATGGTTGACGGTATCAAAGGCTTTAGAAAAGTCATTATAAGAGCAGTCAACCTGGTGACCATTGTCTAAAGCCCTTGTCACATATACATATACTACTTGTGACTCGTTTTAATACCTGGGCTCACCCTTTCATAAAAACGGAGGTTGTGCAGCAGATGTTGATCACATAATAGGAGTGGGGTGGCTGAAATTGAGATCTATGACAGGAGTGTTATGTGACCCAAAAATGCCTGTTAAACTAAATGGAAAAGTACACCAGACTATTGTCAGACCTGCAATTATGTACGTCTTCGAGTGTTAGACAATGTACAGCAGCATCACTGGGCAACTGGAAACAGCAGAAATGCGAATGCTAAGGTGGTCCGCTGGGGTGTCGCTGAAGGATATATAAAAAGTGACGCATTCGCGGTAGTCTGGGAGTTACGGATATAAATTGTAAGCTAGAAGAAAGGCAGATGAGATGGTACAGGCATATAAAACGGAGACCACCAGAACACACAGTAAATAGAGCTTTGTCTGTGAATCTTCCTCGTCAACCATCCAGAGGAAGACCTAAGAACACGTGGATGATTCAGTGAAATAGCGTCTTGCGGAGAAATGGCTTGAGTGAGGGCGATATTCAGAACCGTGTGAGGTACAGCCTGAAATCGAGAAGAGCCGACCCCAACAGTCAATACAGACGATGAGTTGGGATAGCGCCAGGAAAAGAAGAATATATAATTACTTCTTCGTCTTACAAAAGGCATTCTCTAACTGTTTTTGAATGCCGTTGGACATCCAAACCGGTTATTGCACTAAAGAAATGACAAACGTTGTGAAGTCTTGACCAAATGGATCTCGCTTACTTAACTATAATAACTATATGCAGTCGTCCGATGTTGAGCCAGGATAAGCCACTCAATTGTTCTCAATTAGTGTATAGATAAAAAAAAATTTACTTCTGTTTTAACTAGATTTATTACAATGGAAACGCATTTTAGAAACTCGCTACGGGACATCACTCTCAAGTCAACTTGTGCCTACGTTGCATCACGTAGTAAGCTTAATTATCTGTAACAACACTTTAACCTTAAATCTCAAACGAGAACAGCATACTAATTACTTTCATTTCAGCCACTGCCTTGCTCCTGTAAGTTATGGTTGCAATTTTACATATGAATATATAAAGAATGCGAATACGTATACGAGTATACCCAATGAAACTCAACAATAATTCAAACCTACTTGATAACATGTAACTAATATAATGAATCTCACCTTTTTCATTAACACATCACTTTAAAAAATATGAATTAACTTATTTATTCACCATCACACCGTTTCCCCGAAGCGATAGGCAGCAAAAAAGGACCACCATACTGCTATTTCCTGACAAGCTTTTCGTTCAGTTGTTGCATTTAATAGGATCTTATTTAAATAACATTTTGGTGGTTCTTCAATATATAATGATAACACATCATGCATATGATAACAAAGAAGCTCTAGAATTCCCGAAAGCCCAATCATAGGGCCATTGCAAAAGACATTATTTTTTTTTTCCATTTCCAAACAATCCATTTTTGTCAATAACCTGAAGCTATTTGAGAGACATTGAATAGAATATTCCAATAATTTTATTGTTATTTAAAATGACATTGAAAAGCTTTCAGAATAGGCGAATGATAAAATACTTTTCGTTTGGTAGCCGTTGATGCTGTTTGAACTTTGAGAAAAACAACAATTAATTCCTATACTAAATGAACAATGTTGATTTAGCTTAATCTGTTATGATATCTTTCACCAAATAGTAATAAAAATAATGTACACTAATGAAACACGTTTTGTTTGCATAATTTTGCACATTGGATGGAATGGAGATTAAAAAAACAATGATTTTTTTTTTAGTCTTGTTACGATATCATAACAGGCTTATTTAAAGACGAAATAATAAAATAAACACAGCATATTAAAATTCAAAATATTCTTATATTTATAAGATTCTAAGAGTGTTTTCTATTTGTCATTAGTTTTTGATATCTGGTTTTGACATTTTAACACGTTTGCGTATAATTTCAGAAAAGTACAAATACGAGATACTCAACAAACAGATAGAACATTTTATTTTTGTCAATGTCAATAATATCAACTAATATTTTAAAAACAAATTTAAAATTGATGAACAATTCCATTATCGTTATAATTAATTGTTTTTATATTTGCCAAAAATATCATATTATTTTTAAGTTATTTTATGATAAACAATATTTGTTCAATTTAAATTATGTTGCATGCTTATGCAGTAATAAAATTCAGATAATTGCAAATTATATATAAAAACTTACTCTACATGCAGTCGTTTGCAATGAATAATAATTAATCTCAGATAGAACATGAACTCGCAAGCATGAAGCGAAGCGGTTGACATGCTTTAAAAAATGGTCGTTCCAATCTGTTTTATTTAAATTTAATTTATATCCAATATATATTATCCTATAAATAACTTGGGCAGAGAATGAAGTGTTATTTTTGGTATGTTCTGTTATATGGTTCGGAAACCTGTACTATTAAGGTGCATACAATGAACAGGTTAGAGGCATTCAAAATGTGGCTACATAGAAAAATGCTTCGTATACCGTGGACAGATATGATCAGCAATTCATAAGTCCCAAAGAGAGCACATTGCAACAAAGAATTATTGAAATGTATTAAGGTCCATAAGATTTCCTATCATGGTCGAATTTTTCGTGAAGATAAATACGAAATCCTACAACTAATGTTAATGGACAAAATTGCGGGACGACGTGGTCCTGGCTGCGCAAAATGAAATATTGGACTGGAATAGGGAGCGTGCAGGAGTTTTTCCGGACGGCGCAGAACAGAGAAACGTTTACAGAAGTGATTATTAACGTGATGGATGATGAAGAAGAAAATATATCACATTATTATTAAATGTATTTTTATGTACACTATAGAGATCTTACAACTTATGTTGCTGGGCGAAATTGCGGGATGACGTGGTCCTGGCTATATCAAATGTATTTTTATGTGCACTGTAGGTCAAAGATTTTATTTCTATTTTTCTTCTACAAAACGAAACAATAGAACAAAAAATCTGTGTTGTGTAAAAAAACAATTGAAGGAGAAAAAACGACATATGAATAATCGGAAATGATTTTAAATATGTTATTAAGAAAATTGCTTTCGATTGGTTACACTTCCGAAAGATTTCATTCGCCCCATGAAATTCCAGAAAATCTAAGATATAACACAGAATTCTTCAAATAAAAATTCTCTCAGAAAAATATTACATTTCGAAAAGATGTATTACTTCCCTAAAAATTTTCAATCATTTATATTATACATTCAAAGATATCGTGAGATATTGTTCAGTTTTCGACACAATAATAATGTCAAAGGTGCTCATTTTTATATGCTTTTATATACTTGAAATAAAATATCCCCTATTTGAAGAAAAGAAAGAAAAAAGATTTCCTCTCCCTTTTTTTGTTGTTTCAACCGTGTATATTTAGAATGCTTGTATTCTCCTGTAAGAATTTTTTTTTATTCAATGAAGCACTGAACATTATTTTTTATGCATTTTTAGTTACAAATACACAACCATTTTTTTTAGAAAATACTAATACAAAATAACTAAACAACCATCGCACAGTTTTATCCGAGAATTTGGAAATGAGGATAGAAGACAATATTATTTAATTCTGACATATCTTTTGAGATCCTCTATGTTCATACATCGAGACATGCATGCCGCAGTATATTACAGAAATCCGTCATACCTATTGTTCACATTGGTACCTGTGCTTACTACACCTTCTTGTTTTTACATAAAATTGTCTTTGTTTAGTTAGATTGTTCCACAGATACATAAAAAAAATCCTGTTTGACACCTAAAGTAATTTTCTAAAGTAAAGTAATCCCATACTCTTTTAAACATGGTATTTTCTTCATTAAGTGATGCAACCGCTGTTATCATCTTTCTTCTCGGCTAAGACCTTTCAGAGAATCGGTTGTCATACTCGTATCAATAATGCGAATTTACAAATGCACAGATAAGTTTACGAGCTTAACCCAAAAATATCTGTTAGATTAATAACCAAAATAACGAAGGCTAAAGTGCGGGCAGAGATGCGAACGCTGAGGATGACAGCAGGAAAGACTCTTCGAGATAGGGTGAGGAACACGGCTTTTTGCGAGATCTGCAAGGTGGAAGATGTCGTGAGATGGGGCAGACAACGTAGAAGATACTGGAATGCGCACGTGCAGAGTATGGATTCCTCCAGAATCCCACACGCTGTAGCCCTTCAGATTCCTGTCGGCTGCCGTTCCCCCGGAAGACCACCAAAGAGATGAAGGGATAGCTGAGAGTCGACCTCCCAAGAGCTGATTACAGAAACAGACCAAAGGTCTAAAAAAAGAAGATGAAGAAGAAGTTTACTGAGTGTGAAAATTTAGTCCACACATTCACTCTCTTGCACATTTCAAAAGTTTTTATTTCAAATCAAATCAGTTTATTTTCTAAAAAAATATTACAAAAAAAATATATAGTTTAAAGCAACTATTGTGAACAGGTAAAATAATATTATGTATAATATAATACCAGGAATGCACGAGAGATGGTTCGACTTTAAGAATACAAGATACTCTCTAAAGTCAAGAGTATTTGTCTTCTATCAGTATGTACAGTTTGTTAACTGAGCTCAACAGACTGATCACTTAGTAGTTACTACAGTCCAACTTGACTTTGATCGTTGATACTCCGGAAGTGTCAGGCCGAAGCCTATTACTCCCCCACAATTAGGAATATTTGGTGAAGGTGAGGTTGGATTTGTGAGATTAAGGGGGTGTTGGGGGTTGGGGATGTTTAGGGCTGGTGCTGTTTAGTGAGGATCAGGAGGAACCGGGGGTGGGGGAGGTGGTGGTGGTGGGGGTGGTGGTGGGGGTGGAGGTGAGGAGGTTTGCAAATTGGGCGATGGCGGGTTCGGTGAGGGTTGGTCTGCTGGTTTGGATTTCAGGAGGATGTGTTTGGGGCGTTTGTAACGGGAGTGGGTATTAAGGTCGTAGTTTGAAGAATTTTGAATGGACGGGTTGGGGTGTGAGGCGACCCCGTGGAAGAAACGCTCGGCTAGCGTGAGGATATGTTCATCTAGGGTCGGGATACCCGACTCTAGATGTAGGAGGGAGATTCTGGACCAGAACGGGGCACTCAGCGCGAGCCGAATGACCTTATTCTGGAGCGTTTGGAGTTTTTTGATGTGGGAAGGAGCTGCGTTGCCCCAGATGGGGGCTGCGTAGGAGAAAATCGGTCTAATGACCGATTTGTAAAGGAGGAGTTTGTTGGCTGGATTGAGGGAGCTGTTGGGAACTAGCATAGGGTAGAGGGATGCGATGGCTCGGGAAGCGGACTTTGCTTTCTCGGAAATGTGGGGTCCCCAAGTAAGTTTGGAGTCCAGGGTGACTCCGAGGTATTTTGTGGTGGGATTCCAGGGAACTGACTGACCGAACATTTCTAGGTCGGGGAGACTGGTGAGGGGTGGTCGTTTTTTTGAGAAGAGTGTGGCGGAACTTTTCGCTGGATTGATGGTGATTCTCCAGCTCTTACACCATTTTTCCAGCTCGAAGGCCTTAAGCTGGACTCTCTCCGTGGAGAGACGCGCGCTCGCGGAGCTTGAATAGACGCCCGTGTCGTCGGCGAATTGGGCGATGTGCGTGTTGTGATCGAGGGGGGGAGGAATATCGCTAGAATAGATATTGAAGAGGAGCGGGGCCAGGACGGAACCCTGGGGGACGCCCGCCTGGATGGGACGAGGATCTGATTTCGTCCCATCCAGTTTGACTCTGAAGGTTCTGTTTGTGAGGAAGCTGGAGATGAGTTGGATTAGGGATAAGGGGATTTTATGCATGTGCATTTTGAACAGTAGGCCTTCGTGCCAGACACGGTCGAAGGCCTTGCTGACGTCCAGCGAGAGGAAGGTGGTGAATTTGTTGGTGTTAAAACCCAGAGTTATGTGTTCCACAACTCTCAGGAGTTGGTGAAGTGTGGAGTGATTATCGCGAAATCCGTGTTGGAAATCAGGGATAATCTTGAGATCGAGAAGCGCAGTCTTGAGGCGGGATTGGATGATTTTTTCTAGGAGTTTGCCTGTGCAGGGAAGGAGGCTTATAGGGCGGTGGTTTTCGGGGAGGAAGGGGTCTTTTCCAGGTTTAGGTATGAGGATGACGTCGGCGGTTTTGAGGGAGTCGGGGAAGGAACGAAGTCTGAAAGCTGCGTTGATGATCGCGGTCAGTGCGCAGATTCCCTTCAACGGGAGGCATTTCAGAACTTTGTTGGAGATTTGGTCGGGGCCGGACGATTTCTTGGGATTGAGGAATTTGATAAAGTTGCGGATTTCGCCGGGGGAGGTGAATTTGACGGGTTCAGTGGGGATTTCGTTGAGGAGGGTGGCAACTTGGGACTCTATTGAAGTTACGAAGGTGGGGTCATCGTGGGAGTTATTGGTGGTAAATTGGTCGGTGAGGCTGGATGCGAATGTCTCTGCTTTTTCTGCAGGTGAATAGATGAGTTTGCCGTTTGGCCCGTGAAGCGGGGAGATTCTGGTGAACGGCTTGCGGAGATTTTTTGTAAGTTTCCAGAATTCGGGTCTGTCTTCGTTAAGGGAGTCAAGGAATTCCATCCAGCGATCGTTACGGAATTCGGAGATGGCTGTTTTCACCTCGAAGCTGAGTTTATTAAGGACGGATTTGTCGTTGGGATGACCAGAGCGCTGCCATCTTTTGCGCGCTCTGTTTTTGGATCTGATGAGGTTGAGAATGGAAGTGGGGAGATTGGGGGATTTGGTGTCGTTTGGGATGGATGTGGTGGCTTTGTCTAGGGCGAGTTTGATGGACTTCGTGAAGAGGATGGTGGCTGTGTTAAGGGAATCCTTGTCCGGGATGGACGTTGGGACCTTGACCGAATCGCTAATGTGGGCGGGGAGGGAGTCCCAGTTTACCTTGGGACGGAGGCGGGCGAAGGGGTTGAGGGGGAGGGGGTCTTCCGAGATGAAGAGGAGGACGGGGGAGTGGTCGGAGGAAAGTTCGTTTACTACGTGAAGGGAGTAGGGCAGGTGGGAGTTTTTAGAGATTATGATATCCAGGACGTCCGGGGAGTGTGAGGGGTTGCGGGGGATGAGGGTTGGAGAGAGGGGGCCGTCTACTGTGATTGGGTGGTTGAGGGAGTAGTTGTAGAGGGCAACGCCTTTGTTGTTATTGCGGCGGCTGTGCCATGCTCCGTGTTTGGCGTTGAGATCTCCGGCAACTATGGTGGGAATGTCCTCGGCCAGGAGTTGGTCGAGTTCTTGGGGAAGGAGTTTCCTCTTGGGAGGGGAGTAGCATGCGATCAGTTTGAGGGGGCCGGAGTGTTTGGTTTGGACTACGATTGCTGTGGATTCGAGGTTAACGGAGTGGAATGAGGGAGAGGAGCAGTGTTGGAGGGATCTTTTAGTGAGGATGGCTACTCCACCTGCCTTTTCAGCAGTTCTGTCGAGGCGGTGGACGGTGTAGTTGGGAAAGGTGTAACGGTGACTTGGTTTTAGCCAAGTCTCCGTCATTAGGAGGACGTCAATGTTGTGGGTGGTGAGGAAGTGGGAGATCTCCAGGTGGTGGGATCTGGAAGTGCCGTTGGCGTTCCAGAACGCCACCTGGAGGTTAGAGGGGGGGTATTCGGATTCATTGTGGGTGGTGGAGGATTTGAGAGGTGGACTTTTTGAATTGTTCCACTAGGAGGGAGAGGCCCTGGATGAGGGTTTGGGTTGGGTCAGAGGTGGGAGGTATTGGGGTGGGGGGTGGTTGGGAGGGTCTGCTTCTAGGTGCGGCTTCAAGGTTGCGGTTGTGGAAGTGAGGTAGAGGCCAGGGTAAGTCTAGGAGGGACGGGATGTTGTGGTTGCGGGGGGTACAGTCCAACCTTTATCTATTTACTTTATATATCATGCCTTATAACCGTTCTATTTTAGTCAAGTGGGGTATGTCCTTTGTTCATACATCGGTTAGAGATATTGATCATGGTTGTTTGAAGAGAAAAATCACTAAATTACAATTCTCAGTAAGCTCTTTGGCAACGTATTTATATGAGAGAAAAAGGTTACCAATTTTGTTAATATTTATTACGTTTTTTTGGATTTATGTAATATCTCATTTGTTATATCATAATGAATAATAAAGAGATGGGAACACAGGATTCATTAGACAAATCGTTTTTTTCCAATACAAAAAGTGTTTAAAGCCTTTTAAAAATTGACGACTTTAAATTGGGCCTTTGGCCGTGCCTACATGTATATGGTTATTTGGTTTCATTGTGTAAATTAGATATGTTTTTGGAAAAGCTATGTTTGTTTTATTGAGTATTTTTTATTTAAAACGACGTAACGAACTGAAAACTGAATGTGACTGAAAAAAAAAATATTGTTATTTCAAATTTTATGGTAGAAGTTCATTGTAAATAATGAAAAAAAAAAATAGAATCGAATAATATAGACCTAAAACTGAGAATACTCCTCATCAAGACCTATGTATGGAGTATCTTGAAGTACGGCTGCGAGACATAGTGCCTATCCGAAAGAGATAAACGGAGACTAGAGGCTTTTGAGATGTGATCCTATAGAAGTCTATTAGGAATTCCCTGGAGAGACCACATCACAAATGAGGAGGTTCTCCAAAGAATCGAAGGAGGAAGGCACCTGCTCAGGACATTGTCCGAAAGGCGTGCAAGATGGATTGGCCATGTAATACGACAAGAAGGCCTCTTGCATGCCATAATGGAGGGTATGACCGAGGGGACAAACTCTTGGGGACGCCCACGCCGAGAGTATCTGGAGGTTCTGTTGATGGACGTGCGCTGCTCATCATATGCAGATTTTAAAAGAGCCGCACAAGACAAGGAAGAATGGAAAATAAGAATAGAGGAAATTGCTGCCAACCCTTTCAAGGATTAAAACCAGAGAGAGAGAGATTTAGTTAAAATCCACTAACGTTTTTGTCTTCGAGCTGAATTTTTGCTGTATTTTATTTTATTTTTATTATTGTTATTTAAATGTGACAGGCTAGTTGAGTATTAACGCATTAAGAAGGGAAAAAATATTTTTAATCTACAACTTTTTACATGTGTTGATAATTGTAGATAACATAGAAATAATTATATATGATCGTGGTTAACATGTTTCAAAGTTTTTAAATGACACAATTTTTATAGTGAAAACAGGCTTTACTATGCTTTAAGATTTCCAAAACTTCCCGATCAGAACACAACATATTCTTGAGGTGAGCTATTCACGAAAACGGTGTTATACAAATTAGTCTAATTATTATTATAGCTAGCTAAATAAACTATCTAACTAACCATCAGGCCGTCTTCTGAAGGAATACGCAGAAATAATGGACTACCACACTGTTCGTTGCTGACATACTTCAGTCGATTTCTTAACATTCATATATCTGTCATGCACACACGTTGATTTCTCCGACTCCTAACGTGGCACGCATTCAACATTTAGCAAAACTAAATACATTAATAATATAAAATGAATGCTGAAAAAGCATGTGTTATAATAAAAAATTACTTTAAGCATAATGTATAGAATCGACGTGATTATTAATTTTTAATCTGTCAAACATCATTTAAGTAATTCAGATTAATTGTATTTGTATGATTATAAAATTTCATGACCATATTAATCTAGATTGCGGGACCTATGAATCATAATATTGAGAAAATAAGTACGAATGAGATGAAAAGATCTGTGAATGCAATGAAAAGTGGAAAAGCTGTTGGATTTGATTGTATTGCTATAGATTTTATTAAAAGCAGTGGCGAAGTGGTTTCTGCATGGTTATGTAAGTTATTTAACCAGTGCTTGGAGGAGGGATATACGCCGCTAGACTGGAGAAGAGCAGTAATTATGCCCCTGTACAAAGGAAAAGGATCGCGTATGGAATGTGGAAACCACAGAGCTATTAGTCTTTTGAGTGTCGTTGGTAAAGTCAATGGCAGAATTTTAATAGAAATAGTAAGAAAATTGACGAGTGACAAAGTTTGGGATGTGCAAGGTGCCTTTATGAATGGCAGAGGATGTATAGATCAAATTTTTGGAATTCGTACATTGACAGAGAAGTTTCTGGCCAAAAACCGCAAACTTTTCCGTGCATTTGTCGACTTGCAAAAAGCATATGATTACGTTAATAGAGAAAAGTTGTGGGAAATATTGTCTGAATATGGAATAAGTACAAAACTGATCACGGCAATTAAGTCGCTATACACAGAAAGCACTGCTAGTGTCAGAGTAAATGGAGATCTCACAGCCTGGTTTGATATCAATAAAGGTGTCAAACAGGGTTGCGTAATGTCCCCGTGGTTATTTAATCTGTATATGGACAAATGTATGAAAGAGCTGAAAGGGTTGGATGTAGGTGCCAAAATGAGCGGAGTGTCAGTAAGCTGTCTCTTGTATGCGGATGACGCTGTCCTTTTTGCAGACAACGAGCATGAACTACAAGTTCTGGTGAATTGTATGTATGAGGTATGCATGCGAAATGATCTGATGATGAATGTTAATAAGTCCAAGGAAATGATTTTTGAAAAGGAAGAAACCAAGACAGTCTGCAACATTAGCGTGAATGGTGAAAATTTGGAGCAAGTAGTTGAGTTTGTGTATTTAGGTAGTATGTTTACAAGAGATGGGCGAGTGGAGAGGGATATTGAAAGAAGGGTTGGGGCAGGCAACAAAGTGAATGGTGCACTTAAAGTTGTCATCGCAAACAAAAACCTATCAAAAAGGCTAGAATGGCAGTGCACAATGGTGTTCTTCTACCGACCCTTATGTATGGAAGCGAAGCATGGAACTGGCAAAAGAAGGATGAAAGTAGAATAAATGCAGTAGAAATGAGATCTCTTAGACGAATGTGTGGATACTCTGTGTATGATAGAGTGTCGAATGAAAATATAAGAAGTGAATGCGGTGCGAATGATGGTGTCATGAACAAAATAATGAAAGGATCATTAAGATGGTTTGGACATATGGAAAGAATGAATGAAGAAAGAATGGTAAAAAAATTATATGTTAATGATGTAAATGGTACCAGAAATAGAGGAAGACCAAGGAAAACGTGGCACGATCAAATAAATCAAATATTGAATGTCGGCCATGTGAGGAGTCAGAGAAATCGACGCGCGTGCATGACACGATGTATGAATGTTGAGGAAGCGAGAGAAATATGTCAGGAAATAAAAGTTTGGCAGTCCATTCTTTCTGCCTACCCCTTCGGGGAGACGGCGTGATGGTTAGTTAGTTAGTTAGTTTATATTAATCTAAATTTTAAGGTCGGCTTAAGAAGAATCGTGGTACAAGTATGATTCGCCGTATGAAAGTGGAGGAACCTAGAGAAGTGCGTCAAGATAAAGTAGTGTTGCTGTCCGTTCTCTTTGCCTACCCTTCCGGCGCGATGGTTAGTTTTTTGTACTCGTTATTGTTTGAATATTATTCTTCTTCTTTTTTTTGTCCTGTCACACATCCGTGGAGCATAGGGCCTCAAGGAACCTTCTCCACCCGACTCTATCGCATGTCTGATGCCTAACATCATCCCAAGTGAGGCATACTGCCTTAACCTCGTCCTGCAGGGTTCTTCTCCAGGTGGCTTTAGGTCTAACTTGCTTTCTCTTTCCCCCCATAGGGGACCAGTCTAGTGCACCCTGAGCGATGCAGGCTGGGTTCCGTCTCAGAGTGTGACCGATCCACTGCCATTGGCGTCTAGCGACTTGTTCTCTAATTGGCTTTTCGCCTGCCATGGTCCAGAGAGCGGCATTTGACATTGTTTGGGGCCAATAGATTTTGGATATTGAATATTACTCGTATTAAAAAAGTTATTGTTTAAAAAATTATTTGTCTACAAGAATTTGTATACATTCAAAATGTTGTTGTTTAAAAAAGATACTTTGAATAAGTAAGAATCAATGAATGCCATTTAATGGAAAAGAAACTAAACTCCTAAATCACGATTAGCCTATTTTTAGATAGTTCATACTCAATATATAAAAAAATACGCTATTTAATTTCCATGTTACTTAGTTGAAACATCATACACATTATAATATTTGCTTACAGAATTTTTTTACAGTACAAAATTTTCCTTAAGAGATTAAATTGCCTCCATGATTTCTCAATTAAATGAAACCGTAGCATGGAAAGGAAGCAACCCGTTCACGAATCCCTCAGGACTTTCCCAAAGTCTGAAAGGAAATTAATGGGATACTTATTTCGAAATATTCTGTATCAAAGTAAAGTATTAAAATTCACGAGTTCAATTAGTCACTCCGGGTAACATCGAATTCGTACAGAAAAATACTTTTTTAACACATTTTTCCCATTTTGTAAGTAATAAAACTCAATTCAATAATTGAAATGTTCGAATATGTATAATATTATAATAGTTCGAATATGTATATACTTAATAATATTATAATGTAAAATAATATAAGGAGAGTAAGATGGTTTGAGGTCACGATTAAAATCAGTAAAGAAACAACGGTGATGATACGAGGTGTGGCAATTAAATTCCGAGAATATAGTTGCGGCGTGCGAACCGGTAACACTGCATGACTGGCACGCATGCGCCTGGTTAGATAGGATCTTCCACTCAGTCACAGTGAAGATTTCATGGTAATCGGGTGCCTATTCGTTTTTTACAGGTGTTTTTTGGATACAAGTTTTTTTAACTCGGTCGCAGAAATGGCTGACACAGTTTTAAAGCAACGTGCTGTGATCCAATTTTTGGTCGTAACTGGTGTATAACCTGTAGAAATCCTACGAAAATTACGGCAGGTGTATGGAGATGAATGTCCGTATACCCGTAGACAAAGCCTACAGTGGGTGGAAGAGGGTGGAGAGCGCCCAAAGAAAGCAAGATGTCAAAATCACGGCTGAAGGCAATGCTGATCTTTTCTTCGATATTCATGGCATTATTCACCGTAAATACGTTCCTGATAGTGACTGGAAAGTCCTATGTTGAAGTCTTGTAGCGGCTGCGACAGCATGTTTCCGTAAACGACCCGAACGGTCTGGCTCTTCCACCATGATAACGCGCCGGCTCATTCTTCCTCAATTTTGAGGGAATATTTGGTAAAAAAAAGTATCCCAACTTTACTGCATCCAACATACAGCCCCAACATGACCCCCTGCGATTTCTTCTTGTTCCCTAAAATGAATAGTCACCTCAAAGGAACCCATCATGGCAGTGTGGAGGCCGTCCAGGAGGTTGCGACCGTCGTCTTGAAACGTTTTTTCTTTGGAGGACTATCAAAGCTGCTTCCAATCATGGAAGAAACGTTGGAAACGTTGTTTTCTATTAGGAGGGGAGGGCCGTTAAAAAAAAATTGTTGCTAACTTTATTTGCCTGTGTTTTAATTACAAATTCTAGGAATTTAATTGTCACACCTCGTATTATAAAATAACAATATGATTCTACTATTTAAGTTTGTTTATTTCATTATTTTTATTCGTTATCCACTCTGCAACTGAATGGTGCGAATGTTGAAATGATCGACTAATTTAAATACCTTGACAGCATTATCACTAAAGCGCTCGACCCGGACATTGAAATAAAATGCAGAATTAAAGTTACACGAGCTGCATTTAATAAAATGAGAACATTTTTTTGCAACGATAATCATAACTTAAAACTCCGACAAAGAATAATTAAATGTTATATATGGTCTGTTCTACTATATATGGCTGCGAAACCTGGACTCTGAAAGTGAATGTAATGAGCCGGTTGGAAGCGTTTGAGATATGGATATACCGCAGAATGCTTCGTATACCGTGGACCGATAGGGTCAGTAATGCAGACGTACTACAGAGAGCCAGAGCCAATAGAGAGCTGTTGTCGAGTGTGAAAATTAGAAAGGTCTCATATTTGGGTCATGTGCTAAGGGGAGAAAGATACCACCTCCTTTTACTGATATTAATGAGTAAAGTGGAGGGACGTCGGGGAGTTGGTTGAAGGCAGATGTTCTGACTGCGGAACATCAAAAAGTTGAAAGGAATAACAAGAGTTCAGAACCTGTTCGAAGTGCCGCGGTATAGAGATCCATTTGCTACAGTGATCGTTATATTTGAGGGGACCTGACATGGCACCGAAAGAAGAAGAAGAAAATTTGTTTTCTAGGAGTTTATTATTATTAATATGACTGATAAATTTTGCCTTTCTAAGGCATTACCGATAAAGAGCTTTCAACCGTTAAAAAAAGGTCGAGCGTCTGTTGCTAACGCACAAGAGTGACAGCATAATAATATTAAGTTTTAGAAAAAAATTAACATTGTTTTCACGAGGCATTCCTTGAGAATGTCAAAATAAAATCATTTGATTACAATTGGCATATTAATGCTCACTGGTATATTTATTAATAATATGTTAATGGTGAACATGGATAATCATACTCGCTTCGGCAGTACATATACTAAAATTGGAACGATACAGAGAAGATTAGCATGGCCCCTACGCAAGGATGACACGCAAAATCGTGAAGCGTTAGACGACCTTCGTGGCAGAGTGGTTACGAGTTCTGACTTCCATGCCGAAGGTCCTGGGTTCGATTCCCGGCGATGGCAGTGTGATTGTCACACTGTCTTTGGTCTGGTGTAGAATTCACGTGATAATAAAATGGCGATAGATTGGCTACCTACAACATGTCACGAAAATCAATATAATCGCTAAAAAAATTGTAAACAGTTATTGGGTCCGAACGAAATCTTTGCGTATAAGGGAAACACGTGTTTTTGGTGAGCAAAAAATAATGCCCCGCACACGTTGCAATGCCTCTTTCAATTAGTATTGTTATTTGTTTGAAGTAGATACTCGTACACATTCATAAAATATACAAATTTGCATATAAAAAAGAAACAAAGTTCAATGATTTTTTAGTATGTTTCGTAAATCAAATTTGAAAAAAGTAATTCGAGTGGTTTGGGGTTTACAATCTTTTTAGTATTACCGTATTCTTTATTTATTTTTCGGCTGTCCTTCTCGCGAACATGCAACAAATAGTTGAACATGGAAAAAGTATGAATTTTAAACTTAAAGTCTGTGGATTGAATCTAGAAATTGAAATTTCTAGATTCAATCCACAGACTTTAAGTGATTGACCTTATACCTTGTGGATGGTCATTGAGAATGCAAGGCAAATGGGAAACTGCAATTGTTACAAAGTCTCAACTCTATCGAATGAACGATGCGCGAACGCTTAGGGCACGAACTTACAAACAAAGAAAAGAAGACGAATATAATATCATTTAAACGCTAAGAGTACCAAGAACACATGTAAAAAGTTTCAACTCCATAGGTTGAACAATGCGCGAACGCTAAGGGTACAAACTTAAAAACATAGAAAAGAAGAATAAGATAATGTCATAAATACGCTAAGAGTACCAACAACACCTGTAAAAAGTTTCAACTCCATCGGATGAACGAACTTACAAACACAAAAAAGATGAAGAAGATAAATTCTGAAGTACAAAACTACTTCTTTTGAACCTTCAGCGAAGTAATATTAATGAACAGTGAAAATATCACCAAGATCTGTCAATTGGTTGCCGAGTCCATTGAGTAGGAAGAATAGAAGAAGAGGACCCTCCATTTTTATATATAGAAATTTCAAATATTTGAACAGTGAAGAGCGTGCGTATTAGTTATGTACATAATTACAAGATTATGGAGGTACACACATCTTAAACATACATGTTTAAGATGCAACACATTGAAATTAAACCGTTAACTAATATGAACCTACGATAATATATGTGTATTTTAAACTGTTAAATTAAATAACTTTGTTTTTTGTATCACAATTGAATTTTATTTTACGCGACAGCTGTTCCATCAACCTATGTTGACATCATTAGGTGTTACAATAAAATATCAAATGTCAAATTTTCGTTTAAAATGTTATTAAAAGTTTCAAATGTTAAGGTATTATAGTGTTTCGGCCAAAACAATGGACTATTTAGAAAATACATATTTTTGATTTTTACTCTAAGACGTGTATGCTTTTAATTCAGTAAAATTCTGAAAAGTTATAGTTTATGCCTATTAGGACAGTTTTAAATATATGCATAAAAAATAAAGCATTCGGATAACTAGGTTTCATTTTCGTATTAAAATCAAAAATACCTATATTGTTTTTCTAATCAGTGGCACATTAGTTCATATTAGTTAACAGGTTATAACTTATTCTCTGTGTGCATGCATATTAGTATCTAAATTATATCGAACTATCGGTAAAGATAAAACAGTAAAATAGTTATCCATCAACTTTGTCATGTCTCCTGTAAAAGGCAATGGAGGTAAGTTTGTTTAAAATGCATCTTCCTAATTAAATTTTTTACTCTGCATCAAAGTACATTCTAATATCGGCCATGTGATGAGACGGAGAAATCGACGGTCTTGCGTAACACGATGTGTGAATGTTAAGGAAAATAGAAAAAAAATAGTGTGGCCGTCCACTCATTCTGCCTACCCCTGATTAGTTTGATTTTGATTATTTTATATTTTTATACAGATTTTTCTCTATCAGGCTATCAAATAATAAGTTCGAAACAATTCACAACGTTTACCAAACGGCAAAATATTTTCTGTTTCTAAAAATATGGATAAAAAGAAGCTTCGGTATTTCAGAAAATATTTTTACAATGTACAGGAAACGGATGCGGTTAAAATTTTTAAAAAGAAAAAAAGTAAAAGTTTTCGGAGGTTCCGAAAAGGTTCGGTCCGCAAAAAAAAGTTTTTAATATTCTAAAAGAGGAGAAAGCCACGACTGGCAAGGGAATGCTCTTCAAAAAGAGATTGTGCGGAATTTTAACAATGCATGCCATCATTTTGCTAAAACGTTTCCGCAAGCATTCATATTTCTCGGAAGATAAGATGTTAGAAAAACCAAAAAATATTTCCCAACACAGTTTATAGTGTCTTCTAACAAGGTTTATTTTAGAAGTGTACTTCCACAAGTGTCTTTCGCTGTGTTAACATCCTTTTCTAATGATTGACAAGCGTAGGTTGCGATCAGTTGCGGAGCTTCTGTAAACTGAAGTCTATATAGGTGTTTAAACACTTTTTTTTTTAAACTTCGTTACACGACGAAACCATTTTTTTGACTTGAAAAAATAAAAAATGACAATAATGTTTTTTTCTCATAGATTTATATTATAATTTCAAAAATCTTACTGTTTCTAATAAACTTTTGAAAGCTACCTACGAGTATTCAAAATTCGTTTGTTTTGAGTTTCGGGAGATCAAGTTGGAAAGACAAACAAGTTTTAGGTATTTTACGATTAAAAAAAACAGAAGTTTGACCACACGAAATAGCGTTCCTTTTGTAAACATAAATTCCCAAAGATGAATAATCTGTTACCAGTATAACAATTTCCTAAATTAAATTATCTCTGATTTTAAGTCTGAAAATGTTTGTGTAACATTAGTATCTAAACACAATAGGAAAAACGAAAGTTTTTTTTTAAATAAGTCTGCGATGAATTTATAATAATGAACACGATTGTTTAGTGGTTTTACTTAGATTTAATTTATATATATTATGACAAATTTGTTTTGCCTTGCAAGGACATTCTCAAATTCTGAGTTTGATAATGCCCTTGCAAAGCGAAACAAATTTGTCATAATTTATATAATTAATAGTAATTAAATCCAAGTAAAACCACTAAACAATCGTGTTTATTATTATAAATTAATAATGGAGTTTCACAAAACTACTACCACAACCATCAATAAGTCTGTGGTGTACATATAGAACATATAAACTCCTTTAAGTGGCCTGATATAAGTTATAATAATAGATACATATAGGTATAAATGAAAATGAATATGTTGATCTCTGAATAAACAAGTAAATTTAAAATTATAGCTATAAACATTTGCAAAATGAAGGAGTAGGGTAATTTTATGGTTTTAAATAATTATCGATACGAATATGCGAAACTAAAGAAAAACAGTTCATTACTGGACGCCTTTCCTACAATGTAATGTTGTGAAAATCACACATTTTCTAAACTCTTTTTATGATATTTAAAGGGGGCAAGGAAGGTGCCTTCACGAATGGTATAACTGTAACATGCCCCCGGAAACGGCACAAAGTCGTCCGAACCTTTCAACACAACGGCAAGAGAAAAATGAGATATAAACCCATTTCAGCGCTACCTCGGTGATTTTTTAAATTTTTAAATTAGTGGTACAATACATTTTACAATCTCGAATATAAGCAGAAAATAGGTCATTATTATGAAGAAGGAATCTGATCGTGTCTAGGCTTGAACCCAAGTCTCCTAGATTAACCCTTAACGTACCGTGTTCAAAACAAAACGCTCGCTCCCATGTGGTAAATTCAGTTTACCGCTAACTTTATCTAAATATCAAGCATATGACTCGATGAATCAAAATTTAATTTATGTCATCTTGTAGGGAATTTCATTAGGAATAGATCGATATCTATAACATACATGAATTATTTGAAAAACATATCATTATTAATTTTTTTCTGGAACCATGCGATTTCTGATATGGAATGCGTCACAGCATACGAGCGACTGACACCAAGTATAAACATGTCTTGCGGCCGGCGGCCGGCGCGGGCGGGGCGAAACTTTACGAGATTTTACGTATGATAAAGGCACCTAGGCAAAATGTATAGTACGTTCAAGACAACGAGTACGTATTAATATTTGTCCCTTTTGGTAAAGTGTTAATATTTTCACAGTTCTGATATTATTAAGTTGCGTGCTGCGTTTCCTCCACAGTCGGTATTATTACGTACCTATGAAAAGGTCAAACATATAATTTATAATACGTTCAAAACAGCGAGTAAGTATTTGTCACTTTTGATAAAGTTGGAAATATTAGCAAAACAAATTCTACCTTAACACGAATGAAGGTGAGGGCAGTCTTAGAAAATATTTTTTTTTGGGATGAAGGAAGTAATTTTTTGCTTTTTTTTTTATTACGAAATATTGAGAACACTTCAATGGAGGATTACAATTTTTTTTATAATATTAGGGTCCATAGGTTTTAAGAAAATCAACTTTAAATTGGCAGTGGAAACTCAATTGACAACATGGCAACGCGACGGTTAAATTTTTTTTTTTTTTTAAAAAGACTAACATCAAGGATTTACATCAATGATATTAGAATTTATCTTACAATCTTCAATGTGAGCAGAAAATAGCTCATTATTATGAAGAAGGAATCTGGTCGTGTCCAGGCTTGAACCCATGTCCCCTGGATCAGGAGCCAAGCATTCCATATCCTAGACCACCCATTATATTTGTTTATGAAGAAGAAGACCACATTTAAAGAGATTTACGTGTTTCATCTTGCAACGGCATAGTCAAATGTGATTTTAAAGTACTAAGCATTATGAATTCCTTAAACAAGTAAAACCTTTAAAAAGCAATAAAACCTTTCAAAACATACGCTTTTCTAAATAGTTACAAAATATATCATTTTAAGTAATTTATGCCACAATAGGTAAAATTGAATAACAATCCCACGTTTCTTCACGTTATATTATGGTAGAAAAAAGGACGTATTAAACAAAAAAAAAAATATTTTTTAAATAATCAAATGATTTTACTTTTTTTGTAAATAAATATTAAATATTGAATATTTTTAATGTATTTTACAAATGAAATTTGATGTACGGATATACACCTGGAAAAATGAAAAATCTGGCATTAAGGATATTATAATATATAATAATATGTAATATAAGATCTAATATTTTAGAAACATTACGCATTTTTTCATATTGTGTAATAAAATATGAATATTATTGCATATTGTAAATACAAAATAAAGGAAAACAAGTATTTAATTACAAAAGCCTATACGGCAAACGAATAAAATTTCGAAAATTTCGAGTATTTCGATATTATTCCAAGAGAATGTTTTTTTTTTCTCTTTACGAATACAATATATTATATATATATTTTGAATTTCAATTTTACTTCTTTAGTTTAGAATCTAGTTTGTTATCACGGCGTCAATTGAACTCTTTTACACCTGTTATGAAATTTTCTGGTTTCATGTACCTTTTCTTAGGTAGGTAAGTTATAACTGTTTTTCAGTTCAAATTCTGACACCCAATTTAATAACACATAAGTTTTTAAGACACGCATTGTCTAGAACGCTGCTCTCAATAAATACGATCAAAAGTACCATTTAAACTAGTAAATTGCGACAGATTATATAATTAAGATGAACTGTTTATTAAAAATTACCCAAAAGATTTCATCAATTGCTATTGATGTTCTTCAGAGTCTGAAAATACATTATTAAACAATTTCATTACATCTCGAAGACTACGATTTATCACAATTAAATTGATGTTCAAAGATCAAAGCAGGTATTTTAGGTGATGATACGGATTCTATGTGAACCTTAATATTAGAAGTTACGTGAACTAGAAGGTATATAATATGTAGGTTATTGAATATACATGAAAAGACAACGTAATTTAATGCCTCAGTTGAGTAGACATTTCAACTGGAAAAACTTATTTTGCGAATCCAAGCCACTTAAAGAAAGGGATTTACGATCAGGAAATGGACGTTATTTTTTCATTGTCGCAAATTCAAAGCAAATTGTTGAATGTATAAAATTAAATCCCCTGATACCAACCTCATTATTTTTTTCCGGTATGAAATAAGCACACAAAGTCTTCCCCTTGAAATATATTTTATTTATCTTTGAAATGAATACCGGAGCCTCAGTTTAGTTTTTTCATATATACAAATCCTAATTGAATATAATTATTCGTTCAAATACATGACAAAATGAATAAAGAAACAATGGAAAAGAAAGTATATATTACGATGTATTCGGAATAAGAAATGGAAGTAGACTAAGGAAAAAGTAGTACGATCAAATAAAACAAATTTTAAATGTTGGATAAATCGGCGTACGTACGTTAAACGATTAAGGAAAGTAGTGAAAACCAGAGTTATTTATTTATTTATTTTATATTTATAGAATTATGTAGAGATTAAACAATTTGGCTGTCCATCCTTTCTGCCTACACCTTTGAAAAACGGGGTGATGGTTAGTTAGTTTAGTTAGTTAGTTACATATTTTTTTAAATCACCCAACAAAAAAATATCTAGTTAAAATAACTGTTATAATTTTGAGTTTTTGCTGTTTCTGAATTTATTTTTTATTGTTTCTCTAACGATGAAGTAAAACTCCATATAAAATGTTGTATTTTATTGTCATTTCCATAAGATATAATAAATCTCATAGAAAACGTTTTCACACATATAAATTAAATATAATTATTGTTTATGCGATTGGTATTTTTATTATAAGTATTGTTTTGTTTTTCTGTTTATAAATACAATTAATAACCTCGGGAAATATTTTTAGTGCGCACAAAGGCTTCGTTATAATAATCCAGACGGCAGATACACCAACACAGGGCTTCTTTATTTATGTATTTTTTAGAACAAGGTTCAAACATTTTTTCATATATGAGATAATATTTCCAAGAAAATTTCCTTTCAGTTAAACTCACAAAATATTAATTAATAAACTCACGAAATTACATAAACTAAATCTTTCACCCTTGTAAATCTCCGCCTTATGAGATAACTGATTTTATTTTAAGATAACGTATTCACCGACAAAATGTTTATGGATTGTGATAATATTATACTACAAGATCACTGGGAGCTATTGGTACTAGTATAATATAAAATATGTGCTTTTAAAATTGCTGTTATGAAAAGTTGATTATTTTCAATAACTGTATTTATTGTTTCTTGAACAATGGGGTGAAACTCCATATAAATAATTAATACAGAAGAAAACGTCTTTTTCAAGAAGTTTAATTATATTTAATGGGAATGATATGTTTCGTCTTTCAAACATTTTATGATGACTTAGACATGCGAAGCATGTTGTTCACATGAAATATAATAAAACTTCTAGAAAACGGACGTTTCCATCTGTATCAATAATTTAATAACTGTTTTCATATCTAATTCAAATAATCGCTCTATCATTATTATATTTAATGTAAATAAAAAAATATGTATTTATTGTAGTTAAAATCCATTCATTGTTGTGTCTTCGACCGGTTTCAGCAGCTCGCTGACATCTTCTGGTAGAACCATAAGATAGCTGCGAGCTGCCGAAACTGGTCGAATACACAAACATTTGTGAACTAACTTCTACAATGAAGTCGCTAATAACAAAATTAAGTTATTATACTTACTTATAACATTTTCTGTTTTTTCTTTACATAACTCTAACTAATCTCACTATTGAGTTTGGTTCCCTGTATACATAAGGTATTTTATTAGGGAACTAATTAAAGATACCAGAATGAACATGTCTCTCCCTTATGCAAATAGGATTCTAAAGATAGCCTGAGATAAACTACCGGAGGGTTCCCGACCACGTGGTCGATTAACGGGAAAATGGCGAGATAGTTGGCAGTCCACATTCCAGGAGGATGGAGACGGAACCATCAACAAATCATCAGACCTATAAGAAGAAGACGAAGAATACTAAATTTTATTAAGGATTAATTGTATCTCAATAGAGACGAAATTGTAAATTGTTTTCTGGGAACAGAATATGGTGGTCGAGGCGCTTACAGGACTTATGACCTGTGTCATTGGTTGGGTTAAGCGATCGCTTTATGTTCACAACATTCCCCATTCCTCCCTTCTTACGACCACCACGTCTGGCAATTTTTTTTGGAAGATGTATATATGCAACAATGTTGAGAAACACTTCAATTTTTTTTTTGTTCAATCTACACTAGCGCCATCTATTAAGATTAGGTATGTAATGGATATCGCTAGTATAGATTGAACTAAAAAATGTGAAGTGTTTCTCAACATTGTAGCATATTTACATCTTCCAAAATAAAAATTGTCAGACGTGGTGGTCGTAAGAAGGGCGGAATGGGCCATGTTGTTAACATAAAGCGATCGCTTTACCCAACCAATGACAGGTCATAAGTTCTGTAAGCGCCTCGACCACCATATTCTGTTCCCTGAAAACAATTTACATCTTCGTCTCTATTGAGATACAATTAATCCTTAAAAAAATGATTTACCCGCAATGGGTAAAATCCAGTATTTGTCTTCAAGTATTTGTATACATTCAAAATGTTCTAAATTTTATTTTTGTATTATTTAAATAGTCAATTGTTTTGGCCGGAACACTACGATACTTTAATATTATTAAATGTGAACTGCTAAATTTACAACACTGTTATTATATATAATAAATTTTTCATTACCCTACTTTTTGAGAATGTTGCGACAGCTGTTTCGCCAACCAATGTTGGCATCATCAGGTGTTACAAATAACATATTGAGTTGTTTGTAACACTCAATACGTTGTTTGTAACACCTGATGATGCAAACATCGGCTGGCGAAACAGCTCTCGCGATATTCTCAAAAAGGTTACAATAAAATAATGTGATTTTATAACAGTGTGGTAAATTTAACAGTTAATTATACACGTATTATGTTATTTATCAAAATTACAAACTAGTTCAAATCTAAAGACAGATCTAATTTATGCTCGTCAAAGCATTAATCCAAACACCCTCTCTGGATGACGCTCTATAATGGTTAACCTTAAATTTGAACAATGGGCGATAACAAATGTAGTTAGTGTCTATTGAAATTTACACCAATTTGCCTTAATACCCTTTGAGATTGTGAAAAGTTGTTTCTGACATTTTCAAGTCATTTGACTCTTCGCCGGGGGAACGAAGGGTCTCGGTAACTGTATTTTATGGTATATTAATTTTCATTATTATTCAAAGCTTTTTGATGAAAAAACTCACAAAAGCAACAGTCAGAGCGTAGTCTAACGTAGTTTCTCAACTGAGATTTCAGCTTTATGAACAATGGCGAAAACTTTAATCAGTTTGGGGTTACTTTAGAAGTTACAATGTGGCAATTATATTCGTATTTTATTCGTTGGGTATACTGATGAAAACAAAGTATGACGAAATTAACCATATTCAATGGTCGGCTATGTTAGAAGTCGGAATCGACGTACGTTTATGACTTGTTGTTTGAATGTGGAGGAAACTAGAGAGATGTGTCAAAATAGAGTGTCCATTGTTTTGACCGAAATACTATGATACCTTAACATTTTAATCTGTTAAATTAAATAAATTGGTTTTATGTGTCACAATTGTATTTTATTTTACGCGACAGTTTAATTATTGTAACACCTGATGATGTCAACATAGGATGACGAAACAGCTGTCGCGTAAAATAAAATACAATTGTGATACATAAAACAAAATTATTTAATTTAACAGTTTATAGAGTGTGTAGCGGTCCATTCTCTCTGCGTACCCTTTCGGGGAAAAGGTGTGATGGTTTGATGTTGAATTATTTGGTCTGTTGTTTCATTTTTAAATTCGGATTAAAAAAAAAAGTTTTAACTTTTGTACGATAGGAACAATATCACTGACCGTAAACAAAAAACAAATGTTTTTGTATTAGAACATTATGTAATTAACATTTTGATTCACATAATATAAGGAACATTTGATTAAAAAGGAAAATCATACAATAAATCAAATATAAAAGAAAATACTGATCAATTATCATGAAATCCATTAGGATTCTTATTTAAACGTTAAATTTTGTAAATGATATTTGAGAAAAACTATGTTATCATTAAATTATATAAAAAAAATTTTAGCTTTGAAATAATATCGTATGTTTTACAATGAACTCAAAAATAAATAAAATAAAACAATATGAATTTTACAATTCCTATTCTTGGAAAGTAAACTAAACTGTCTTATTTGACCATACTTCTCCATATGTTATATATTTTATTATATTAGGTCCTTACATATGAAATTGGCGTTTTGTATGGGAGGAACATAAAGTTGATTTTTTTTTAATATAATATATTTATTTAATCAAAGTATAAACCATTGCTATCTTTGCACTTTTGCCATCTCATAGGTAGTTCATCGATCGCTTTACTAAAAAAACCATTCGGACGGGAATCAATAAAATCTTTGAAGTCGGTTTGGACTGCCCCATCGGAGTTGAATTTTTTCCCTTGCAAGAAGTTATCCAAATTTCGAAAAAAATAGTAATCTGTTGGGGCAAGGTCCGGAGAGTACGGTGGATGTCTTAGACATTCCAATTGAAGCTCTTCTAATTTGGTAGCCGTCTGTTGTGCAGTGTGTGGTCTAGCGTTATCATGAAGCAGCAGTGGACTAGAGCGATTAACCAGCCTCGGTTGTTTAGCAGCTAGCTTTTCCATCATGGTTTGCAGTTGCTGACAATAGACATCTGCCGTATTCGTCTGGCCAGATTTAAGAAAGCTGTAGTGAACGACACCAGCACTAGTCCACCAAACGCTCACAAGTAACTTTTTTGGAGTCAATTTTCGCTTGGGGCATGGTTTGGCTGGTTCGGCAGGGTTCAGCCATTGCGATGAGCGCTTCCGATTATCATACAGGATCCATTTTTCATCACAGGTAATGATTCGATTCAAAATCCCTTCATTATTGTGCCGGTTGAGTAATGCAACGCAGCAGTCAACGCGCGTTTGTTGATTTGCTTCACTCAATTCGTGAGGTACCCACCTTTCAAGCTTTTTCACCTTCCCAATTTGCTTCAAGTGGATTAAAACAGTTTTATCACTAACACCGCAGCCTGCAGCTAACTCGGACGTGGTTTGCGATGGATCCGCTTCCACAATAGCCTTCAATTCTTCATAATCAACTTTGGTCTCCGGCCGTCCACGGGGCTTGTTCTGCAGGTCGAAATTTCCAGAACGAAAACGTTGGAACCAAAAACGCACTGTGTTTTCTTTTGCGGCACCGTCGCCATATACATCATTAACCCTTCGAGCCGTTTCTGCAGCACTGGTGCCACGGTGGAACTCGTACTCGTAAATAACGCGATATTTCAAGTTTTACATTTTGTAAACTGAGTGACGCAAAGAAAAAAAAAACAATTGAGGAAAAAACAAATGAATTATGATTTTCGAAACACAAATACTTGAGTAAATAGCTGTATAAATTTGAATTTGGAATTCTTAACCAAAGAGAAGATATTTGAGATCAAAGTTGCCAGTACGGCAAACCGCCAATTTTATATGTAAAGACCTAATATTACATAATGTTTTACAAACCGTTACAGCGCTTTAGTAAACATATAGAGGTTCTCTTCTTCGCTGTTAAAATCTACCTTATTATAATTATTTCTCAACTAAAATTTCACAAGTTTTATCGTTAGAAGGCGAGTGAAATAACATTTTATAAAAACCTTTTTCAGGTTTACCGGGGAGGATATAATTCTGTTTGGATTATTGTCTTTAAACATGATTTTTTTCTCCCGGTAATTTCGCCATCACGGCAAATGCTTATTTACTTAGAAATATTTTTGTATTTTAGCAAAAGTCCACATCATTTATTTTTAAAGCTAGTTTATTTAAAAAACTTTTGATTATGTCAAAAATTTTCAAATCAAATTAAACTAAAATCGAATAAGTTTATTTACTCAATTGACATTACAAACAGCATAAATGGTTAAGGCATAAATTGAGTACAGGTAAAATATTATATATGTTACATACAACATAATACCAGGAACGCATAAGAGATAGTTCGACATTAAGAAGACAAGATACTTTCCAAAGTCATGAGTATTTGTCTTCTTTCACTAATATGAAAGGCGTCGATTTCCGAGAAGACCACGTTCAACAGACGAATTGCTCTTCCTACCGGTATCACCAGAGGCAGATTGTTTCTGGCGGCCAGTAGGTAAAACAATCTGTGCTGTCGCTGTCGGAGATATCTATCAGGGACAAAAATACCAACATCTTCCAGCGTGGCCTAGTTATCGAAATATCCTCTGATTTATCTAAAGAATGTAATTATTCGATGCCCATCTCTTCGAAGCTGCAGAGAGTTGGTCCAGAGCATCCCCAAAAAAATGCCATGGAATAGAGCAACATATAGCTACCATACTACCTCATGTAGAGATACCTAATTTTTTTCTGAACCCTCTCTTGAATAACGGAATATCTTGCCTCCATATCACATAACCACTTTCGAGTCTGCTCCAAACTAATGCGTTTTATAGGACTCTGAGCACATTGGGATCTCTGAAAACTCTTCCGGTCCAAAGGATGAAGCCCAACATCGTCATTGCAATGTCACAAATCCTCTCGATATGTGCAAGAAAAGTCAGCCTACTCTAATAGACGATCCCGAGATATCTCATCTAAGAAACATGTGCTTGTTGCTAGCCGTTCACCGTGTATCTATGATACACAGTTCTCAATGTTCTAGTAAAAGATAGCATAACGCACTTAGAGATATTGAATTGCATTTGATTAGTGTGACAACTATTAACAATATTATTAATGTCCGACTGGAGGCGTCGAGATTGTTTATTTTAAGAAATAATTTCAGATCATCGAAAATAAAAGAAATCGCGAGAAGTTTAACACTTTCGCAATATCATTTATGAAGATGGTAAATATGAGAGGGCATATCAAAGTATTTTAACGATAACAATGATTTTCAAATCCATGGATACAATTTACGTTTTCAAAAACTATTAATGGCTTATAAATAAATGTAAATAATTATGTGGTAAGTTATTTTTTTACTTTAAGCTTAATATAAAATACTGTATTTAACAATTGTAAATTCTGACAGAAAAAACATTCATTATAAATTTTGTATACGTACTAAGCACGTTATAAGAAGGTTTGTATTTTTATTATTAAACACAATAAATTTAAAAAAAACTCGAAATAAAGGAAACTTTAAAACTAAAACACGATTAATGCATATTTGCTTTCCGAACACCTTGAATAACACAAATATTTACTTCACGTTACCATGATAAATCCTGATTTTAAGCTTCATAAAATCACTATTCAAGATCTGTTGATCTGATTTACACCTGTAATTATTGTACACAAAACGTTTCCACAGTACAGGTAATAAATCAGGGGAAAGTCATCACCGCGCGTAAATAAACTTTCATCAAAGCTCGCGAAAGTTTTGTGCGCGTTGGGCCGCTGAGGTCGGCAGAGGAGAGCGCGCGTCCGAACCGTTCCGAAGTGAGAGAGGAACTGCTCAACAACTGCTGGCGGCCGCAGCCGGCGCACCGCAGCTAGGCAATTCTAACCAAAGGAAAACGCAATCATTCGGAGCCTGCATGGTTACCGCGATCCCAACGAATCACGTAAGGTTTCTAGGCCTTTTTATTGAATGCGAATGTTATTTGATATTTTCTCTATGTGTGGCGTTTTGTTGTATTTCATATGTTGTATAATATTATTTATGTTTTAATCGGAATTCATAAAAATCCATAATATTCAATATGTATTTTTATATTAGTGTACAATAAACATAATAAATATCCATTTGTTTTTTTTTTCGAAATAATAAACAAAATGTGGCTATAACATTTGTACTTTTACAAAACAAGTGTATATAAATCTCACCTTCGGTAAGATAAGGGCATAATTGTTTAAAATTCTCAAAATGAGTTAAGTATGCCAATGTGTTTTAAAAACATCCCTTTATCTTGAGGAAAAAAGTCGCTCATTAATTTCAGTCTCATTTAGCCAGAGGGCGATAGTGTATGATCAATATAGCCAGAATAACATGATTAATATTATTTTTGTTATATAATATTAATAGTCTCTAATGAAAAATTACAAAACGTGCAATTGTGCCCTTGCCTTACGGAAGGAGCGATATGGTATCTTGAACAATGATGTAAAACTCCATATCGCACCGTGAGTGTAAAACCGAAACAAGTGCAAAATACAGTTTGGAGATATGGGAGTTTAAAGACTTCATATTGCTTGGAAAAACTGTTTTTTTTTTAATAAACCAATGATTTTTGGTTTACAGGTATATTACTTGAAACTGAAAATCATTTGTTTATTAAAAAAAATACTTTTTCCAAGCAATATGAAGTCTTTAAACTCCCATATCTCCGAACTGAATATTTGCACTTGTTTCGGTTTTACACTCACGGTGCGATATGTAATAATTAATACGAATAAAAATGTCTGTTTTCTAGAAGTTTTGTTATATTTTGTCTGATAAAAAAATTTAAGGGGATTTCATTTTTTAAAGAAAATGTTATCAGAAGAAAAAGGATGGATAATGATACTATATTTTACATATAAATTAAAACACTGCTTTTTCTACTGATGATTATATTTATCTCGATATGTTTCAAATACTTTAAATCTTTATTTTTGAGAGAACTAAATGAACTAAATCCTTAGTAAAAATTTGTGTTTTTATATAAATAAATATTGTAATTATTGAATTGGACAGTGTAAATGACCTCCGTTTATATACGAGTACTGAAAAAACTCTACAAAGCAAGCATTCTAAAGAAATCGTTATTCCTATGTGAATTTCACAAAATTTATTAGAAACACAAAAAAACTAATTAACTAACCATCACGCCGTCTCCCCGAAAGGGTAGGCAGAAAGAATGTACTGTCACACTTTAACCGATGCGGCACTCCATCCTTCTTTTTTCGCCCCGCGGGAGACGCGGTGTGATGGGTTGCGAACCTCATCGCCACCGATCTCCCGCGCACACTTTGATCGTCCAACATCCACTTAATAAAGCTTAAATAAATAATATAAAATACAATGATATAAAATAAAATAACAAAATAAAAATAATTTAACACAAAGTGTTCTCTATAGGTGGTGCACATATTGTCTATTTAATTTATGTTCCACGTATCCACCGTTTTTTTTAAATAAGAAATAATTAGGCGCTTAACAAACCAACACCAACAAGAACTTTAAAATAATATTCAAGAAATTAATCAAATTGTCATTGGAACAAATGAAAATTTTATTTTTACACCCGTAATTTTTTTTTATATAAACGAAAAAACTTGTTTAATTTTAACATCAACACAGTTCAAACGCATTACGTGTTACAATTAACTATTATAAAGTGCGGCAACAATCAAATTGACCAAAAAAATTCACTTATACACGAAATATCTCCAAAATTACGGGAGTACCACATGAACCAAACCAAATTTTCATCAGAACCAGTGTTAATTTAGAAACATAAAATAAATCAAAAGTGGAATATGTTTGTTATGTATTGTTTGTAATTATAATATTATGTTGTGAAATGTACTTTTCCAAGATATTTCATTAACTATCACTTATAACTTAAAATAATAACATCAAATTATTATTAAGAAGAAAGCATTCAGCCAGTATGGTATTAACGATAATGAGGGCGTCGTTAATGTGTTTCGTGAGTAGTCGTACACTTTTGTTATGGCGCCATAATATACGCACATATTGCGAGTTGATGTAAATTAATTATTAATCATAAAGTGATTTTGTCTAAAGAGTACGCACTGTTATACATGGTAGCTGTCAGTGGTTCTATTCTACCGTATTCATCTCGAGCATGAAGAAGATCAATAGTTTGAAAATATTCAGGGATATAATTGCATTTATCTTCACACTTATATTGTGATTCTTCAAGAGCTTTTCTAGGTAAGGTTAATTTTTTATGTTCTTAATTGGTATCTTCGACAGCGTCAAGATATCAATATTTTATCTTCCAGCGTATAAAAATAACATGCCTTCGGTAATGACGGTAGGGAGACTATAATAACCATTATGATATCGAGGATCAACTATTAGCTCAAGAATCAATAGATCAACAAGGATCAATATAAGAATTGTATTATACAATGTCCAAACTGAACAGAACAATCTCCTTCTTCTTATTCTTAGTGTAGGCCTTGTGGTCTGTTTCTTAAGAGAAATTTGCCTCCTGCGAGGTCGACTCCCAGCTGTCGATCCATATCTTTGGTGGTCTGCCCGGGGGTCGTCTACCTTGGAGCTGGCCGTGCAACACAATGAAGGGGAGTCTGGATGGATCTATTCTCCTCACGTGTGCATACCAGTAAATTCTCCATTGCCTTTCCCACCTAACGGCATCCTCGACTTCTCATATCTCTCTTATCCGTGTATTCCTTATTCTTTCTTGCAGTGTTTTGCCAGATATATTTCTGAGCGTCTTCATTTCTGGACACTCTGAGCGCGTTTTTTTGTGATTGTGATGTCCGCCCTGCACTCGATCCCATATGCCATGATAGGTCGCACTCAAGTCTTATAATTTTTACTTTTCTACTGATCTTCATGTCAGGGTTTTTCCAAATTGAATTCAGCCTTGTTTACTTGTCCCCTCACTCACACGGTGAATCCATTTTCCCACACACGTCCACACCCAGATATCTAAATTTTCCACCTGTTTCACTGAAACACCCCCCACAGACACGCTTTATCCCACCTGAGCTCGAGAGAATACCGTACTCTTGGTCTTTGCTGATATGATATAGAAAGACAAAACAGAAATATCTCATTATTATGAAACTATAATCGGTTTCAGATAGAAAAATTATATATCTTTTATTCGTTAAAATACCATTTTGATATACATATAGTTGAAATTTAATTTGCTATTTTTATTAATATACATCACATAACCTTTTTGTAAAAATAATACATCATTATAAAAATCCTAAAAGCATTACCATAGAAATAATGTTGCTTTATGCTGTTATATTTTCATCAATAAAATTATTGAAGATCTGTTTTTCAAAACACGAAATACTATGCAGTCGGCCCAGTTAATAAATGAAACTTTCAAAATATTTTAAACGACAGATTTCATTGCTGTACTTGAATATATTCAAATTGGAAAATTCCAGTCTTTGGGGATTGGAATACTTCACTCTTTTCTGTCCCTTTATCGTGAGAAGGATATAACAGTCCTTATTGGAATTTCAGAGAATCTCGATAAGTGTGTAATAAAACCGATGTTTTCATCGCAGACAATGGCTTAGGAAGGTGTTTTTGTGATGCCATAAAACGTTTATCTTTATCTACAAAAGTGTTATATTGCATTTAATTCTCAAAATATTTGCTTTTTACAAATCTTAAATGTTACTTTCGTAAATAAGTGACTGCAAAAGAAATAACATAATTCTTAAAAATGCTTAACACTGATTTTTGGGTCTGAAATATATTAACGAACAGTGTTATGATACTGAATATTACATTTACACATCTTAGATATATCAGGATGGAATCTAAAAGCGGTATATCTTCTTTGCCTCAGGTTTCTGATAATGTTTCTTTTTTATTTCACGTATAATTTGTTCTAGAAAATGTAAATATTTTTTTGGCAACCGTACGTAGAGTTTTTAATATAAATATATTGTATAATATTGAGTAAATAATCCATTATTTTGGCCTTAACGCAATGATTCTTCAACATCATATAATGTATAAATATAAATCAACTTTATTACCTATCACGTTTATCACGTGTTACAAAAACGTGTGAATAAAATAATGACAGGATCATTAAGATGTTTTGGACACTGTCTTCCCCTTTGGGGAGACGGTGTGATGGTTAGTTAGTTAGTTAGTTAGAGGGTGTTTGGTTATTAAATACATTCCGAAGGGGTACGCAGAAATAATGAAACACTACACTATTATTTCCTGATCTACTTCTTTTATTTTCTCAACAATTATACGTTATGTCGTGCACGCACGTCAAACGAGGTAAGGTGTATTAAAAATTAAAAATTAAAAAAAAAACTGTTAGTTGTGTTAAACGTTCAAAAACTTCGTTAGAAAGAATAAAAAAAACGCAAATGTTTTTAAGATAATTTGCACTCCCTTTGGAGTATTTTTGATGAGATACTTTTGTTTTAATACATTTTTTAAATCGCCTCACACTTGGAATTTGTCATATTGTATAAATTCATAATTGAATTAAAATGCATGATGTTTTCGTCTGTTATTATCTCATGTTGATGGAGAGTTCTAGTTTTTGTATTGTTAATAATTGCCTTTTATGTTATCTAATTGAGGAAATAATATGTTTTATGTTGTTTTTGAAAATATTTTCTTCGCTGCATCTATTTAAAAAATGTATCTATTTTTATATGAGTGTAAAACTGTAGCATATCTACAGATGTTACGTCAGAGTTATGTACCAAGAATGTTAAATATTACCGGCGTAGTATTACGATAATGGAAATTTGTATTTTTGTATGTATCTTGCACCTGTTAGCACTCAACACAAAAGAAAAAAGTTAAAACTATTTTTCTTTCTTCTCTTTCAACGGTGAAGCTCTAGTAAGAATTAGGAATTACAAATATTTAAAAAAATGCTTATTTTTAAACTCTATTGACGTACTGTTAACAAAAAATAATTGATTGCTTTTCATCTGATATAAAAATGGTTTTAATGAATAAAAGAAGAAAAAAAAGATCAAGACAAAGAAAAAGAAAAGTAAGATCCAATAATAATGTTAATATGCCTATTTTAATAAGAAAAGCAAATTTTTTTATGATATTTAATATATTAATCGTTTAGATTTAAAAATAAAAATAGTTTCGCCCTTGAGATTTTTTTAAATTTCTTGACCCCTTGATTCTCAAAATATTGAGAACAAACAAATAGACAAGCTAAATAATTTAATTGTTATTTGCTTTCAAAAAGAAATGAGCCAAAATACGGACTATGTTCGAGTAATGAGTACCAACATAAAAAGACAGACTAGAATGAGCGTGGAAGATGGTATTTTCTCTACAGTTTACCTGATATTGAAAGGGTCTTACCTCATAATGGTTTGGACACGCCAAAAAACATAATAATAAAGAATGAACAGTAACAAATTTACATGTTCATGATGTTAACGGAACAAGTAATAGAGGAAGACCGAGGAAAACTTTGTACGATCAAATCTACATATCAAATATTAAACTTTTAAAATAATCCATTACTTGGTGATTTGATAAGTTAAAAAATTAAATAATCATTTTTAACTTAATATTTACCATTTTATTTAAATGGGGTTTATATTTTATTTACAATGTTTAATATATTTTTTATCAAATATTGTATTCGGCCACATGATAAGCTTCTATTTTTAATGTTTCTGCCTATGGATATCATGTGTTTTTAAATGTTCGGCTAAAATTTATTGGTACATCTATTATTATGAATCATACAACGGTTAATTTCTATGAGAATTACTGGAAATTGCTAATTTCTATGAGAAAAAAAAATATTTGTGTCAATGCAAAACCAAAATAACTATTCAATATGCATCATCCAAATATTTTATTTATTAAATACTGAATAATATTAAAGAAATCCGTATTAAATGAATAATAATAACAGAAAACGTTTGTTTTCTAAAAGCGTTATTTTCTATGGAAATGGCATGTTTATTTATTATTATTATCATTTCAAAAAAATATAAATCTTCACCATGAAAATCTTCATAGACAAGACGAAGAGCATGGTTACATCAAGATAGCTAGTACGATGCAAGCTTGCATTAGACAATAAAAAAATAGAACAAGTGATGCATTTCAAGTACTAAGGTGTTGATGTATCAAGCAGCAGTGACCTCTACTGAGAAGAAAGAAAACTAACAGTGGCTGGCTGCTTGAAAAATGCTGTTTGGAAAAACAAAAATATGCTAAAGGAGACCAAAATACGTATCTAAAAGACATGCGTTCATACTAAAATGTCACATGGAATCGAAACGAGGGCTGACAACATCAGAACAAATAGTCTTCCAAGAACCACAGAAATGAGGACTCTCCGATCCATTGCGGGAAGGACACTCCGTGACAGAATGATAAATTCCGAAATAAGAAAAAATTGCAATGTGAAAGATGTCGTGCAATGGGGAAGACTGGGAAGACGCTACCGGAGAGATCATGTGGGGAGAGCATATTCTGAAAGAGTGATAAGTAAAGCGGCTATTAAAGTATTAACATGAAATCGACCTCCAAAAGGTGGTGAGTTATACATCAATATCCCGGGAACAGGCTCCGAGAAATAACAGGACACAGTCTTATATAAAACAGAAGAAAAAGAAGACTATACATATGTTCTATATTCGCCTTCACTTTGAGTTGTGAATTCATATTTGAATAAGTATAATTAATTGTATTACAACACTTGTTATTTTTATTGAACTCAAACGTGTTTCAGTTACAAGTAATCCTTTTCAATATACCTCATAACAACAAAGTAACCGGAAATCGTGATCCAAATTGCCCGCGCTGAGTTCTAAAATAAATTAAAAATATTTATTAAAGTTTGTAGAATTGTCCTTAATAATTATGCCAAAAATAAATGTGATCCGTTGACCAGTTTGCTTACAGCAGCTGGTTGAATCATACCACCTCAGAGGTGCGTCACGATTTTTACAATGAATAAAAATATTGGACAAATAATGTGTCTCAAATGTCACGACATTTCCAACAGAATTTCGCATGCAAAAATGTTGAAAATATTACGAAAGGTTTATGGTAAATCAGTTTTATTAATACTTCGAGCTTACAATTAGTACAGAGCATTTTTGTTTTCATTTTCAGACGATCAGGAAACCGCCGAAGATTTGCCTCATTTTGGTCGACCTTCGACCTTTAACACTGAAGATAACATTGAAAAAGTTAAATAAATGGTGCGCAAAATCGCCATATGAGTATTAAAAAGGTAGCAACAGACCGGAACTTCTTATGTGAGTCTATTTGTTTGATTTTGGTGGAAAATTTAGGCATGTGACATGTCGCTACTCGACTCGTTCCGAAGCAGTTGAATTTTCTTTATAAACGGTACCGTGAACAGGTCTCTTTGGACATGCTTGATACTGCGAATTCTGATCCAACATTCAGAAAACACATCGTAACTGGTAACGAGACATGAATTTATGAGTATGACATGCAAATGAGTCACCAATCATCGGAATGGGCGGATAAAAACAAGCCGAAACTGAAAAATCCACGCCAAAGTTGCTAAAATATCAGAGTGATGCTCATCGTTTTTTTCGATATTCGCGTTGTGGTCCACCATTCATTCCAAAGAGAAAAAATTTCAATAAAGAATAATATTTGGCCGTATTTAGGCGATTGTGTGTAAAAAATCCGTCAGAAACGGCCGGAATTGTGGAAAAACAATTCATGGATTTTGCACGACGATAATGTGCCATCGCGTAGACCCACAATTGTGACCGAATTCATGGCAAAAAAACACGATAAATAACATCGATCAACCACCATGTTTATTGGGTTTGGCTTTGTGTGACTTTTTCTGTTCCCAAAACATAAATTTCCGTTCCGTGGAACCCCTTTCCAGTCGATTGAAGTCATACAACAAAATTCGTGTTAAAGGTCAAACCAGAATGTGCCTACCATAAAGGTTTTGAAGAGTGGAAAAAACTCTGGCATATGTGTATTTCATCAGTATTTGAATACAATTTTACTCATGTACATAAAAAATGTTTTTTTTTATTGTAATTCATTCAAATTAATTTAAAAGTATCAGGAGGGTATCTCGTTATGTTACCTTATGTTCTACTTTAATTTATTAAATATTTTTACAAAATAAATAAAAATATCTACGACAGGTTTCTCAGGTGACCACCATTCTTATATATTTATTTTAAAAGCATATTTAATAAATAAAAGTGAAACGTAAACAGCGTTGTTGCAAATTCATTATTGAATTCCACAGTATTAACGCCTGAACTTTCGGTAAAGTTTGTTTATGACATAAATAGATCTTTTAAAAGGCGGTCACATTCGAAGTCGGAATAATCTACGTACGTGCATGGTACGATGTATGAATTTAAAGAAAACCCGAGAGGTATGCCAGGACAGAGCATTGTGGCGATCCATCCTCTCTGTCTACCCCTCTGGGGAAATGGCGTGATGGTTAGATAGTTAATTAGTTTCAATGATTTAATTTTTTTTTGAAGAAATAAAAATTTAATTAATGCATTAAAACCATTAAAAACTATATTGAAAAGGGAAAGAAAGAGAGAGCGTGTATGAAAGAAGTATTTAAACTCTCTTACAGCATGGTTTAATTTACATGCAGATATAAAACACCAATTAGAAATAATATATCTACTATTAACATAGCCCTTCTTAATATAAAAATACAAAATACCTTACAATCATAAACAGGGAAGTCATTTTTGTACGGGAATATTGTGTAGGTACAGCCTTCCTACTAAATAAATTTACTTTAACTAGTTAATATGAATACATAAAATGAAGCATTTTCTACAGCTCAATTAGGAAGATTAATTCATATGATTGACGCTTAATTAATCATCTAATAAATTATTATTACTATATCATATAGGGGTTCAAAAGGTCTTTTAAAGACCCCGCGAACCCCGGGCAAAGTTGCACATATTAGGTCCTTACATATGAAATTGGCGTTTTGTATGGGAGGAACATAAAGTTGATTTTTTTTAAATATAATATATTTATTTAATCAAAGTATGTACCATTGCTATCTATGCACTTTTGTCATCTCATAGGTAGTTCATCGATCCCTTTACTAAAAAAACCATTCGGACGGGAATCAATAAAATCTTTGAAGTCGGTTTGGACTGCCCCATCGGAGTTGAATTTTTTTCCTTGCAAGAAGTTATCCAAATTTCGAAAAAAATAGTAATCTGTTGGGGCAAGCTCCGGAGAGTACGGTGGATGTCATAGACATTCCAATTGAAGCTCTTCTAATTTGGTAGCCGTCTGTTGTGCAGTGTGTGGTCTAGCGTTATCGCATGAAGCAGCAGTGGCCTAGAGCGATTAACCAGCCTCGGTTGTTTAGCAGCTAGCTTTTCCATCATGGTTTGCAGTTGCTGATAATAGACATCTGCCGTAATCGTCTGGCCAGATTAAAGAAAGCTGTAGTGAACGACACCAGCACTAGTCCACCAAACGCTCACAAGTAACTTTTTTGGAGTCAATTTTCGCTTGGGGCATGGTTTGGCTGGTTCGGCAGGGTTCAGCCATTGCGATGAGCACTTCCGATTATCATACAGGATCCACTTTTCATCACAGGCAATGATTCGATTCAAAATCCCTTCATTATTGTGCCGGTTGAGTAATGCAACGCAGCAGTCAACGCGCGTTTGTTGATTTGCTTCACTCAATTCGTGAGGTACCCACCTTTCAAGCTTTTCACCTTCCCAATTTACTTCAAGTGGATTAAAACAGTTTTATCACTAACACCGCAGCCTGCAGCTAACTCAGACGTGGTTTGCGATGGATCCGCTTCCACAATAGCCTTCAATTCTTCATAATCAACTTTGGTCTCCGGCCGTCCACGGGGCTTGTTCTGCAGGTCGAAATTTCCAGAACGAAAACGTTGGAACCAAAAACGCACTGTGTTTTCTTTTGCGGTACCGTCGCCATACACATCATTAATCTTTCGAGCCGTTTCTGCAGCACTGGTGCCACGGTGGAACTCGTACTCGTAAATAACGCGATATTTCAAATTTTCCATTTTGTAAACTGAGTGACGCAAAGAAAAAAAACAATTGAGGAAAAAACAAATGAATTATAATTTTCGAAACATAAATACTTGAGTAAATAGCTGTATAAATTTGAATTTCGAATTCTTAACCAAAGAGAAGATATTTGAGATCAAAGTTGCCAGTACGGCAAAACGCCAATTTCATATGTAAGGCCCTAATATTACTTAGTGCCATAGCAGATAGAGAGAGGACGAATGGCGAGCTTCCAGCGCCATAAAACTGGATACACCCAGCTAAGGGAAGGTAACCCCGACAGAAAATCCTTCAGAGAAGGCAAGGGGATACCACTCTGGATATTTTCCCCCAGGTCATCACTTGGTGATAGTCAACGTTAGGGAGACCTGACAGGACACAGAGAGAAGATATCATACAGTTGAGTCTAAATTATTCGTTAAATTAATTAGATATTATTGGTTTTATAAAAATAAACGTATTTAGAAAAAATACAATTTAATTAGGGTTATAAAAAAACTGTTTAAAAATTCAATTATGAGTAAGGATTACTTGTGTAAAGCGGGTCAAAGTAGCAGCAGAAAAACCGAAGGTAAGGTCAAAGAATTTGTTGTTCTAGACCCTCAAAAATGAATACATAATGTGAAGATTCACGACTGCGACGTGTTTCAGAAAAGTTTCCGAAGGGAACGTGACGAGAACCGTTGATGCAGTTAAATATAAAAAGATCGCCGGGTTCTATAAACACTAAACAAGTCACGTTTCTTATTACAAGTGCAAACAATTACATAGTTATTTTTCTACTTACTCTCTGTTAAAACATTAAATAGTAATTAATGAACTTCCACTAAAGAGAAGGATGGAGTGCCGCATCGGTTAAAGTGTGACAGTCCATTCTTTCTGCCTACCCTTTCGGGGAGACGGCGTGATGGTTAGTTAGTTAGTTAGTTATGAACTTCCACTGGAAAATAATTAAATAATTTTAAAATATGTTTTCTGATATCTTGGGGAGATCCTTTTCTCCTAATATTCTCTTCGAGAGACGATTCGGAATCGTTTAAATAGTTGACTTCAGGGTAATAAATTTTACACTATGAGGTAGGGCATAGGTATTCAACTTTTTTGACCAACTTTCCCTTTTCAAAGAAAAAATATTCTAACGCCTCCTCTCACATAATAGTTATAACAAAATTAAAATATGGCTATACATTATATGCATATATACGTATATTTATAATCATAAAGTTGAAAAATACGTACGCCACTGCCACCTCCCTCGACTGCCCCAACGCCCCCCAATTATCTCTGGACCCGCTACCGCCCCCGTGGAAAGCTCCAGCACCCACTGGAGGGCAGTACCGCCCCCGTTGGGAACCTATGGAATAAAGGAACCATTATTTCAGTGTGTTTATTAGTTAGTTAGTTAGTACAATTAAGTTATAATATATAAAAATATGCTAAAATTTTAAAAGATATTTAATATTATATATTAGTTTTTCTTTATCCTTGAGTTGCCATTTTTATTTACATATCTTAATTTTTGAAAAAAATATTAAATTTCATTTGGAAAAAACTAGGTGATATTGGTTGGCTTAAAAAAATTATTTACTATAATATTTTCAGTGAATATACTGACAAGTGACTTGATTTTTTCAAGTGTCGTAAAAAACAGATTCCAACAAATATATTTACAAATTTAGTGATCATTCCAATATAGGCTCCTTTGTCCCTCAGCACAACGAGGAAGTAAACTTTCCTCTTATTTTATTAAAGTTGTTTATTTTTCTTATATCAATTAATATTTCTACAAGCTACTGCGAATGAACTCACTTAAATTTAAAATATAATGTTGAAAACCCCACTACGTTACAAAGACTTACATCTCGATAGGCGCAAAACGTTGTTCGCTTCGTATGGCACAATGTGTTTGATATGAACGCACCAAAATCATATAATAACCTACTACACATATTGTTGTTAATTCACACAATAACATTATTAGGGATGTCAAAAAAAACGTAAGTTTCTATATAACTGTACACAAAATATAAGAAATGAACATTAAAAAATTCACAAATTAAAATGCATTTAAAAGAATATACCAGACTGATAAATAAAAGATTTTTATACAATTACAAGCGTTGACAGCCGAATCCACTATAACACTCACTAAACAAAGAAGCGTCCATTTTTTAAATTATATTTCATTCCAAACAAAAAATTTCAAAATATCTAAATAAAAATGTTCTTAAGTAGGTACTTACTTATGTTTTCTATTTTGAAAGTATTCTATTCAAACAAACCTTTGTTTGTGGAATGTGTAATCTGTGGCTTACTAGAGTGATATATCTAATTGCTAACCTCAGTAAAACATGGCGGGTTAAATGTTTTCTTTACTAATTTTAAATGATATAGCAACAATTTTACATGTTGGATTTCATTTAATCTATCTCTATAAAGCTTTCCGGCACTTATCAGAATAATTTGTGCTATTTGTTAGCGATATCGATTTTTAAATTTTCGAGAAAATCTAAGACAAGCAGACTCATCGTTGAGATTCATTTTTATAAATATTATATTTAAAACCGTTAAAACGAAAGTAATAAATGAAAATACGAATATTTAATAAGATTGGAATCTTGAAGGTAAGTCATGTTAGGATTCGGAACTCTTCCTACCCCTGCGAGGAAACGGCGTAATGGCTCCTTATTTTGAGTGCAATAAGCTTCTTTGAACAAATACTTGAACATTTGAACAAAAGTCATTTGAAGCTCAAAATCAAACAAAGCAAAAGAGTTGTGTACAGCGTATCAAAAGAAGCATTTAGTGAGAGTGCAAGATGCTTAAGCTGCCTAACACGAGGGCGAGGTGACAAAATGGTTGCACTGTCGAAGGATTCATTTTGAATTCGTTAAAATATATAAATTCTTAAAATTTGTGAGTATTTTAATACGATTATTTAGTAATAAACTTAAGGCGTTAACACTATGATATTCCATATAACGACTTTTTATGAATTAAAACACCTGTTTTTTTTTCAGTTATTAATAAATATTTTTCGACGTTCTTCGAAAGTTTTTTATCTTCATCATCGGGAGAAGGATATGACCATATAGTTGTTCTCTCGGTGATGAAGGTATAAAACTTCCAAAATATGTTGAGATAAAGAAACTCGAAAGTGGAAAAAACGCTTCGTGAATTCATAAAAAAGTCGTCTAAATAATTAGAAATTTACGTCAAACCATCAATGTGAAAACATATGGACATTTATTGACAGTCGCAATCGCTTTTCTACCAAGTGTGTACAAACTTAATATGAATAAAACACATTTAAAACCATAGTAGGTCAAATATTGGATTTTCGTCTAAATGAATACAAAAGCTTTGATAATCAGACAACCGTTTACGTAACCTTTAAATCTAATGGGAGGCAGGTTCAATGAATTTTGAAAAAATGATCAACCAATCAAAATGTGACCCTGAGTGACATTTTGTATTTTGTGTATATAAAAGGGTCCATTGTGGGTGTCTGCGAGTAAGTATATTTCACCCAAAAGGGGTCCTGGAGTTTGCATAATGAATTTCAAACAATGGTAGCATTAACATGGATTTATTAAGCACACCTAGCATATTTAAATAAAATTTCTATCTTTATAATAAGAATTAATTTAGAAAATTTTATAAATCGTCCCATAAAATACCCATTGTCTTTTATATTTATAATTTTGTAACCTCTGTCGGTCTGTATACTCGTACAATGCTGTTACTCTGCCTGCACTTATTCCTCTCCTTGCTCTAAATACAAGAGTTTTCATTTTCTAAACCCCATATTTCCCCCTTTTCTGACTTAAAACTCTCACCCCAACTAAGTATTTTTTTTCTGTATTTCAAACAGACATTACAAACAAAATAAATGTTTGAGGCATCTAATGAGTACAGGTAAAATATAATATATACAATATAATACCAGGAACGCATGAGAGATGGTTCGATATTAGGAAGACAACATACTTTCTATAGTCAAGAGTATTTGTCTTCTGAACGTACTTTCTCTAATATGAAAGAAGTTGAACTCGGAGGAGCCCGCGTTAAGCAAACTAATTGCTCTTCCCATCGGTACCACCAGAGGCAGGTTGATTATTGGTACAGTCGCTGTCGGATCTATCGGGGACAAAAATACCAAAATCCTCCAGCACGGCCGAGTTCTCAAAATATCCCTTGATTAATCTGAAGAAATGGGTTATGAGTGTCCCATCTCTTCGAAGCTGCAGAGAGTCGTCCCCAGCATTCCCAAAAGAAATGCCGTGGGATAGAGCTACGCAAAGCTCTCATACTCCCTTAGTAAAGATACCTCAGAATATTTTTAGCCTATAAATAAACGTCTTTGAAAGAAGGACAGTTTTGAAAGTCAAATAGAGAATCTGACAAAAGGACGTTATTATATCTTATAACAGTTTTGGAGGTGTCCTCCGCAATCTCTAATTAATATGTATCATATTACACATTATACTACGAGTATATGTACCCTCATAGTGAATATTTTTTCGTCTATTATATGACTAGGCCTACTTTGTTTCATAAACTATCTATCAGATCAACATGTTTTGGTAATTTCCTTTAATGATTTTAAGTCCTGTGTTTTAATAATTATCGTTCCGGTAACGTTTAAAACTAATAAAAGTTTTTATTATTTTTTTTTTAATTATTTTCTTTAGTTGTTCATTTGAAGAATATGGAATATGAATTGGTATATTGAATGTAGATTTGTGAAATACAAGTTCTTCTTCTTATTCTTTTGGGCCAATTTTACTTCACTTAACTCTTCCAATATTTTTTGTCTTGGGCTATCTTTTGCCTCCTACGATCCGCAAGTTGGATAATATCATCCGTCTTCCTTTGATTATTTTGTTGTTCCAAGACATCGTCTGAGTTCTAGGAGATCATCTGAGCTCTTCATGTCTTGCCACATACCCCGCCCGCTGTCATTTTAGCTTTGCTGTTCTTTCTGCGATATCGTTAACCTTTGTTCGACGTCTTGTCTCTTCATTTCTAATTTTATCACGGAGACTGACCCTCAACATTTGCCTTTAGATTACTTGCTGAACACACTGAATCCTTTGTAAGCTTCTAGCAGTAAGAGACATAGTTTCCAGGCCATATGTCGTCACTGGCAAGACATAGAAATATAGGTTATTAAGGATTTATTAACTGAGATTTATATAAGGTTCCCACCACCACCCGAGACTGTTATAGGACGCAGCGACGCCCTTTCGTCAGTCTCGCTGCACTATCTAGGCCTGTTCTTTCTCCATCCGGGACTTACGTTAATTTAATTTAGCCTTTTCTTGTCATCAATCAAAAGGGTGACAGACCACATTTAATCTATTCTTTTAACCTTATATACTCGTATCTCCCGCGCGGCCTCACATCTCTTTATTATGAAATAAAATCAGAAGTAAATATTTATATAAAGCATACCTTAAATTTGTAAAAAAAAAACACATTAAAATTATATAAAACACACATTAATTCACAATACACAATAGGACAAATATATAACAAACTAAATTTTAAAACAGGAAGAAGATGGTGTATGAGGGAGGCGGGAAGATGTTAAGTAAGAATGAATAAATTGGGATGGGATAGATGGAGGACAGGTTTTAGAAAGAGCAGAAATGAATAAAAAAAAACAGTATTTATAAAAGACACATTACAAACAGAAAAGTAGATCAGAACACACCCACCAAGGGGCAGTGTAGACTTCCGGTCAAAACAAAAGCAATGAACAGGAGCCAGTGGCAACATCCATGAGCAGCAACTCAGGGACGCAGAAACAGAAAACAAAACTAAAATGCACAAAACTATTGTAACAATCATAGCGAACATCTATTCATAACTGAGATGCACCGTGTTAATTTTAACTCGAAATTTTACTAACTAACTATCACGACGTTCTCCGAAGGGGTAGACAGAAAAAATGGCCCGCCACACTTTGACCGATGCGGCACTCCATCCTTCTCTTTTCGCCCCTGCGGGAGACGCGGTGTGATGGGTTGCGAACCCCATCGCCACCAATAGGCATCTCCCGCCCACACTTCGATCGTCCAACGTTCACAAAAACAAATTATATAAAATACAATGATATAAAATAAAATAACAAAATGAAAATAACTTAACATATAATTTTCTTTTAGATTGTGCACATGTTGTCAGCTGGACGATCTGGACTTTTTTGTTTATTTAATTTATATTCCACGTATCCACCGTTTTATTAAATAACTATAATAAGGTACTTAAAACAATCAAACTCTATCCAAATTTTTTAATTAATTAAATAATTATGTGGTTGTATTTACAGAAAATAACCATTAACTTTCTTAATTGAAATCTCCGTGGAAAGAAAACTGAATATTTGCAATAGCTTACCAAATATCTAGCTAAAATTTTATTAATCAATTAGTAACGGTTTAAAAAACAATATTTTCAGGTATCTGTTAGTGTTTTGACTACTCGTTATTTCTATGCAATAGTATATTAACAATTCGCCTGCTTACGATAACATGTTAAAATAGCGTCGGGGAAATTGAAAGCAAACGCGTCTGCGTTGGCGTCTTGATAGAGAAAGACTGATGGTTTATCATGGATCCAATTAGGGAAGGCAAGTTTTATAGCGTTCGGCGCCAGAGTGGTATTGCAGGACCTATAAATACTATGATACCTATGTAGGTATCTGACCTCCAGTATAAACAATGGACAGGCGTTCAAGTAAACTCGTCTTCTTGGAATAATAAAATGTATCTTCTTTCTAATATCGTGGTGTTTGGTTAACGTACATGTATTTTCTATCAAACTTTTAGATGTTGATAAATTTAGAGTAATTTTTTTTTATTGTCAAAATGATGGTTTGGACATATAGAATGAATGGATGAGAGAAGAATGGTTATAATGTTGTATAAGAGCTATGTGAGTGGAAAGAAAAGCCGTGGAAGACTAAGAAAAGCATGGTATGACCAAATGAATGAAATATAATACATAAAGGCAGCCACATTCGAAGTCGAAAAATCGATAAGCATGCATGTTACGATGTATGAATGTAGAGGAAATTAGAGAGGTATTTCAGGATAAAGCAATTTGGCAGTCCATCCCCTCTGCCTACCCTCCGGGAAAAAGCGTGATGGTAATTTATTTAGTATCAAATTCATCATTCGTTATTATCAATTCTGTCATTAGTGACAATGAATCAAATCAAGAAACGTACACTGGAAAACCAAAATCACCCTGTATAAAACAATCATCCGAACAGTAGTGACCTATGGGTGTGAGGCGTGGACAATGACAGCGAAATCTGCAGAGTGACTGGATACTTATGAGAGAAGGGTGCTGCGCAGAATTCTGGGGCCTGTGAATGACGGTGAAGGCTGGAGAGTGCGGCATAATGACGAGCTGTACAATATTTACAAAGCTCCTAGTTTCTCCACACAGGTCAGACTGAATAGACTGAGATGGGCCGGTCACGTGCAGAGGATGCCGTCATCGCGAACCCCAAAAAGATTGCTGGAGTGGCACCCAGGTGGTAGAAGACCAATTGGACGACCAAGGCTGCGATGGGAGGATGAAGTTGGGAGAGATGGAGCAAGATTGTTAAGAGTGTCAGATTGGAGGGTCGAAGCGGAGGACAGGAGGAGTTGGAGGCGAAGAATACTGGAGGCTAAGGCTCGATATGGGCTGTAGGGCCATCGAAGAAGAAGAAGAAGTGACAATGAATTTTCTCCATAACTTACCGATTTGGTTCAATATACAGCACTTCAATTGTTTAAGTCTTGTCGATAGTATATCTTCAATGATCCAACGCTTGGTGACAACCTTTTTCCCCGATTATCCAACGCCTTTTAATACAAACTTATTTTGCACAACCATACTATTGTCCATAAAACGTTATCCTGATCTTAGTCTCAATGGTAAAAACTGTTTTGGTTTATACACGGTATTCCAAACTTACATTGCGAGAATATATGGATTAAGTATTTTGAAAGTCTTGATTTACCTCTCAAACTGGAAGGGTTTTCAAGACTCCCATCATTCTGCGAGTACTGTACAAGTCATTGACAATGAGCCGGCATGCCACTTGCCCGATGAAATGGGGTTCGCACGGGACGAGAAACTCACCCTTGTAAGAGGGGGTTCATATAAATCAGATTTGATGTATAGTTCCAAGTTTTGCTTAGACCTTCTCGAACACATTGCTTCCAATAACTGGCACTAGTACAAATTGCTTCTAATATGTTTTTATTGTTTCCTTAACAATTAAAAGAAAAAGTAAAAAATTTTAATTACATCATTGGAATGACAAAATGTTTTCGCAAGGCGAAACTTTTCAGTCCCAGAAAATTTAATGGAAGATCTAGATTTTTTTTTATTCCTAATAATTGCTTCTTATAACGTTGTTAATGCAGGGTTGAGAATTGTTTAAGTATTTGTCCGTTTTTCATTTACACATCATGCAGAGTTTACACAGAGTAAATATTTAATTTAAAATCGAATAAAAATTTCCAATACCATAAAAAAACATAACAGTTTGTCTCGATTTCACGTATTGTAGTATAAAGTGTAAATAATGTAATTCTGTCTCACATACTATTTACTTAGAGACAATTTATTAGTCGTGTTTTTTTCCTGCGAACTGGAATCGAATATTTTAAAAATAACTCCAGATATTTTAAAGCGTCCATGACAATATTTTTCATTACTCTCAAAGTATGATTAAAATTTATTCCACGTAAGAACTGTTTAGTTTGTATTATCATTACTTAACATTAAATTAATTTTATTAACAAACTGATTCATTTTGGAAAAAAATAATAATGGAAGTTTCAATTACAAAACAAAACGAAATAATTTTTTTTATTAAACCATTAACAAGTTATTTTAAACATGTGAATTTGCTGAAGGTAAAAAAACTTATAAGTTAAAATAATATCTAGTGTGCAATTATGATACTTTAATACATTTCTCTTAAATTAATACAATATGGTGAAGTCTATATATATTCTTTGCCTTACGACAACACATATTTTACAATTTTATTTTAATGACAAATAAATAAATGGAATGTTCATATATTAATACATTTTATTTACAATATCATTAATACATTTTTTATTATTAATTAAATAGACAGTTAATCTCATGTTGCATACCTAGTCTACTTTGTTGTACTTGTATTTTCTTTTAGACTTAATAAGTAAAAATACGTAATTATAAAATTTTTATCGAATCAAATGTGTAGAGAGCTATTTATTTATGGATTGCCACCTGTGAACTTAAAATAAAGCTTTATGAAAGTAGACGAAATTGAACTTGACAGGAATTTTTAGTAATAACATACAAAAAGCTTTCCGTTTTCATCGCTAGGTGTGCTATTACCAAAGTAACTGGTTCGAAACTTGAATACACATTTTTTCTGTGTTAATCTACACTATAATAAGTGTGTTCTGTGAACAACTACACATAAAATTGTTTGATAATTAATTATATTATTCACATACATTAATATTTATAATTTAAATAAACACGAAAAACAGCAAACATTTATATTTTGAATTCAATTGTGGATACTTTTTTGCCAATTTTTATGTTTCGTAAATATTGTGTTATAGGAATGTAGACAGTGTTAAAAAAAATTTCAACAAAACTTAACAATGAGCCTCCCAAACACAAGCTCAACGTACCTCCGTTATTTGCTGAAAATTAAGGTGAGAATATACATATATATTGTTCCTTGAACGATGATCTAATTAATATTGTATTTTTTTAGATAATGATAATAATAATAATAATTATAATAATCTAAAACTCTACGTTTAATAACTAATACGAGTGAACACGTCTGTTTTCTAGAAGTTTTATTACATTTTAATGGAATGATATGACATTTTCAAATGTGATTAATAATACATTTGATAATGCCTTCACTATAAGTCATTACCAAAAAATATTTAAAGTTGTAAAAATATCACGTTTCCTTCATATTAATTATGAAATGAGAATATTAAACATCTTTTGTATGATTTAATATAGGTACATAAAAATAATATCTCTTACCTATAAAATCATTCCAGTATGTAAATGGTTCAGTCCAGTACTTCACACAAGTATTATAATTGTAGTAAACTGATAACCAACTCGTTTTTGCAGTGGCGTTATCATTTCTGAAACGAAACAAATGAAATAGTATTAACTAACCATCACGCCGTCTCTCCGAAGAGTTGCCAGAAAAAAGGACCTCCCACCTTTCGTATCAGACACATTTAACTCGCTTTCTCAATATTAATACATCGTATCTTGCACAGACGTTTTTATTTATTATTATTATACGATTTTATTTTGGGGGTATCGTGAGAGGACTCTCATTACTGATACCCCACTATTTATGACATGACTTTTTAATACATTATTATAAACAGGAAATATACTAATTGTAAAAAATTATACATAGAATTACTTAAAACTAACTAAACTAAATAATCGAGCAAATACAAATTACGGCAAGTCAAAATTACAATTAAATTTAAGTTTTTTAAAAGTTAAATATAAATTACTATGATAATACATCTATAATATTTACTACACAGATAATAAATGGAGAGTGAAATGAAGAAATATATAAATTCTCGGCTTGAAACAAAAAATCAGGGAGAGTTTTGAAAATATCACGAAATAATTTATACAAAGAAAAGATAGAATATGAGTTAGAAAATTAATATAATTTTAAATAAATTGCGGTAACATAATAGTATTCCAAAGTAAACAGTTTAATCACTATATTAAGTTAAAAATCATTATTTTCTAAAATCTGGTGAAGGAAATATAATTTAAGTGGGTTATTTTTAGTTTCATCTTTAAGGTGTTCCGGAAGTCTATTAAGTGCAGAAAAAGCTATGAATTTAAGTGATTTTATTCCGTATTTAGTAGTGGATACTTTGGGGATATACAGGTTGTTTGCTTGTCTAGTGTTATGGTCATGTATGCCATTGTTGAGATTAAAGGTTGTATTAAAATGTAATGATTTTTTAATCAATTGCTTGATTGTACAAGTTATTTCGTATAGCGGCAGTATTTTTATTGGAAGGATTTTTGTATTTTTGTAGATATCTTCAGTGGGGGTGTCAACTGGGAGTTTAAGTATGTTTTTTATTGCCCTGTTCTGTAGTACCTGTAGTTGGTTGATATATTTTTTTGTTGTAAAACCCCAGATACAGGACAGGTATGATAGGTGCGAGTGCACGAATGCATAGTAGATAGAAAGCAGAGTATTTGTTTTTATCAATTTTTGGAATCTATAGAGAATACCTATTACTGGAGTTATTTTGTTAATAATGTTTTCTATGTGCATATTCCAATTTAGTTTGTCATCGATTATTAATCCCAGATATTTCGTAGAGTTTTGTTTATGTAATAGGTGACCATTTAATTGTATGCTTATATCATAGTGAGGTCTGTTATTAAAAAGTAGGTAGTGCGTTTTTTTTTTCATTAACTGTTAGTTTGTTCAGTCTCAGCCACTCCGCGAGTTCCACAAGATCCGATTGAATATTCTTTTCTAATTGCTTTAAATTTTCATGTTGATAGAAGATCACTGTGTCGTCTGCATAGAGTTGCAGTGTGCCGTGTAGTTGTAGATCTGTTATGTCATTGATGTATATTAGAAAGAGCAGTGGGCCCAGGATAGATCCTTGGGGTACTCCACATGTAACCCTTTCAATGGTGCTCTGATAACTGTCTATTTCAACTATTTGTAACCTGCTTGTTAGGTAGCTTCTGAAGAGATCTAAGTATTTGTGCGTAACTCCAATATATTGAAGCTTTTCGAGCAATATCTTATGGTCCACAGTGTCAAACGCTTTCTTTAAATCGATAAAAATAGCAGATGTGTACTTTTTGTTGTCAATGTGATTTTGAAGTGAGGCTATTATGTCAAATGTTGCACTTTTTGTGGTTGACTTTTTTGTAAAACCGTATTGGTTGGGTGAAAGAAATTTAATTTTATCAAGATAATTTGTTAGCCTGTTCTTCATGAGAGTTTCAAATATTTTTGATATGATTGGAAGAATAGAAATCGGGCGATAATTATTAACATGCTTTGTGGAATCTCCTTTATGAATTGGGACTACTTTAGCTATTTTCAGTTTATTTGGAAAAATACCAGAGGAGATGATTTTATTTATTAGTTTGACTAAATCATTCGCCAGTTCATCGCTGCAGGCCTTTAACATTTTGGGTGATATTTTGTCCACTCCTGAGGCAGCACGATTCTTTAAGTTCGATATTATGCGTTTTACTTCTGTTTCATTAGTATATGTCATGTAAAAAGATTGCAGAACAGATTTAGAGTTTGATATTGAATGAAACTCCTCACGTGGTCGTTTGATATTTGTGTAATTTGATCGTGCAACATTTTCCTCGAAATTCCTCTATTTCTAGTTTTATTCTAAGTTAGTTAGTAGATATAAAATAATGATACACTTTATATTCCAATTTAAATTAACTTATGGCGTAAGCACTTGGGAATTCAAGTAGAAAAAACAGTATTTTATTTTTTTATGAATAAAATACTGTTTTTTCTACTTGTTAGTTATGAAGGTGTAGAACCTTCGAAACTTGTTGAGAAAAATAAACTTAAACCTGAAAAAAAAACGTGTTTAAATACATTGAAAAAAAATTCTCGCTTTGTCTTTAATCATGGTATATTAACCTATAATTCGCCCTTATGAAGCTTGGGTACAAGCGAAACTAGTTGGCATCAATTATAATAACCACACGATGGTTACATACAAAGTGTTTTATTTATTTTATATCAACAAGTTTGTATTGATTACATTAATCCAGAAATATTATCTTAAATAAATAGAGTTTTATTTTGGAAATCTATATAACATCACATCAACGAAAATAACTTTTAACTACGACAAATCTCTATGCCTTAAACCCTATACTCCTCGAACAAATATTCATAACGCCGGGAACTATTATATATGATATATGGGACAATTCTCGTCAGAATTGCGATTTACGAATTGTCCTCAGTGAGTTCTTTGCAATTTTCTGGAAATTAGAATTAACCACGCCTTTATATAGAATACACAAATTTTGATTCCACTTCCATGATTTTTTATGGGTTAAATGTAAACTTAAGTCGTCAACACTGTGGAATACCATATTGACTCGAGAGAAAAATAAACTCAAAGGGGAAAAAAATATGTTTTAATTCATAAAAATCATTATACTTCATTAATTTTGTATTGAAAGCAGAATATAAAATAGAATTTTAGGATTAATTTTATCTTAATAGAGACGAAGATGCAAATTTGCATCTTCGCCTCTATTGAGATAAAATTAATCCTTGAATTGATAACCCGCAATGGGTAAATAAATCCAGTATTCGTTTACAAGTATTTCTATGCATTCAAAATGTTGGATGAATAGAATTTTCTTTGCGGTTTGTAAATTTAACGTGAATATTTAACTTCAAAATATAAATTACGAAAGCCCACATAACAAAATAATGGGAGTTCAGTCGTCAACTTACCCATTGCCTGTAATGTATCGTGTGGTCAATATGTCGCTGGTAAATGAAACTGTTTTGTAGAATGTGTCGCTGCATTCGGGTAAGCAGCCACAATAGAACAAGTCGTTCACTCCACTTCCATTTTCGTATTGAGATGACTGGAATAAACCTAAATAACCGAGCAAAAATGCGGTTTTCAAACGTATAGAATAAAATTGAGATTTTTTTTTAGTATTATATTTGATGTTTACCTTTATTAGCGTTAAGGCAAGGCAGATCACTGAATTCGCATATTGGACGTTTTGCTAAAAAAAAACATTTTAAGATAAGAAATATTTCGAAAAACCATTTTGTTAAACAAACATTTTTCGATTTTTTAAAATAAAATTAAGGCAACTTTGTTTTTTTAAAGTAAACACCGAAATAAACTTTAGCTCTTATTGATCTAGTCTCAATACTGAACGATTGATTTCTTATTCTACCTAAGTAATATTAAAATATTATTAACATTTTAAATAAAAAACGTTGTAATAAATATATAGATTAATTAAATTTTGTCGCGACAGCTGTTTCGCTAACCGATGTTTGCATCGCCAGGTTTAACAATCAACTAAATAATACATTCGAAAGACTTAATTAAAATATAAATGTATTAGTAGCGGATGAAACTACACACGATATTATAAACAATTATAATAAAATAAGGGGAAAAGCAGTATTAAGGTTCAACAGTTCATATTAGTGAAGGTACGTTCAGGAGGCAAGTACTCTTGACTTTAGAAAATATCTTGTCTTCCTAATGTAGAACCATCTCTAATTTATTATAGTTTATATTAGTGTAGGTACGTTCAGGAGACAAATACTCTTGACTTTAGAAAGTATCTTGTCTTCCTAATGTCGAACCATCTCTAATTCGTTCCTGGTACTATGTTGTATTTTTATAATATTTTATCTGTACTCAATAGATGCCTTAAACATTTTCCTGTTTGTAATGTCTTTTGAATTAATAAACTGATTGGAACAGTAACAGAAATTCAATATTGATGAGTCTACAAAATTAGAATGAATAAACAGGGAAGCAAATAACATAAGTAGAAAAGGGGTTTGACAAGTGAAAGACAAGTGAAAGACAATATGGTGGAAAAACCGTATTTAGACAATAACCGATGAGTCGTACATAATTGAGAAAATAACCAAAAAAGTGAAAACGTAATATCAATATTTTTTCGTTGGTTTCGAAAATGTTTTTAATGTTTTATATACTAGAGGGGAATCTGTAGGAATTTGATAGTTGATGAAATTTTTGTCGCACTTTTTTGTTTTTCGATTTTTTTTTTGATTATTTGTTAAGTATAAAAAATTGAATACTTGATTTCAAAATGTTGGTTATAATTAATGCAATGGTTTGCCATTGAAGATAATATGCTTCTATTCTTATATGAAATTTTATGTTCATATAACCTATTATACTTCTTAGAACAAAGTTTATTTTTTATTTAAACAGTTAATAATGTTTAATATTAAGTGTTTCCGCCTAAGCAATCGATTATCTAATATTAAAATATGTAAAATGTCGTTTCATGATTAATGGTGTAAAACTCTATAATCAACAATTAATACGAATGAGAACTAGAAGCTTTATTTTATTTATATAAGAAATTGATTTTTTTATTCTCATTAAATTAAAAATATCTTCGAGATAACAGGCGTATCTTTTTCTATATTTCTCCGTATTAATATTATGCTTTATTAAGTTTAAATGTGATAAAGACTAAATGTTTCACCAATATGCAAGGAAATGGTTTTTGTATTGTTTCATTTAATATTCACTTACAATACATACATTTAAGGTGAGACCTTAAACTCTTACTCTTAAGTGGATTCAGAAAATAATTTTAATGATTAATTGTCAATTATTGTTTTTTTAAATACGTTTGTTGTTTTAACAGAGATTTCTCACATTATAACTATCTAACTAACTAACCATCACGCCGTCTCCCCGAAGGGGTAGGAAGAAAGGATGGACTGCCACACCTTTCTTTCCTGACATATTTCTCTAGCTTCCTCAACATTCATACATCGTGTCATGCACGCGCGTCGATTTCTCTGACTCCTCACATGGCCGAAATTCAATATTTGATTTATTTGATCGTGCCACGTTTTCCTCGGTCTTCCTCTATTTCTGGTTCCATTTACATCATTAATATATTTTTTTTTTACCATTCTTTCTTCATTCATTCTTTCAATATGTCCAAACCATATTAATGATCCTTTCATTATTTTGTTCATGACACCATCATTCGCACCGCATTCACTTCTTATATTTTCATTCGACACTCTATCATACACAGAGTATCCACACATTCGTCTAAGAGATCTCATTTCTACTGCATTTATTCTACTTTCATCCTTCTTTTGCCAGTTCCATGCTTCGCTTCCATACATAAGGGTCGGTAGAAGAACACCATTGTGCACTGCCATTCTAGCTTTTTTGATAGGTTTTTGTTTGCGATGACAACTTTAAGTGCACCATTCACTTTGTTGCCTGCCCCAACCCTTCTTTCAATATCCCTCTCCACTCGCCCATCTCTTGTGAACATACTAACTAAATACACGAACTCAACTACTTGCTCCAAATTTTCACCATTCACGCTAATGTTGCAGACTGTCGTGGTTTCTTCCTTTTCAAAAATCATTACCTTGGACTTATTAACATTCATCATCAGATCATTTCGCATGCATACCTCATACATACAATTCACCAGGACTTGTAGTTCTCACATTATTGTTTGTATAAATGCAATTACTCTTAATATACAAGTAATAAAGCATTCCTTACATTATTTTTATTGTATTAATTACTTCTATAATTACTTATGAACAAGCATACTTTAAAAAAAAATTATGAAACAATTTTGGTCTTACTTTCCGTAAATGTGGGATAGAAGAATGGGACACAATTGCAGATTTTGAACATCAGCGAAGCCCGACACCTCACGATACACGTGTGGAACTTGTAGAATACCTTTTTCCCCGATGGGAGGTCCTGGGGAAGGATACAGTGACGAACATCTATCCCTAGCCAGCCAAGGTTGCTAGAGCATTTCACGACTTCCGGTTTAATCTTTACTGATGTTATTTTCCTCATTTCCGTTGTGGCATATTTGCTTGTAGAATCTGGGTAATCTCTCGAGTCAGTGATGAGAACCTTGATTTACATAGTTAATCATATGTTACATATTTTTCTAATAATTTCGTTGCATACTGATTAATAAATAAATTAAATGCAAAAAAATATATATATGATGTAAAAAGTCGGTTTTATAACTAACTAACTAACCATCACGCCGTCTCCCCGAAGGGGTGGGCAGAAAGAATGGATTGCCACAATTTTCTATCGTGAAATATTTCTCTCGCTTAAATAAATGAAATAAATAAATGAAACATTCATACATCGTGTTATGCACGCGCGTCGATTTTTCTGACTCCTCACATGGCCGACATTCAATATTTGATTTATTTGATCGTGTCACGTTTTCCTTGGTCTTCCTCTATTTCTGGTTCCATTTACATAGTTAACTTTTAATTTTTTTACCATTTTTTCTTCATTAATTCTTTCCATATGTCCAAACCATCTTAATGATCCTTTCATTATTTTGTTCGTAACACAATCATTCGCACCGCATTCACTTCTTATATTTTCATTCGACACTCTATCATACACAGAGTATCCACACATTCGTCGAAGAGATCTCATTCGTTTTTATATAAAACATATTAACATTGTTGGTAATGTTTTGCCTTGTGAGAACAACATTAAATATATATATAAATTGTTCTTGAACAATGGTGCAAAAATAGATACTTTTAAATATAAATGAGAACGCTTGTTTTATGGACATTTTATTTTATTTTATGGATAAACAAGTTTCGCCATGCTAAGGTATTATAAACTTCTAAGCATTCTATTTGGTCTTAGCAAGGAAAAACATGTCATTCTCCTAAAACATAATAAAACTTCTAATAAAACAGACGCCGTCTTCATTCCCTAACATGTCTCTACCGACAATATAATGAATCTTTTAGATAACTGACGACTTATCAACTTAACTTTTTTTTAAATGTGAGTCTTACATAATTGTTAAAAAAAAAACAGAAAATGAAAATAAATAATACACATTACAAAAAATATATTATAACATATCTAATGATTATATGACAACATTTTTATTTTCATAAGTAAATCACAAAAACTTACAATCGCAGCTATAATTGGTCTCACAGGAGAAACATACTGCTCAGATTCTATGTCAACTTGAACTGACAATCCGTTATATCTGAAATCAAAAACAAAAATCAGAAATTTCAGTAGCATAATTTTTTCCCAAAATTATGTCTTTTTTATCCAAAAATATTGTGAAATTAATATTCTGTACAAAAAAAAGTTGTCGTCATTTTTTAGGCCAAGATTGCGGTCCAAAATGTGGTTCTCGTACCAACCCCGTAATGTAAGGAAGTGAAGCATGGAAATGCAGTAAAATGAGATCTATTTGATAAATGTGTAATAAAAACTGTAAAAATATAATATGTTAATGTAGTGCGATTGCGAAGTGTTATGAACAAAGTAATGGGCCATTAAGATGTTTTGGACACATGGGAATAATGGTGTAGAAAACATATGTTAATGATGGAAATGGAACAAGAAATAGTCATAAATCGAGGAAAACGTGGCACGATCAAATCAATTGAAAATTACATGTCGGCCACATGAAGAGTCGGAGAAATTGACGTGCGCACATGACACAATGTATGAATGGTGAGGAAGTGAGAGAAATACGAGTATGTTAGGAAAAAACAGTGTGACTCTCCATTATTTTTTCCTCCCTCTTCTGAGAGATGGCGTGATGGTTAGTAAGTGTATTAGTTTTATATGTGGTTAAAAATATTTGTCACAAAGGTGATGTGTACAAATGCAAATACATAAAAAAAAATGTTTAAGAAAACGTTACTAACATGCCAGAACCAGAGCTTTTGACTACATCGTTCACCGTATGCTTATTTGCAATGGTCAAAATTCTGAAAGAACAAAATTATATTTTTACATTTATGTGTCTTTAAAAACAATACTAAACTTCATACAATTATATCAACATTTGCATGTAAACAAAAGTTAAAGCTTAGTTCCTTCGAATGATTGTAAAAATGCTCATTTATATAATACAATAAAAAATAATTACACATCCTCTTCTACTTCTCCATAATAGTTGAAGGCACAACAGAACCCTTCGAAGGTTTTAATTACTTTTATATAATGTTTACACGGCAAGAAGTTTCCTTGAAATAAGCACATACGAAAGAGGCGGTGACATGGTTGCATGATCTGAAATACATTGAAATTAAAAATATTATTTGTTTATGAACAATTGATATTCAAATATATTTAAATTGAACCAACGTATGTTTATCCCCTCGATTTTATTTAAATTGTGTCACTTTAGCATCAATTCTCTGGCCTGATGAATTTTTTTTCATCAAAAACCAATGTTCTTCATAGTACATAATTTTCATTAAGTTCGATCAAAGTAAAGTATCTCAATTATATAAATTTGAAATACATATATTACGATGAAAGAAAATTATTGTACTCGTATTTGATTTAATATAAATCTTAACTTATCAATGCTCCAATAAAAATCATTTCAAACATAAAATAGTTTATTCCTCTACTTATTGTCTACTTGCCTTTATCATTAATAAATCCACGGTATAATTATGTTTTCTTAATATTTCAAACACGAGTGTATGATTCTGTATTTCTGTATCAAAATAATTGTAAGTAGAAAATGAAATTAGGTACTTCAGAGACTTGGCAAACGTATCGATTTCCACTTGGCTAATATTATTTGATAACCTAAAAATAAAATACAATACTAAAACCATCTTAAAAATTATGGAATGAAATGTTAGAAAATAGATGAAAATGCTTGAATATATGGATATAAAATTGGGAGGAGATTGAAGTTTGTATAATAATACAAAAACACTTAAAGTTTAATTGAATATTACTTACAATAAATCATTAATGTCTTTAAATTCTCTTCGCGAAACTTTGTTATTATTACAAATGATGACTGTAGGAAAGTTCAGTTTGCCCACTGGGTAAGTGTTCGAAGAGATCTGAAAATATATTTTAATAATTTTCGTAGCTAGCACAATAAATGTAAAATCAATTTAATTAATTGTAATATTTGGGCATTAACTATTTGTAATGTTATTGCATGTTTTTGGAAATATTTCAATTGAAAACTAAAGGGCATGTTATTGATAAAACAGACAATTGTCAATCTTGTATTTCTAAGGGGTTGATATAATATTGTATCGTTCCCTCATTATATGCAAAGCTTTCGGTTCATTTATTTCAAAATACATCTAATTCATCACACATAACATTACGATGATTCGATAATCGAGAGTATTTCAGCTTTTAGGTTTCACTTTTAATAAAATGAGTAGATGATCTAAAGTTATCAACCGATGCCTGTTTTAATATTTTTTGTATTACTTTAGAAATAATGATTTCTGTAAAAAATAATTTTATTATTTGAAATTTCATGGTAGAAGTTTACTGTTAAAAAATTATAATAAAAATTGTTTTTGTAAAAAGATCTTTTTAAAATGCATATTGTTCAAATCCGCTATTGTCTGTGTCATGGATCTTCTGGTCTCCACCAAAACCAGTCGTACACAAACATTAGTGAATTTTACCTAAATAAATATAATTTTTATTTTACATTTTGTAAATTTATTATCATTACAGATTTATTTATTTTAACTTCTCCTTCATGTGGGGTTAAATATAAAAATATAATAATGCCATATGAAATTATTGTTGCAGCTCTTGCAATATTTTACAACATCGCCCTAGATTTATCCTTACCGTAGTTATGGGGTGATTTGTCTGGTAGCCCATAACAGATGTGGTTATCATCCAAATAGCCAAGCTAATGCTTCCGATAGAGACGAGTATCCACAAGATTGAAACGTTTTTTATTATCTTTGTTCTGTAGAAGAATATATGAATTGTCGTACATTGTTGCAACAATTTCCAAGAGACGAAGAATTGTTTTTTTAAGGTTTGCATCTTGCAAGGCAAGGTTTTTCTGTAACATGAAACTTTTATTTCAAACACATATTTTTAATAACGTTCGATACAACACTTTTGACTGGATTTTGATATTTTGAGTATGATCTTTCGGGCTGTAAATAAAAATATTTAGCTCTCACATTGATTCAAATCGATCATTTCTTGAACAATGGTGTAGAGTTTCTTATTAAATACTTAATATCGATAAAACTCACGTGCTAGATGTTTTATTGATTTTTAAGGAAATAACGGGATTCGACTTGCTGCGACTTTATAATATATGTCTCTACCATAAACAGGATTATTTCACTCCCATTAAAAAATAATAATAAACTTCAAGAAAAATCCAATAATTCGTCCTCACAAGATTTTTTTTTACATAAACATTAACTATTTGATTTAAAAAAATTTCTGTTTTCTTTATGTTAACTATAATATAACATATGTTTAATTAATATTAGTTTATTCATTAAGATTTTTTTCTTATGACATAAACTATAATATTAGTAGAGTACGTTCATTTTGGGGACAATGTTTAGAATAGTGTGAGTGACAGTGCGTTTACACAAAAAATGGATGCTGTTTACATTTTATTTTTCATGAATAGAAAAAGCAAAATATATTTCAATCATATTTTTATATTTTATAATTTTTTTATTTTTTTCAGTCTAAGTCCATTAAAATATTCTTGGAATGCGCGGAAAAAAAACGGAGTGCGACTAATATTCATAATGTATTAATTTTTTTTTATTATTTTTTTATTTATTAACATACAATAGTTTTATTGTAAGTTAATAAATAAATTCATTATATCAAATACAATATTACAATACGTAATACGATAATATCTTACGAGTCTCGGCTAATTGTGTCTGGAAGTTCCAATTTTTATGGTAAATTTGGGTTGTTACTTTTATTCTGAAACAAAACTAAAAACACAAACGTGTCCTTCCTCTGTTTATTAATTATTCTTATTAATTTCCCTAACTTCGACATAATAGTCCTTTTAAAATTACCGAGTATTTTTTAAGCTAATGCAGTACTATCCGCCTTGTTAGACCTAGGAACTAATCAGATAGCTCTCTATAACCAATTTAGGAAGCGTTACTTAAACTTTGCAAATATTCTCTCCGGGTGAATTAACTATATTATTTGAATGCTTACAATTTTAATTTGTTAATAAACTTAAATGAAAAAAAAAATGTTATATTATTTGAAATTTCATTGTAGAAATTCATTGTGAATAATTTTTTTTTTTTGTAAAAAATCTTTTTAAAATGTATATTTCGTTAAAATCTACTGATGTTTCGTATCTTCGACCGGTTTCGACAGCTAGCTACCATCCTCTGGTACCTACAGGTTTATGTAATTTTGTTAGGCCTATATATAAAATGAAAATGGTGGGGGTTGAAGTTTAAAAATTCTGTATAATCCAACGGTGTTAAAAGGTTCAAATTTTTCTTTTTTACTAATATTAATATTATTATTTTATTTTTTGTAAAAAAAAAAAAAGTTCTTATAAAATATAATATAAAAGCGAAGACACAAAACATCACTGGATTTTAACAAAATATATAATTTAAAAATAATTTTACATTGTTTTTTCAACTCCAATGATTAGAATTCTAAAGGAATTTTAAAATACGAAAAATTATGAATACTGATTTGTCTGTGAACTTAACTTCATCGATGAATCCAATGAAGTGAAAACATTTCTGAGAGATTTTTATACACTTAATTTAGATTTGTGGAAATAAGTAAACGTCAATTAAATTGCTTGATCGTGAAAAAGGTTTTTGAAGCTTTTACTTTGAATGATTAAAGATTTCGTAGATAACGAATATAAATCACATCTTGTTGATTAAAAAAAGTTTACTGAAATAGCAAGCTTGATTAAAAAAGCACAACACAAATTTAAAGTTAATTATGATGAAATGTAAGCATTAAAGGTTTTACGCTAAAATTCAATTGATGAAAGGTAAAATAATCGGAGAATTTTCTTCACGTCTTGAAAATAGAAACGTCAGAATACTTGACATTATTTCCAATAGAGTAATAATCGACACTCCTAAGCAAAGACTGAATACTCCACCGTATGATACTGAAAAACAAAGAGATAATATTTTTAATTACGTATTGAAGCTATGCATTGACTAGTCAGATGTTTATTATGAATACTTATCTTAACTGTTGGATTTAAAACGCTGTCACATTTAATATATTTTCGTGATTTTTCAAAAGGTTCCATAAATTATAATACTTAAAATATTTTTTTAACAGTGTTATCAAGAAGAAAAAAATATTGTATATATTCACCTGATGATGTCAACATTGGTTGGCAAAACAGCTGTCACGAAAAAAATGTTATACCATAAAACAGCGTTTTAAATTTAATAGATTATAATGTTAAATTATCACTGTGTTTCGGCCAGAACAATGGACTATTTAAAACTCATATTCCCTTTAATCAACTTACTTATCAAATCATTCCAATGCATAAATACGTCCGTTTTAAATTTTCTTGAATAAGTATTCAAGAATGATACAGAAATAATTGCTCGATCTGTATAGTTGATTCTGTAATTTAAATAACACAAATCCATTATGAAGATTTCAAATGCTGACATCAGGAATGTAAAGCAGAATAATGGATAATGAACAAAATTATGAAAAGATCACTGCGCTAGTTTGGACATATGGAGCGGATAAATGAAAAAAAAAATGGTTAGGAAGATATGTTAACGGCGTAAATGGAGTACGTACTCGAGAAAAAATAAGAAAGACATATCATAACCAAATTAATTTAATTTTAAAGGTCGGCCATGGTGGAAGCTAGAGGACGTTCTTGGACAAGTGGTAAACACTTTGATTGCCACACCGAAGGTCCCGGGTTCTATTTTTGACGATAGTAGTGTGATTTTCACATTTTAATAACAAATTTAACGGTTATATTTACCGGTGTGAAATTTTTATTAAATAGTTAATAATAATAAAAAGCCAGCAGACTTAACAAGGCAAGGGGAGCTTTCGTTATGCTTCGCCCTGTATGGCGCTCCGGTATCATTTCGAGAAAACTCAAGCTGCAAATATTTAGCAGTAGCGTTAAAAGCGTACTGCTGTACGGATTTGACACTTGGAAGTCTACCGCGGACGTTAATAGGCCTTCGCTCAATATTCAAAATCTATTGGCCCCAAACAGTGTCAAATGCCGTTCTCTGGACTATAGAAGGCGAAAAACCAATTAAAGAACAAGTTGCTAGACGCAAATGGCAGTGGATCGGTCACACTCTGAGACGGAACCCAGCCTGCATCGCTCAAGGTGCACTAGACTGGTCCCCTATGGGGGGAAAGAGAAAGCAAGGCAGATCTAGTGCCACCTGGAGAAGAACCCTGCAGGACGAGGTTAAGGCAATAGACCTCACTTGGGATGATGTTAGGTATCAGGCATAAGATAGAGTCGGGTGAAGAAGGTTACTTGAGGCCCTATGCACCACGGAGGTGTGACACGACAAAAATTAGAAGAAGAAGAATATAAAAAAAATATTAATTTTAGCCATCAATTACGATTTCCTTTGGAAAGCTTATTCTATTATAATAAAATCATGATTTCACTCACGTCATATTGTCAGTTAAGAACGAAGATTCCTTTACGTGCATCTTTTCAATTGTCCACGTGTACCTCCTGTCGTTACAGCTCGGTATGCAATTATTGCAAACGGTGGACGGCATTGAAGATACGTTGGAGAAGGTGATACTGAAGAAGTATTCTTGAAAACATATTCGTATTTTATTTATTATCTCCCATAAAAATTCAGTTTACAGTCCGAAATATTATACTATGTTTTTATATTTGAAATATGATAGCCTTTGTGGCAGAGTGTAAGTGTAAGCACGTGAGTTTGATTCCCGGGAATATCAGTGCGAAAACAAAATCACGCTACCTTTGGTCTGGTAGAATTTACGTGACAAAAAAAATTGGCTGACCAGCTGCTTATCACATTTCATGAGAACCAATAGCTATAAAATGTATACAGTAATTGGGTTTAAATAATATTTTATATAAAAATGTGGAAAGCAACGGGAAATTACCACATTATAGGCCCAAGTGGCATCCCAAGAACTAGAAAAAATACATTTTGTATCAAACAAATCTAGGGTTGACACTTAAAAAAAAAATAGGATAAAGAATTGTTTCTTGAACAATTATGTAAAACTCCATATTAAATAATTAATACGAATGAAAACTTCTGTTTTCTAAAGGTTTTATTAAATTTAATGTTAATGATATGTTTCGCCCGTCTAAGGCATAATTAAATGTGAGTTTGATAATGCCTGGACGGGCTAAAAATGTCATTTACATTAAATATAATAAAACTTCTAGAAAACGGACGTTTTCATAAATTTTAATTAAGAAACAGAATGGTATTGATAGAAAAAATTACCAGAACTTATTTTACAATTCAATTAATATTTTAATAAGCATTTTTTAGTTACAGAGTAAAAAAACAGGCTACAAAAAATAACATATGGAACTTACGTTTATTTTTCATGAAACACGTCCAATCTGATAATGTACAAGATCTCGTCTTTTCTACAACGAAACAAAAAATGGTACGTTTAAATATTATTTTGTTTAATAATTACAAATATTTTTGTTATAATTCTCCAGGCGGCTTCTAAAACAATATGCTAATAGGCGATAGCCTTCGCATTGCGTTAATAAAGTAGTTTGCTAAATGCTAAAAATCATTCTCCATAGATGGCGTTAGTGGGTGGATTATATAGGTTAATCTTAAAAAGATTGACAAGTGTAATCAAATCTACATAGATGGCCAATTGAAACTGACACGTGAAGATAAGTATAGATTTGGAGTATATATACAACTTCCAAATTTTTTTTATCATGCATGATCATAAAAACAAAGGTGGAATGGGGAATGTTGTAATTACATAAAGCGTGCGCTTAACCCAACCAATGACAGATCATAAGTCCTGTAAACACCTTGATCATCCATATTCAGTTTCCAGTTTGCGTCTTCGTCTCTATTGAGATACAATTAAAATTACTAATATATTTTGTTAACAGTATGTTAAAATTAATAATTATTGGTTACAAAGAACTTTGGCATACCTTCAGAAATGTAAAAAAACGGTGTACAGCCACACCGTTTTTCAAACTCTTTCATCCTACAAGTGGTGATACAATTGTTCATAGTGTACTGTGATGTTTTAAATCTCCTCTCTTTAGTTTCTTTGTCAAATAGGCAGAGTCTCTTATCAACTGGTAACCTTTCTACAGATTCGGTGCTCTCAATAGCCGACACAGACACTTTAAGATGAGCCATTACTCCCGGCTGGACTACCATAGATTTTACTGATGTCTCAGGGAAATCTACAGGATAAGATAATAACACCTGAAAAACATGTTTTGCTCGTTTAATTATTTCATTTCATAATAAGGTTCTAAATCGATTTATGGTGTAATTATATTTTGTAAGGTTCTAAATCGATTTATGGTGTAATTATGTTTTGTACTCTACGTTTAAGCCATTATTTTAATAATTGTAAATATGTTAATATATTATTTGGTTAATAATTTCTCTTAAATCCGTAATAATAAACTATACTTAAAAAAACACATTTCGAAATAAATTTAAACAGAAACAATAAATAATGAAAACAAAAAAAATTGAGACAAAATTTATTTATTATTATGTATTTAGTGTGCTTCCACTTTTGTTTATGTTCGACCGGTTTCGGCAGCTTGCTGCCATCTTCTGGTATCATCATCTTCCACCAGAAGATGGAAGCAAGCTGCCGAAACCGGCCGAACATAAACACTAGTGGAAGCACACAAAATACATAATAATAAAGAAATTATGCATAATTTTTTTTTGTTTTCATTATTTAAAATAAACTTCAACCAAGAAATTTAAATTAAAAACATTAATTATTAGAAACAATAAAATTAATTATACTAAGAACTGTGGGGCGGTGCGATTTTTTTTAATCTTGTAGGAGTGGTATCACATCAATCTAACGGAGATATCACTTACAATAATTCCTTTAATTGGTCTGCCTGGTGATACGTAGTCATCTGACTCAACGTTAAGCATTGTTGTGAGACCTCCAAACCTGAAAGATGTTTTTTTTTTTTAAATATATCTAACAAGTATTAAGCACCGTCGGAAACAAAATAATCTATGCTGGTTAAGTCAAAAATATTATATATCTCTTCATACTTCAAGTAAATGATACTTTCTCATATACTTGAAGTATGAAGAGATCAGCAAATGTGAACGCATCCATTCTTACCTGCATATTATGAGAAACGGGATAGATTGAGAAATATTCCGACTCAAAAAGAGTAATCCAGCAGTTGCTGGATTGTTTCAAAGTTTTATGTTGAGAAATATAATAGTTTAACATAAGACATTTGAAATAGCGAGTAGCTTTTCTACTTCATACATAATAATAACGTTATTTATTTAATTAAAAAAAAACTTCAATCAAATTAACCGAAATTCAGTAGATATGTAATAATTATTTGAATCAGATTTTGTTCTTTTTAAAATTAATTTAAATATTATAAGGTTGACAATGAACTGTCTAGGGAAATTCCTGCAAACAGTAGTATAAGACAGGGAGATAGTTTGAGCCCCTTTCTGTTCAATTTTATTATGGACGAAATCATAGAAGAGGTAGCTGGCCTGGAACTAGGTTATAAAATGGGCAGTAAACTGTGAACGTCATTTGCTATGCGGACGATGCCGCATTAATAGCAGAGTCTGAAGATGACCTGCAAAGAATGTTGTACAAATTCCACACAGTATCACATAGGCTAAATATGACTATATCAGTCAACAAAACAAAAAGTCTCACTATATCTAGGCAACCTACATGCTGTAAGCTGACTGTTGATGATATACCTGTGGAGCAAGTAATAAGTTTCAGGTATTTGGGAGTAGAGATCTGCAGCCAAAATGACCTTTATACCGAAGTACGTAAACAAGTCAGTAAAACCTCTGCCGTGTCAGGATGCCTGAAGAATCTGGCGTGGAAGAACAAGCACATGCGTGTCGACAGCAAGATCAGAATTTATAAAACATGCGTGCGACCTATCATGACGTACGCTGTAGAGACGCTGGCTGACACTGTGCGAACCAAGGGACTACTAAGAACATCGGAGATGAAGGTCCTAAGATCAATTACTGGAAAAACCCCCCGAGATCGTGTCCGCAACGCAGACATAAGAAAAACCTGTGAAATAGAGAATATCGTTCAGTGGAGTAGATCCAGAAGAAGATAATGGAGGGACCATGTAGCCCGAAAGCCGCTTATGAAATCGCCTCCGGATACCGTCCACCCGGAAGACCGCCTAAGAGATGGAGTACAGCTGGATCTCATCATCCGACGAGATATGATTTCTGTGTCACACAAATCGTCAGATCTATTAAAAGAAGAAGAAGAAGAAATATTATACTTACATGCCTGTTCCTTTATTTGTGCGAATATGTGGTGTTTCTGTTGGTTGACCGTTTTCAGTTAATCTGTAAAAAAAGTAGGCAAATAGATACATTTTTTTATAAAACTAAAAAACACAATCAACGTTTAAATCAATTAGTCAAAGTTCCACAAAATAATTAAAAAAAAAACAGGTCATCAAGCGAATAATGCAGGTTCGATTTTGTTTCGATTTATCTTTAATAAATTTTGATTTCAAATACTAATATGCAAAACCCATAGTATAATAATAATTTGGCTAATTTGTATAACTCCATTCTCGTTGCCAATTATGCCCCCTCGAAGGCGCTTTAACAATGCTATTTAGGTATACAGAGCTGCACCATTACTAGCCATCAAATATTAGTTCTTAATATTCTAATGGATACTTTGAAAATATAGCATATTATGTATGATTCAACGATCGCATTGTTGTACACGTATTTCAGGCATGCGAGGTGCATTTTCAAGGCAGACAAACCTACCACAACGAAAGTCCGGTATCAAACTGTGCTGGGGCAAATCTTTGGATCAACTTATCTGTCTTTTGCTGAGGAAAGCAAAGATTGCCTGAAATTAGGGCTATGAGCAATACTAACTAACTAACTAACTAACCATCACGCCGTCTCCCCGGAGGGGTAGGCAGAAAGAATGGAACGCCACACTGTTCTGTCCTGACATACTTCTCTCGATTCCTCTACATTCATACATCTTGTCATGCACGCACGTCGATTTCTCCGACTCCTCCTTAATGACCCTTTCCTTATTTTGTTCATAGCATTTTCAACACTTTCATTCGCACCACATTCACTTCTTATACTTGCATTTGTCACTCTATCATATACAGATTTGCCACACATTCGTCTTAGAGATCTCATTTCTACTGCATTTATTCTACTTTCATCCTTCTTTTGCCAGTTCCATGCTTCACTTCCATACATAAGGGTCGGCACAAGAACACCATTGTGCACTGCCATACAAATCTCAAAAATTTACTTGTAGGCTTTTCCTTGAAATGCTGTTAAAACCTTACTAATACGAATGTTTTCTTGAAGTTTTATTATAATTTATCTGATATTGATAATGCCTATGGCAGGATGAGGTCGGGAAAGATGCGGAGCAGCTCCTCTAGGTGGCCAATTGGAAGACGGCGGCAGAGGACAGGCGGAGTTGGAGGCACAAGTTATGTGAGGCCAAAACTCGATTTGGGCTGTAGCGCAATCGGAGAGAGAGAAAGATGAAACATGTCATTATCATAAACCATAATAAAGTTTCTAAAAAAATATGTGTTTATTCGAATTCATTGTTGAATATGGAGTTTAACAACATAATGTTATATGTCCAAGAAACAATGAATAAGCTGCTAAAATCGTAAACCATAGTTTAAACTGGATTCTTTTATTGAGCCACTAAGTTGTACGAAATGTTGTGATATATAGGAGATTTTCGGAACACGCTAAGAAGAAATAACAAAATTTATTAAGAATTAATATTTACATTTACCACTAGATTAGTGAATTTTGAATTTATAATAAAATATATCAAAGCAGTAAAATCCTTCCTTTAAATCCTTCCTACCTTCCTTTAAATCCGTAGTTGAACGAACAGCAGTAACCACCAATAGAGCTTATGGTACGAAAAATTTTCGAGCAATTGACGAAGCTAGATCTGAACTGACACCACTCGAGAAGACTGCTGCAGTCTTGACTTAGCTGTAAGCAATAATAATTATAATCGGGAGTTTAACAATTAAAAAAAAGCAAATATTATATATACTCGTAACATATACGAAAATTGGCACATTATAAAAAAGCAAAGTAACGCAATTTTATATTTAATTATACTAATGTATGACAATTAACGAGGTAAGATACCACTTCATTAAATATTTTTCAGAACTGTTGGGTTTTGTTTTCTATTTAATTGACTTTATTTTTCTACTATTTTATTTCTTATCTTTTCATAGCTAGTTTTGTGTTGGAAAAATTTAATTTGAGTTTACATTAAATTATGTCCTTAGTTCTTGGATACCAACAGAGTTGAAGTATACAAAATAAACATTAATTGTTAATAAACCACCACCCACTACCCATTAACGTGCACTGTAATAACTAAGTGTATTTTATTTTTCAAATATGATTTGATGACACAAAATGGAGCTAAATATAGAATAAGTAAATACTCCGCCCAGTGAGATTTTTTTTTTAAACATTGTGTATATATATATTTTTCCATTTTCTCATTACTTTTTAGCAATTTTCGAAACATGATTTTTATCACAGGTGTCTTCATCAGTGTAGAAATTTTAACTCATTATTCAATATTTAAAAAAATATATTCAAATGAGATTTCACAATATAAAGTGATGGAGAATATATAATAGAAGAAAATATATATATATTTATTATTATATATTTTTTTATAAATGACACTGCTGAGAAATAGTTGCACGCACTGTTAAAGTACTAGTATTAAGTATAATATTAAATATTTATTAAACATTCAAGTAGTTAATAAGTAAACAAATAAACAAGAATATAAAAGAGCTAATTTCATAAAATTTCTTACTTTGAACATGATGTCATCTATTGTGTAGTTATATGAAGCTAAAATTCCTAGTATTTTGTTGTGACCCTGAACTAATTTTCCTGAATAATCAAAGGTCGAAAAGGTTATAAGAGACTCCAAGGACTCAGCAAAATCATAAATTTCTTCGACTTCAATGCTATGATTCCGCCTTAAAAAATATTTTTTCATTAATAATTTTTTAGACAAATAAAAATAATAACTATGAAAGGTTTTACGACGTATCATTAGATATTAATTTTAATAAATTCCATATTTTCCGATTCGGTAAAAGTCGTTTTATTATTTGATAATGTTTATCAAGACATCTTGTCGCAAAGTCTTATTTTCTTTAAAAAATATGATTTGCAAATAATCGTTAAAATAATGGTATTGGATAAAAATATTCATTACATTTTTCGTGAATTACTGTATATATAATACACAAAGAAAACAATCTATGTTTATTTCTTAGTCAAATAAATTTCTTAAAAAAAAAATCTTTAAAAATAAATTACATGTACTCGTATATTATCGTTTAAATAATGGTATCAGATAAAAAAAAAAAATTTATTTATTGATTTACTATATAATACAAAGAGAAAAAAATAGTATACTATCGTTAGAATAGTGGTATTAGATAAAAAAAATAATAATATTATATATGTAAAACATATAGAAAAAAAATTATGTTTATTTTTTATTCAAATAAATTTCAGTCATAATATTAGAAGCAAAATTTTAAATTTCATAAAGTAGTCATTAATAATAATAGTTTAAGAGAAATATCTTAAGTATGTATATACGAGTATAAATTAACATTTTATTCATTTATATTGAAATTGTAGTTTAAATTTAAATTGCTTACAATATATTGAATATCAATTCAAATTTCTTTTTGGAAACTTTGTTAATATTACAAAGTGTTACGCACGGAAAAACATTTTCGGTTGGGAAAATGTTGTTTTGGAACTGAAAAGAGAAAATATATTTAATAAGACTTTTATTTATTAATTTATAAAATCAAAATAACAAAAACATTCCTCATATTACCGTTGTAATCGTGTGTGTGTTCCTAAAACGTTCTTGTAAAATATTTGATAGAATCGAACTCAGAATAATACCAAACATAAGGATGAAAAACCACACAACCTTGTGGATAACATGAATATTTTCCTGCCTGGCGAGATAACGGAGTCCGTGAATAGACGAATCATAGCAATATAAATTCAAAGCAGTTTTCATGCTTTTGAAATATTGTTGTAATCTATTGGTTATCTGAAAAAAAAACGAAAAAAAGAGTATTTGATTTAATAATTAGTATTATATTATTAAAGAGAATGAATTAAACATTTTTTTTAAATAAATATTTATAACATACTGTTTAAATATAATTAAAGTGAGATATTCAAAAGGAATACTTTATAATTTAAATTAAATAAATGCACTGTGCACGATAGTGTTCATGTGTCCATCCTTATATGTGGAAATGAATGGAACTGGCAGAAGAAGGCTGAATTAAGAATAAATTCAATAGAAATTAGACCTTCTAGACAAATATTCTAGTAATTTTTTTTATGAAATATGAGAGTGAAATGTAAATATAAGTAGTGAATAATGAAAGAATCATTTAGATGATTTGGACACATGTAAATAATGAAATATGGCAAAATATAAAATACAAAATTATGTAAAGGGAAAACTGAGAAAAACGTGGCATGATCATATGAATGACATATTTAATGTTGGCCATTTGAAGCATTGGAGAAATCGATGTGCGTGTATTCGTGTACTCGGCTTATGAATGTTGAAAAAGCGGAAGAAGTATATCAGGAAAGCACAATTTTGCGACGGTTATTTTTAACTTTTAAATATAAGGGACGATTTTGTTATATTTTATTATTAAAATTTGTGCATCAAAAAATGTTGCATCACAATCGCGTCACAACCATTTTTTGCAAAAGTGTAATTCTTATTCGGAAATGTGAATCCACAATTTAAAGTTAAGGCAAATACATAATACAAAATAATCTTAATATTTAATAAAATTGATATAACCAACTAGCACCTAATAATTGGAAGAACTGCCACTGGACTTACGTTGTGCGTAACAAATACGTAAACTCGTGTAAATATTGCGAAATAACCAGAGACAAACAGTGCCCATAATAGAGTACTAATATATCCATAATATAAAAGTGTTTGTCGAACGTGTAAGAACAGTGTTTTGTTTTATCATAATACTTACGCTATTACTTACTACTTCTTGATAAAAAATAATAAAATCAATTTGCTGGGGTGAAGTGATAATAAGTAATTAAGATATGCCACCAAGTTAAGGAAATGTTTTTAAATAAAGTACAAAAGAAAGGCAATTGGCGTCTGAATTTACAGATATAAATATGCTAATTAATTTAATATCGGGATCCCGCATTGTTCAGTTGGAAAAAAGGAAGATAATATATTACTTCACTATTAAATTGGTCTGTGAAACAGATCGGTAGGGAGTGCAACATTTAATTTTAAATGGTTCTTAAAAAAAGAGGAAAAAATAGACGATATGCTTAAAGATATCTATGGTACAAAACATATTATATTAATGGAGCAAAATATCAGTACAGTTCGATAACAGTTTATTTTAGTTCCATCTATATTAAAACTAAAATACCAAATAATGTCATTTTGGAAGAATCGACACATCGAATAAAAACACGAGATTAATTCTATATTAAAACAGGTAAGTTAATGTTATGTTCTTTTTGTTTTTAAATCTGCTTTTACGACCTTTGACATTTAATGTTCGTAACAATTGCACTGCCAGTATTGTAAATTGATGTACCCATTGAATTAAATGGTCTTATCTGTCAATATTTGTGGTGAACTTATATATATAAAGATGCATTGTTTGTGTACCGACAAAATTATCAAATACAACATTCACCATTTTTGAAGTTTTTCAGTAGCACCCGCGCTTTAGAACACTTCTAAAATCAATGAATTTTTCACCAACTTTTTCATGGTAGAAATAAAAAAACACACGTTTTTGTATTTTTTAATGGAAAAGTTAGAGTTATAATGACTCTCTGAATATATTGTCCTGAATTTTGTAAGTGTAGTTAAATTTAATAGTTTTTATTTATTGGTCAAATTATTGAAGTGCTTTAATACTGTCAAATTTTTCATGAGTTTGGAAAGCTAATTATTTACTCAAATTAAATAATTTTATTCTCAGTTATTTATATCCCATAAGAATTTTTATTAATCTAAAAATAAAATGTCTTTAAGTGATTGTAAATTTTACATTTTTTAACCTCTATTGATGAAAGTATAGTAAAACCTCGATATAACGGACCTCTATTCAACGAACTTTGGATATAACGGACAAAAAATCCGGTCGAATGTAAAACAAATTAAAAACGTCCTGTGAATAGTACACATGCTTAAATTCAAATGTCGCCGCATATAAACAATTTTTAGCAGCAATGATAATCACGTCATACGTCTAGCACTAGAATTTGAGACATAATGCCAAGGATGGAAGTAATGATAGCGAAGAAGAAGAAACAACATTGCCAAAAATGAAGTTGTCAGTGGTAAGATCACATCTCGATGATCTAATATCATTTATTGACTATTCATCAGATTACAATTTTCAACTACATTATACGCATTTTCGTAATTTTAGAGAATTGGTTAATAAAAAAAAACAGGTAACTTCAAGAGTGCAAACAAAACTTGATTCCTTTTTCAAGATTACCGAAAGCAAGCGCGTCGATATCAAACAGCAACGTCACTTCACGACGAGTGTCCGAAGACAGTTAATAGAATTTTTTTATTGTTTATTTACCATATATCTAAATACAGTGTACACATTTTCAAAAAAGGGGTTTTGATTTATTTTGAACCTATTTTTATATAACTGACTTTCGGCTTTAACGGACACCTTTCCCCCAAATTTATCCGTTACATCGAGGTTTTACTGTACTGTTTTTTACACCTGTATTTATTGAAAACATATTTTTAATGAACCTTTTCAAATATAAGAAAGATAATTGATGGAACTTAAAATGTAATTTTATATAACTTATTACAGATGTAACATTAGTCACACAGCTTAAAAAAAATTACTCATAAGTAAAATATTAAATTATTATACTGTAACCGGACGGAATTTTCAAAAATTTTATATTTATCTGCGCACCCGGCAAACTCCAAATATTAAGACATACATCTGGATACCGCGCCAACCAGACACGGCCGCCGCGCACGCAGTCCCACGGGCCTAGATCCCGAGCATTGCCGAACCAAGATTCCGGAGACATCCGAGCGCTTACCCGAGCCGTTAAAACTCTCCCTCGAGCGAACCAGCCGTTACGGATATCATCCCCTAATGAATAGTTCCCGATTTATCCAGTAGAGGCGCTAATATCTGAAGGATGTCTCCCGCGAACACCGAGGAGGCGCTGCGCACCCGCATAGTAGTTCACCTATGACCCGATTTGGCGCTGATACCATCAAGATTAGTTCATATTCGACTCGATTTGGTGCTGATACCATAAATATTAGTCCCCAAATTTATCACCAGAGCGGCGCTGCTATCATCAAATTAGCTTCAAGGATGACACCCAAGGTGGCGCTGCCATCGTCATCAGCAAAGTGGAGGGGACGACGATCCAGAGCTCCAGAAGCCCTTTATAAGCCATACTAGGTCGGCCAGAAACCAGAGTTGGGGTTCGACCCCGACGCCGGGCGGATCAACCTGATGAGGAACCTCTTATCTTCTTGGTGAATTTAAAGTTTCGAAGGGAAGAACCATAAAACCAGCCTGATGAGGGACCTCTTATTTTCTTGGTGAATTTAAAGTCTCGAAGGGAAGAACCAAAGGAAGGATCAACCTGATGAGGGACCTCTTATTTTCTTGGTGAATTTAAAGTCTCGAAGGGAAGAACCAAAGGAAGGATCGACCTGATGAGGGACCTCTTATTTTCTTGGTGAATTTAAAGTCTCGAAGGGAAGAACCAAAGGAAGGATCGACCTGATGAGGGACCTCTTATTTTCTTGGTGAATTTAAAGTCTCGAAGGGAAGAACCGCAAAGATCAACCTGATGAGGGACCTCTTTTCTTCTTGGTGAATTAAAAGTCTCGAAGGGACGATCTAGGAGGACGAGTCTGAGACGAAGTAGGGAGGAATCCCTGGTGTTTAGACACGAAGTTTCCCTCCTGGCCCGAGCTACGACCATTGCGAGAGCCTAGCGGATAGCCCTTATCGCCCCACTCCGGCGATAACGCTGCGATGTAATATTCCCTCTCGGAATACCTACCGCGCATCACGCTACCCCGCTCCTGAGAGGACCTGCGGCTCTTCGCCAACGGGGACAAGTACGAGAACCAGACCACCCACCTTCGTCCTATGTTAAAGTGATCCTTTTGCCGGCCTCTATCTAGTAAGCCGATGTTCCGTAATATTAAAATATTGTCGCTGACGGATAAGTCAGTTCTCTGTGTCAGAAATACGACACAATTAATGTTAATGCTTCCCGATATATAATAATTGTATTTTGTTTATGTTACGAATTCACTCAGCTGTATGTTAGAATGAACCCACAATAAAACACCTTAACCAACCCTTGGTTTTATTATCGAAGATCATTCCTTCGCACCCAATTGTACGGGTGGCTCCCCACAAGGAGCGAAAGTACTACAATACTCGTTTAACAAAATCTCAAAAATCTATTAAATACGAGTATATGTTATTTGCATTGGGTGATTCAAAGGTAAAAATATTTTTAAAATTTTCAAAATATAAACATCTTTTTAATCCAAAAATGTAAGAAAACAGTTTAAAAAATGTATTTTATATTTAATTTAAATACAAAGAGTCAGGTATAATTTTATTTATTTATCCTTGGGATACCACATGAAAAAAAGCACTTTATCAATTATACAAATTAATTCAATTACACTTTCTTGTTATTAATCTTTCAAGCGAGCAAAGTTTTAATTTCATTTCACTATGAGTACCTATTACTGTCTACTTGATAGACTTAAGTGATTGAAAAGTTTCATGGACATTTAAAAGTAATACTCGTGATAAGGTTAACCCTAATAGGAAAAAATGAAACGAAGAATTGGGTTAATAATTGCAATAAATTTTGATTAAAACATTTTCAGATATTTGATAAAAATTAAATATTTATTACTAAAATATTTTCGATCATGAAAGGAAAAAAAAATCAATCGCGAATATAGGAGCAAAACTATTTATAATTTATTTTTAGTGCTAATAAATCGTGGTACTAGATTAAACAATTATAAATAATTTATAGAAAGATATTGTATTATGTCTTTTCATCAATTTGACATTTCTGAAATTAATTATTGTGAAAAATTTCAATTGTGTGCATTAGGGTGTCCCTTATTTTTCAAAGTTTTAATTTTACAATGCATAGGCTATTATTTTATTCATTTGGGCCTAAAACATCCGAAAACATTTTTTTTCCTTATTCGGAACAGTGCAACCCGTGCCGACTTGCGCGCAAAGATGTCCCATACAAATTGCGTCACAGGAGCGGCGCGCTGTCGTTGTTATTATCGTTTAGTCTAGGCTTGTCGGGTAGTAGTATGGATTGTTTTATATTTCGAAGATGTCAATGGAACTAAGAAGCAATTAAAACAGTATTTTCTTGGTTGGTAAAGTAAATCACCAAATAACAGGTGTAAACTACCATCTAATCGTCAAGTTCTCGCAGTTCTATTTTTTAACATAAGTGAAGTTAATTTGACTGTTAATGAAAGCCCAAATCTTGTCATTCTGGAGTGCAATATATTCTGAAAAAAGGCTTGAATACCTACCAGAGCTGTCCTTAATTATGTTAAGAAGTTAGTAGATCTTTATCAGGTCTGACGAGAACTGCAAAAAATTGCAAGAAAATTCAGGACTTACATAGGCGCCGCGAAGAGAACTTTCAACTTGAATTAGATAATTTATTCGATATCGCACAATCCAATGCTCTTGAATGTGCTGTGATACGATAGCATCTTATACAGAATGCTTGAACGGAGCTTGTGTGCAAAAACTAGAAAGAGATTTGTTACTCTTTGCTTGCCACCATCATATATATGAACTAATGCTCAAAAGTGCGTTTGAATCGCAAAATCGATTGTACGAGATAATTATAGCGAACTCATTGAGCTTGTTATTGTTTTTCTGGGTGGAGGCAATGAAAATAAAATAAAAATCAGACCTGCTGGCCCAATGCATCAAGCACGATGGATGGCATGATCTATTTACTCCCTAAAAATACGTTTGCTGCAGTCCCAGTTTAAAATGTGCGCTAAGGACAAACAAACTGTACGAGATGTCTGTTTATTTATTGTGGCAGTTTATGTGAAGCCTTGGCTTGAATGTAGTTTGGCGATAAAAGCTCCGAATCAAGATTTTTGTTTTTTAGAGACCTTAAAAGATTACGAAGAAGTTGACAATTTCCAAAGCGGTTTTATACAAGTTCAGTCAACATTTGTGGTAGTTATCAGAGGAAATAGCTGTCCTTTTAATGTTTGATGATAACGTTGATGAGCAGACCAAAGGAAACGTTGTAGAAAACTTACAAAAAAAAAGTTTTGGTGATTCGGGAAAGATATATGTTCCATCAAAGGAACATATGTCTGTCTCTCTATATGGTACGTAAGTAGTGTTTAATCTGGTATTTAAATTAGCACTTATTTGTTTTATTTATAGGTACTACAAGTATTTGTTATCTTGTTTTATGATAATCTTTGACAGATTTTGTTTCTGTCAAGAGTAAAGATTTATTTTCACGACTGAAACTTGATAGTAGTTTCCTTCAAAAAATTGTATCATCATAGAAAGATAACGCGAAGTTTGTGGAAGCTAAAAAGAAGGTTAATAGCTTTAAAGCAGTTAATGATACAGCTAAAAGAGCTGTTAATCTAATGACAGACTTTCATGGTTTGACTTCCGCAGATGAAGAACATAAGCAGTTCATATTGTGTTGTGTGCCAGAACATAGAAAAATTTACCCAGACTGTAAAAAAAGATACTTTAAAGAGGAAATATCCAAGTAAATAAATATAAATTTTGATCTTTTTTGATAATTATAAGAAAAACGTTATATAAATACATGTTTTCATCAATATTTATGTAACAAAATGGTTTTAAGTGATCATCTATAACTATATTTAAGAGACACTTAAAGCGGCTATTTTCTAAAACTTTGAGGGCAAGTCGGCACGGGTTAGAATTAACGTAGGAAGTTGAAATTCTGTATTTGGGTAACTAGTAGACTATTAAACATAATTAGGGGGTATGCGTTTCAATAATCCAAAAAAAAAAATTTTTGCCCATATAAGGGACACCCTAGTGTGCATATACCAAATATATTGTATTTTAAGAATACCTTTAGGGTTTGATTCGAGGGAAAGTGTTCCGTGTTTCTTTCAGTTTCGTATACTTATGTGTAAAGACGTGCTGAAAAGTTATTTGAAAATTGTTATTATAGACTTGAAATTCACACGAGAACCAAACATGGCAATTGTTAGAAATGAATCTAAAAATGCAAAGAGAAAGGCTTATATTATCAAAGCAAAGCTTCTGGTTGGTAACTATACATTTATTTGACTCAAATGTAATTTCTTTATTAAAAATGGAATATAGTGAAATTATTATATTACTCGTATACTCTATTATTTTATATTTTTCCCAATTTTTTAATTAAAGAGTATACACAATTTAGTTTTAAAGGTAGAATGAAAATGAAGATATCTTAAAAGTCTCGTTAAATAATTTGCTACGTTGATAGACATTCAAAATTTTTTTTAAATTGTCTCAGTATTTTTAATCATGTTGGTTGATCAAATTAGTTCATTTTTGATAAAATTAAGGCGTTAACACTGGAATTCCAGAATGACGATTTTTTAAACGACATCAAAAGCATCGTTGGGTGATTATTGAAACAAAATCAATATAAAAAATAGTTCATTTTACCAACAAACTTTTTTGCATTGTTGGATGATTGGATTTTTTTTTTTATTATTTAATTTATTTTTTATTTTTGCATTAAAAAAGAAAAAGTTATTAACGAATCACACACGGGAGTTCTGCGACAAGACAAGTCTTCACGGACTGCGTTACGTCACTCAAAGCGGCGCCCACTGGCTGCAGTCCATTGTATGGGGAGCTTTCATCTCTCTGGGGGTCGTCTTCTGCGCCATGCTCATGTTCCTCGTATGGAGGCGATTCTCATCCAACCCTACTATTACTGCTGTGAGTAACGAACTTAAGTTTATTGAATATTTTTAATTAAATTTATTCTTGGATTTAATATAATAATAACATTCTAATATGTCTGAAATAATATATTGCATAGACCTCAAGTGCATTTAGAACCCTCCAAAGCTTAGATCGATACTTAGAACGCACCTTTTAAATCGTCTTATGCTAATCTAAATGTTGATTGACAGCGTCATATATATTTGTGATAGCGTATGTAAGATGCCCATCATCAACCAAAACTATTGGAGGACGCAGCGACGCCCTTTCGCTCGTTTCGCACTTGTACTTCTTAGGCCCGTCTTCCTTCCATGCGGAACCGACATAATTTATATTATTGAACGAAATAATGAAAGATGGACCCCATGATAAATAAATTCTTTCGACTACTATCTACTCGTAATATTGATGTAGATTTTTCAATGGATTATTTCTGTAGAGCCCTTGAAGTGATAAATAAATAAAAATAACGGCTATTGATTGTTGAGGTTTTTGTTGTTGAGGATTGTTGAGGTTTTGAAACGCGAATGTTAAATGGTTTTACTTGGTTTAATTCATATAATTACTTATATAAATATCAGTTACAAATTTGTTTCGCCTTGCGAGGGCATTTTCAAACTGATTTCATCAGCGACTTCCGGCTAGTAGAAATCAGTAGCGACGGTTTTTTTGCTCCTCCTGAAAGATCGAAGGACCAAATTTTCGCGAATTCTACTGGCTGGAAGTCATTGTTAAGTTAAAAAAATGTGGTTGCCAGCATCTTTCAGCCAGTGGAAATCAGCGGCGACCGATTTTTTACGAATGACCTAAAATAAACAACAACATAAAAGTCACCAATGTCTCCTGAACTGATTTACGAAAGATTCGACTCTTTCGAAATTCACGAGTTCCGACTATAACTAAATATTTTTCTCATTATGCATTTGGTCGCGGCACACCTGCATCCGGCTAACGGCACACCGGTTGCGGAGCACTGGTTTAGAGGATTAAGAATGCTTGGCTCGCATCTAGAGGACTTAGTTCAAGCCGACCCGATCCAATTTCTTCTACATAATAATGATCTGTTTTCTGCTAATTGGAGATTGTTTACTTTCAAATACCATCAGTTTAAATATTTATTTTAATAAACGATTGTTTTAAGGTTGAAACTATCAATTATCCGGTGTGGAATGTACCATTTCCAGCAGTAACAATTTGCGATGTTAACAAAGTACACAAGCCAAAAATTCAAAAATATAAAAATATTTTGTGAGTAACCTTTGTTTTTTTACTATTTAAACGAAAATAATTTAAAGCTGTTACCACACTATGAATTTACTGCATGATAATGTTTCGACCATACCATTTATTTACTGTGTTTGTGACATTTCGAATATAAAACATTATGCATTTTCATCAAATAAACACATACATACATTTAATCAACAAATAAAAAAGTTTTAACATACATTTATTACTCATCCTCAGAAACTGAACACATTTTTATTAAAAAATAATGATTCTTCACAGGTTAGCTAACAACATTACAGAAACTGAAGCTGACCAGTTCTTTACATCTCTTAGTTATCTGATAAATATTCAGCACTTAACGAAGCCTTTTGGATCGATATTTGCTGTTTTGGAACTTAACGGGATTTCAGTAGAAGTTTTGATGCTCAACGTAAGTCGTAGTATAATGCTTACCCAAACTGTATAAATAATTTTGGATGTTATTATATATCAACTATCAAACCAAATCTAATTGTTTTAGCTTGTGATTCGTTGTCACGAATTTCTTAAGCGATGCATTTGGATGGGAGAAGAAATAGATTGCCAGAAGCTATTTAAAACAACAAAAACTGACGAAGGATTTTGTTGCTCCTTTAACTATCAGCATACGAATGAATCTTTCGACGAGTAAGTACATTAACATTTACAAAACCTATGTTATTCAATATATCTTTCAAGAAGACTGAACGGCTTAAACCAAAAATAAAATAATGTTTTGTATGTTTGCTGTTTTTTATATATTGTCTACTTTTATGTGAAACTGAAACAACCCTAAGAAAAGCTAACCAGCTCGTGATTTTCTCGAAAGTAAACTTTGTAAAAATATTGTTTATCGGTCATCGGCTCATTGAAAAAATGTTTTTATTTTTTGTCTTTGTTGTAATTAATTTACTATTTTTATTTATTTATTAAATAATACAGGGTGTTAATAGCATATATTAGGTCCTTACATATGAAATTGGCATTTTGTATGGGAGGAACATTAAGTTGATTTTTTTTAAATATAATATATTTATTTAATCAAAGTATGTACCATTGCTATCAATGCACTTTTGCCATCTCATAGGTAGTTCATCGATCCCTTTACTAAAAAAAACCATTCGGACGGGAATCAATAAAATCTTTGAAGTCGGTTTGGACTGCCCCATCGGAGTTAAATTTTTTCCCTTGCAAGAAGTTATCCAAATTTCGAAAAATATAGTAATCTGTTGGGGCAAGGTCCGGAGAGTACGGTTGATGTCTTAGACATTCCAATTGAAGCTCTTCTAATTTGATAGCCGTCTGTTGTGCAGTGTGTGGTCTAGCGCAACCAGCCTCGGTTGTTTAGCAGCTAGCTTTTTCATCATGGTTTGCAGTTGCTGACAATAGACATCTGCCGTAATCGTCTGGCCAGATTTAAGAAAGCTGTAGTGAACGACACCAGCACTAGTCCACCAAACGCTCACAAGTAACTTTTTTGGAGTCAATTTTCGCTTGGGGCATGGTTTGGCTGGTTTGGCAGGGTTCAGCCATTGGAATGAGCGCTTCCGGTTATCACACAGGATCCACTTTTCATCACAGGTAATGATTCGATTCAAAATCCCTACAATATTGTCCCGTTTGAGTAATGCAACGCAGCAGTCAACGCGCGTTTGTTGATTTGCTTCACTCAATTCGTGAGGTACCCACCTTTCAAGCTTTTTCACCTTCCCAATTTGCTTCAAGTGGATTAAAACAGTTTTATCACTAATACCGCAGCCTGCAGCTAACTCGGACGTGGTTTGCGATGGATCCGCTTCCACAATAGCCTTCAATTCTTCATTATCAACTTTGGTCTCCGGCCGTCCACGGGGCTTGTTCTGCAGGTCGAAATTTCCAGAACGAAAACGTTGGAACCAAAAACGCACTCTGTTTTCTTTTGCGGCACCGTCGCCATACACATCTTTAATCCTTCGAGCCGTTTCTGCAGCACTGGTGCCACGGTGGAACTCGTACTCGTAAATAACGCGATATTTCAAGTTTTCCATTTTGTAAACTGAGTGACGCAAAGAAAAAAAACAATTGAGGAAAAAACAAATGAATTATAATTTTCGAAACACAAATACTTGAGTACATAGCTGTATAAATTTGAATTTGGAATTCCTAACCAAAGAGAAGATATTTGAGATCAAAGTTGCCAGTACGGCAAAACGCCAATTTCATATGTAAGGACCTATTATTAAAGTATCATAGTGTTTCAGCCAAAACAATGGACTATTTAAAATACTTAAGTTTTAAAAATATTAAAAAAAGTGGAAATAAAAGGAAAAATTAATAAAAAGTAATATAACATTATGGAATCATCCAAGCCGAAATGTTTTCAACGATAATTTTTCTGAAACTTTGCTCGTTCAAGTAAAAAACATCAATATCTCCAAAATACTTATGTTAGTTGTCCCAAATCCGATAGCGATGAGCGTATTTAGTGCGATAAACAGAAAGATGGAAAATTTGGCTCGCGGTGTGTCTTCAGGGAGACATAGGGTTATTGAGTGTCAATTTGCAAAGAAGTTTAGAGTTATCAATTTTCAAGTGAATAATTTTATGAATTGACATCATATAAAATGATATCGTAATGACTATACAGGAATGGTGTGTCATGATGTATATATAAAATGGATTTGTTACTTACTAACTAACTAATTAGCAGGAGTAAAACATAATATTTAGAATGCGAATATAAGGGCATCGGTACAGATTTTACTCATGAGAATACAGTTTACATTGTAATACTCTAGTTAACAAGGTGTCCCAATTCAAGTATCTCGGGTCGGTCCTTACTGCAGACGCCAACGTAGACACTGATGTCAAACACAGGACAAACACCGCCTGGCTCTAGTGGAGGTCTCTATCTGGTGTCTTGTGTGATCAATAAAATCCAATCAGGACCATGGGCAGAGTCTACAAGACTGCAGTGAGGCCTACCATGATGTATGGAGCAGAGTGCTGGACCAACAAAAAATACCACGAACGTCGAGTCCACGCTATCGAGATGAAAATGCCGAGGTGGGCCGGAGGCGTCACAAAGCTGGACCACATAAGGAACGAATACGTGAGGGGTAGCTTTAAGGATGCCCCAATAACGGAAAAATTAAGAGAATCTCGACTCCGGTGGTACGGTCATGTGATGCGAAGAGACAGTGAACACATAGTCCAAAAAGCCCTCAGTATTCCCACAAAACCAAGAAGAAAAGGTCTCGTCCAATGACAACATGGTGGGCCAATATGGAAAAAGAGCTCCGACGCGAGAACCTGACAGTGGAGATGAGTAAAAATAGGAAAGTTTGGCGTTTTCGTATGAGAAGGGCCGAACCCAGATAATGGGAAATGGCAAAGGGAAAGAAGAGTTACTAACTAACTAATGGATTTGTTTATTAGCATAAAATGTCCGGTTATATACTTCTAATCGCTATTCACTTTTGCCATTAACGAAATTATTTTATACATTTTAAGGAACAAATTAAGTGATAATGATACTAAAACGTACAGAGAAAACGTATTCTATACAGCAGGCGCCGGTTATCATACAGGATTGAGTGTATTACTTGAAATAGATGAAACTGTTTATGTCTCCAGTACACGGCTTGTTCCTTCTGTCATTGTAAGTTTAAACCTGTAGCGATTTGCAACTTTCACTTCATTAAAATAGCTTGAAGTGTTGTCTGTTTTAAAATATGGTACTCGCACCTATAATAATTGCCATGTACACAAGAAATTTATAATGTTATCTAGGTTCTTGTTCACGACCACTTAGACTATCCAGAAATAAGGACGTTGGGTACTCTGATAAGAAGAGGAGAAATGGTGCTTTTACCAGTAGAACCATCAATAATTGATACTACTGATGACGTAAAAACACTCCATTACACCGAGAGAAACTGCACATTCAATGATGAGGTATGTAAATCTTCTAGATTCATATACTTGTGAAATAAAATATAGAAAATAACACTGTTATGCAATCAGGTTTATATTTTGTTCTAATACTCGTAACTAATTGAACTCGATTGAAATCAATGTAGGTACACATATATATAAATATATATGGCCAATGAAACATTCAACGTTTTCTTATTCTGTAAATTTCTTAGAAAATGCTATGAGGATTCAATTATTGTAATGATATTTCTTTCTTATGCCGATTTTTAACTGAAAAGTTCTTTAATCATATTCGACGTTATTAAAGTTAATTTGTTTTTTACTACGAGTACAAAATTCCTTTTGAAGAGATTTTATTTCACTTAACACAGACATGTTTCGGTTATAACTTTTATTTATAACATTTGACATTGTTCGGTTATAACATAACCTTTAACCTATAAAAGTATCGTTATAACCAAAACGGCTCTGTGTTAAGTAAAATAAAGTGTTATAATACCAAGTGTAATTTTATTAATTCAAATATAAATCCACAACACAAAGTGAAGGCGAATATAGAAGAGACAAAATTCTTTATAAATGGATCTATTATACATATTGCATGAATTGTGTTTCGGAAATTCCTTAGATCATCGATATGTTCTCTACAAGCGTTGTTTTGGAGATCATTGTAGTCTTTTAATTCAGGTCATGTTATAATGTTTTCATTTTATTTTCAGGAATCGTTGACAATTGGAACATATGGGTATGAGAACTGTGTAATTGAATGTCGGATGGACTACTTGTATTCACTATGCGGATGCCTACCGTTCTACTATAACGTGAAATATTATAAAAGTATTACAATTTTCTAATATGTATTTGTATATTGTATATTAATTCAATTTATTTTGCATACATGATTTGTGTTAAATTGTTTAATACTATACAAATATAAACTTTTTTATTTTTAGTTGGTAACGTTCGCACATGCACATTGGTTGATGGAGAGTGCATTAGAAAATACTACCGTAAGCTTCATTTATTTATATTTCTGGCACTTCTTAGATTTATTCCAGTTTATTGTTTTTTTTTTTATTAAATAACAATAATAAACATTTCAGCACGGCATGGAAATTATAGAGGGTTGAGGTTTTTGTTTTGTAAAACTCCATTATAATTATTGTATTATAAATTACGTTACAATAATTATATATTGTATTATAATTATTGTAAGGCGATTGTTTAATGGCTTTACTTAATTTAATTAATATATTTACTTATATAAATATTAGTTACAAATTTGTTTCGCCTTGCAAGGACATTTTCAAACTTGCAGTTTCATCAAGTTAAACCATTAAACAATCGCGATTATTATTATATACAATAATAATAATAATGGAAATTATATTTGAAACCAATAAGTTTCGCTTGTACTCAAGCTTCATCGAGGCAATATAATAAATGTCAGGGATACAAAGAGTTAGTACGGGTTGGTATTTGTGATGGAGTTTTCCGACCCGTAATTAGGAATAGAGTATAGCCTTTCGTTTAATTAAAAAAAATGTCTAAAAATGCTTTTATAGAAACATTATTTACTTTTTCTCGTGTCACATTCATTACTATCAGACTTCTGTCATCCATAGCTGAACGTAGGGCTCTACCAAAGCACGCCACCGCCCCCTATCCATTGCCGCTCCCATCCATCCATGTCCAGCAATCCTTTTCAGATCGTCGGTCCAGCGGGCAGGGGAACGTCCAACTCTACGGAATCCTGTACGCGATCTCCACTCCAGAACCCGTCTTCCCCATCGGCTGTTACAGATATGGCCAGCCCACCGCCACTTAAGCCTTCCTATCCTCAGAGCCACCTCAGTCACCGTGGTTTATTGTCGAATAAATTAGTTTCTAAATCTGTCCCTCAAGGTTATTCCAAGCATGGCTCTTTCCATGACACGTTGGGCGACCTTGAATCTGTAGACTAGACCTTTTGTCAGTGGCCACGTCTCGGCTCCGTACTTCATAACTGGCAAGACGCACTGGTTGAAGACCTTGAGGCATTGTGTCACATAAGATTAGGGAAATGTAACAAAGGCATAACTATTCTCGAACATAAATTTGGTTTGATAATGCCATAGCATTACAGAAAATGTAACTTCCCTAAAATATTATGTAATAAAACTTATAGAAAAAGTTATCAAATAATTTACACGGAATTTTTTATTGTTAAATTTTCACGTGAAGTCCCCAAATACCCCTTTGAAGCTTGGGATACTATTACCCTGTTGAATACTTAACCCTGGTTAAATACAAAATGTTTTTCATATTATTTATTTATTTATTAATTTAAAATATATAACTACAAAGTGTTGGCTCGATACGGCCTTGATTTTTTTATTTCATTTTAACTTACAGGTGTTCTATACACATTACAATCAGGTGAATCTTCGTCCCCAAATAGTTCTGCAATAGGAATAAGATGCTCATGTTTTCCCACGTGTGATGTTAATTGGTATTCATATTCGTCAGACGCGGGAGAGATGGAGAATATTGATAAGTAAGTTAAGTAATCCATTAAAATTGTCAGTACTATTGATATGATTATCTCATTAACTTACCTCGAAGGGTTGTAAAATCGGTACAACTAATTGTCCTTGGTATAAAAGTTTTATCTCATTTATGATGATGATGATGATAATTCACTTCAATTGTATTGTATTTAGTTAAAAATATAACATTTCAGTTTAAAATACGACCTTCGTGGCCGAGTGGTAAGTTCTTGACTGCCACCCCCGGATTCGACTCCCGGCGAGGGCAGTATGATTGTAACACTGTCTTTGGTCTGGTGTAGAATTCTTGTGTTAATAAAATGGCGATAGATTAGCTACGTATCACATGTCACGAGAATCAATATGATAGCTTTACCCTTTACATTAATTTGGCTCGCGCTGTAATGATGTAAAGAGCGATTCAATAAAATAATAATAAAAATAATTAGATAATCCATTGTTTTGCCGGAAAAACTTTGATATTTCAACATTATCAACTGTTTAAATAAAAAACTTTGTTATGAATATCACAATTGATTATATTTAGTCGCGACCGCTGTCTCACTAATCGACGTAAGAATCTTCAGGTCTTGCAATCAACTGGTTGTAAGACCTGACGATGCTAACATCGGTAAACGAAACAGCTGTCGCGACTAAATATGATCAATTGTGATATTCATAACAATTTTATTTAAAAAGTTAATAATAATAATTTATTTTGATTGAGTATATTCACTAATCTACACATTTAAACATATGTATATACGTTTATATTTTTTTATATTTTTAAATATTTTCATCATATTATAAACCATTATATTTACTGTGGGATATTGGATGTATTTTTAACGTCTCTTTATTATTTAACGACCATGCAATTCTTAAAAAGGGGTTCAATGACTTATATTCAATAAGTAATAGACAGTCGGTTGAAAAATAAGCAGGAGTCTTGTCGTGAAAAAATTAAAGATCTCAATGTCAGTTTTTATTTTGTTTTCAGTGACAAATTTGACGCAAAAAAAATCGTATCAATACATGTATTTTTCTTGGAGTTTAGTTGTTTGAAATACAAACAAAGCAACCTCATTACATGGGATGGATTATTTGGTAAGATATTTCGTAATCTTTTTATTTAATAAACATAAGGAATGTAGGATATGAAAACATTATTTTTTCAAGAATTCAATGTATATTGGACGTAATTGAAACGTTTTTTTATTTATTTATTTCAGCGTCTTTTGGTGGAATATTTGGATTGTGCCTTGGTGGTTCCATTCTTAGTATTGTGGAAATAATTTATCATTTTACAATACGGCTTTACATATCGTATAAGAAAATGATGGACAAAAATAATATCAACAGTAAATTGATTCAATTCAATGATGGGAAATGGAACAAAATATCGAATCAGAGTCAGTTCGAAATGTCACCGCAATACAGTTTTAGAAAGCACAATACTATAACTAATAGTCCTAACAGAATAACAAAACACCCAAAATTCATATTTAAATATATGCAATCTTTTGTGAGACCACATAATTAAAAACTTTTTCACTTCTTATTCACCGATTGAAGATCTACAAGAGACGCGAATAAAGGAAAACGATTTATTTAAGAATAACAAAAATATTTTAGATGTTTTCTAGTAAACGTAGAGAAATTATATTTCAAACATTAATCCCTATTTTTATTCAGCCTTTTACCCTCCACTGCTTGATATATGCCTATTCCCTTTTTCTAGACTCGTCCTTGTCTTGTTCCTTTCGCATCCAGGTTTTTCCAGCTATTCGGGCAATGTCATCAGTCCATCTTTGAGGTAGCCTCCCGACATTCCTATTCTTTGTACAAATGCCTCCATTAGAGTATTCTGGATGCTATCGCGTAATGCCCTGTCTGGCTTTATATCCACCCCATTGCCATTTCAATTTAGCTGTACTATCCATGATAGGACTAAAATAAGAAGAAGAATAATAATTAATGCTTTGCATTAACAACATTTTTAATGACAACCAAATACCATGAAAATGATAAAACATAAAACGAGCGGAGAAATGATTTAAAATACTTTTTTCTTATTATTCCAAACATCAATGAAATGCTCTGAAAACATATATTTCATAAGTTGGGAAGACACACAATGAGAGTTCATTTGAATATCTTCGTTTATATAACGTTTTAATATTTTTGGATTTTATCAAACATTGCCATCTTCAGTTGATACGTGATATTTCAAAAACACGTAAAGTCTTTCTACCAAACCATCATCCATAGAACATTTAGAACAGTGCTTACAGAAAATGTCGATAGATGCCTCCAGTGAACAAACGGTTTTGACTTCGTACAACCGGAGAATAATCTTTATGAAAGTAATTAAATTTTTCACCTATGTATCATCTTTCTGCAAATTAGTTAGTGTGAATATTAAAATGATACATGTATAAATATTTAGAACTCATTCAGATGTATGAACAAAATTAGTTTTATGTTCCATTATAATGTATTTAAATCTAGTAAATAAATTTGAATAAAAAAATAAATAAACTGTGACTAAACTTCTCTATAATAGATGTTCATTACAATTATATTTCTTGAATATTTTTTATTGAACTGTAGTAGATGTTATCGATTATTAACCTGTTTAGGAGTGTATAATAAATATTTACTTAATTTAAGGTTAATGCGTTAACTCTGTGGAATTCCATTGTAGTCCACCTGAGGATAGAGGTCACCTTGTGTTGTTTTTTCAATTCCAAAGTTATGTTAATAAATATTTAGAGAAATAAAAATAATTGACGAAGATTGTTTTTATTTTTAGTTTCTTAAACTAGCATTAAAAGCGTTGTTGTTTATATATACGAACTTATGGAACAGAATATGGAATTTAAGGTAATTGATGAACCTTAAAAAATAATTAATGTTAAGAAACAAATAATTCCCCAAAAAAACTGTTGAGTATTCTTAGAAAAAAATCGTATTTAATTATTGTTTTTATATTAATTGCGACCGGCTTTAATCTACAAAAAGCTGGCGTTATATTGTATCTACATCACTAATAATAATAATAATATGCAAACTTTTAAAGCGCCGTTTTTGTGATGTACCATAATCACCTCAAGGGCGCATGCACTAACTAGACTAGTATAAATAGATCATTGATTGAGGAGGCTCAATTAAAATGATAATTTTTATTTGTTTAAATATTTGTAGTCTTCAAAAGTTTCGAGAATTAAAATCACAATTATTGGAAATCAATCAAACAAGGTGGCGTGCGGCAGACCCATGGATGAAGGCATTACTCCCTTCCTAGGGGTTGTTGAAGGTTAAAAGTGGATAAATGCAAAAGTGGGGGACGGGAAGCTTATGATCCATGCAGTGTCATTTGAAATAATAGAGTGATCCGTTAAAGATGTGTTTTTTTTGTGTTTAACACCTATTTTTCAAACGCCCGCTCAATCGTCCGCATGCAAGTGCCTTCCGTTTAAGGTTCACTATTGCACCTCACGGCCGAATTTCGATTCGCGGGTTCATGTATTCCAAGATATCAGAAATGTGTCCACGACAAGAAGAGGGCTTCAGATTATCATCACTACCCAGAAAATTTCGAAAGGGTTTGAGCTACAGTTGAGCAATCTCCCAGGCGTTTAATTCGGAAACAAGCAGGTGCCCTTGGAATTTCAAGACGTTCCGTTAAACGAATCGTCAATGAACATTTTTAATGCACCCCTACAAGATAGTTGTCAGGCACATTTTCTCCTCAATGGATGTGTCAATAAGTAGAATATGCGCTATTGGAGTGATCAAAATCCCAAGGTACTCTTCCAGAAGCCCCTGCACTCCGACGGGTTGACTGTATAGTGTTCAATTTGAAGAATTGAGATCATCTGCCTTTCCTTTTTTGAAGAAAATGATCGAGCGGCTAGAGTCACTTCTATACATAACCTTACCATGTTCCAGGATTTTTTCTTATCTGAATTTGAAGGTATTGAGCTGGAAGACGTCTGGTTCCAACAGAACGATCATTAGGTTCGTTTAAAAAGTAATAATTCATAACTTTGGGAGGAAATAATATTGAAGTTATGAATGTTTTATAACAATATAAATAAAAATACATCAGCAAGATAAATATGTGTATGCCTTATAAATTAAATTTGAAAATTATAAGAGATGTTTGGATTTAAAATGCTTACAGAAACACATATTCTCTTAGAGTTTCTGTGATCATTATTCAAAATGACAACTGTCTTAAAGATTTGAGAATTTTCTTATACCAAAACAAAAGTCTTCAAACGTTACGTCTGCCCAGTCATGATATATGGAGCCGAGACATGGACGCTGACAACGGGTCTGGCTTATAAATTCCAGGTCGTCCAGCGCGCTATGGAAAGAGCCATGCTTGGAATAACCTTGAGAGACAGAATCAGATATTAATTTATTCGACAACGAACCAAAGAGACTGAAGTGGCTCTGAGGATAGGCGGGCTGAAGTAGCGGAGCGCTGGCTATATTTGTCGGAGAACCGACAGCCGATGGGAAGACAAATTTTGGGGTGGGCAACGCGTATAGGATACCAAAGAGTTGGACGTCCCCCTGACCGCTGGACTTACGGTATTATAAGGATTGCTGAACGTGGATGGATGAAAGTGGCAAAGGATACGAGATAGTGGCGTACTTTGGGAGAGGTGTATGTTCTGCAGTGGACGACAGACGGCTGATAAGAAGAGGAATCTGTGCATGTAAAATTACACAAATTACAAAAAAAAATTGTTACAATAAAAAAAACAATAGGAAGTCGTATGTATATGTTGACGTGATATGGTGACAAAGAAATAAAAGGTATTTGTATGGGACAAAAGGTCATTGTTACAAAGACCCGATCGGCGCTGGCCCTAAGCCGCGGAGGTGCTCTCGGTGAAATCCAATAGCCTAATTGATTCCTCGCTAAGGGCGATAAATCGCCATTACGGTGAGGCGCGGGTCATAGTGAATCGCTTAGTGGATCCGGGCGGGGAATAATGTCGCCGTGATCGGGTCCCACCCACGGCCCAGATAGCGGGACCGTAAACTCGACCGGGGTTAATACATTATTAGCTGCCGTATACTTAATCAGCAATTTTACGGTCGTTTGAGATAGCTCCAGACGATCCCCTGTAGTTGGGTAAACACGCAAAATACGCTTCAAGGGTAAGTTTTTAGTTGCGCGTCAATTCTAGTCTCGACTTGTCTATTCTTAGACAAAACGTTGTACTTATAATCAACCAAACAAACTCAGTTTTCAATTTATTACAATGAATCCCAAACCAAAGACACTTTATTGTGTGCATATAGTGATATATCCACTGTTATACGTCTAAACGATGACGAAAATTATTATTTTAATGATATAATAATAAACGTATTATACTTTTGTATGTAACATAAAACAATTACTAAGTTGAAAAAAAAAAGAAAAGTGTTTTTAAATAATTTTAAATAAACATATTATATACCATCTCCTTAGACTGATATTAATAAGTAAATTGAAGGGGCGTCGGGGAGTTGGTAGAAGGCAGCTGTCCTGGCTGCGGAACATCAAGTAGTGGACAGGAATAACAAGAGTTCAGAACCTGTTCCAAGTGGCGCAGGATAGAAATGCCTTTCGTGCAGTGATCGCCAGCGTTGGAGGAATCTGACACGGTACCGAAAGAAGAATAAGATATTATATTAAAAAAAAACAATATAAATATGTATTTAGTACGTTTACACTTGATTTTTAGGTTCGACTAGTTTCAGCAGCTCGCTGCCATCCTCTCACTTTGAAGATGGCAGCGAGCTACTGAAACCGATCGAAGCTAAAAACAAGTGGAACAAAACTAGATATATGTATATTATAAAAGAATTTCCTATCGTATTCGAACAATGAACTTCTACAAAGGAATTTAAATTAACAACATTAATGCATAATATTTTTACTAATAAAACGAATCTGTTGACAAGATCATAAATATAAAAGTACTATTTATACATATAAATTACGTAATTGCAAACGATCTGGAATTATACATATGTAATATTTGTGATTTTTATTCAAATAAATTAAATAAAATGATAATGTTGAAAATCGAGAAGAAACAAGAAGATAGAGGTAAGCAGCCGAAATTGGTTGAAACTAAAGAACAACAGAAATAAAATTAAACACGCTCGAAATACTGTATGTAGCTGATCTCCTCCTAAACGGCTAGACCAATTTTGAGGAAATATTTTGTGTGTGTTTGAGTGGGTCCCTGGATGTTTTAGATTCACAATTGGACCCAGTAGGTGAACGTTAAAATCTTATAGGAAGTTTAGCAGGCAAGCCAACGTTCGGATATGACAATGTCTGATGGGTCCGCTATAATATATAATGCAAATATTTGTTCTTATCAATTTAAATTTTGATGATTTATTATAAGCCGAAAAATATTGTAATACTTAATTACGCGCCCCCTTGAAATTTAATTGTTATTTAGCACCGAACACAATAATGCGGGGAGAATATTGTATTATCATGCGTGCAAGCCATAAATCCGCGCTCCAAATAAATTAATTCAAATGCCACACACTTAACATTCAGCCGGCAGAGGCGCGTTGTTAGTTTACGTAAGATCCCCTCCTCCCCGGGATGATGATGGTCTCTCTCCCATCCTTCACCCTTCACACCTCTCTCTCTTTTACTCCCCCTCTCTTGTTGAGTCTCAGTAATGGAGCCCACGACCGTCTCAAGAACGCAATTTTCAAATGCATTTTGGATCCTTTTTTAAGCTTATTTTTATAACATCGTTGAATTTGCATGACGCGATGTTTTGTTACAGGAACGAACACACTTTCTATGCAAACATTTTCTTGATTCGAGTATAAATTTATATTCAAATCATTTTTTCACACAATATCCCATCTTTTCGGAAAGACAACTCAAAATATGACATCGTCATACTTTAAGCATGTTTAACTAACTAACTAACTTACCATCACGCCGTCTCCCCGGAGGGGTAGGCAGAAAGAATGGAACGCCACACTGTTCTGTCCTGACATACGTCTCTCGATTCCTCTACATTCATACATCTTGTCATGCACGCACGTCGATTTTTCCGACTCCTCACGTGACCGACATTCATTATTTGATTGATTTGATCGTGCCACGTTTTCCTCGGCCTTCCTCTATTTCTAGCTCCGTTCACGCCGTTTACATATACCTTCTTTACCATTCTGTCTTCACTCATTCTTTCCATGTGTCCAAACCATCTTAATGACCCTTTTCTTATTTTGTTCATAACACTTTCATTCGCACCACATTCACTTCTTATTCTTGCATTTGTCACTCTATCATAAACAGATTTGCCACACATTCGTCTTAGAGATCTCATTTATACTGCATATATTCTACTTTCATCCTTCTTTTGCCAGTTCCATGATTCACTTCCATACATAAGCATGTTTATATTTTGTCAAACCACATCTATTTTGATCTGACTTTACGTTCATATGTTTGGTGTGTTTTTGGGTAACACCGTGTGACATCTCCTTCTCGACCGACGTGAAGCAAATTAGCAGACACAACTCATATCACATTCATTACCCTGAAGATGGAGACTGCAACGATCTCCGAAACGTCGGTCGAGAAGGAGATATCACACGGTGTTACCCAAAAACACACCAAACATATTGCTGCCAACCGTGAAAATCTACGCAATTATTTTACGTTCATAGTTCAAAAATGATTGATTTTGTAATTCTGTATGTCATATGAATAACCAAGAAGATTTATTAAATATATAGTAAATTAAATAAAAATTATAAGCTGTTAAATTAAATGACTTTGTTTTTGTATTACAATTGTATTTTATTTTACACGACAGCTGTTTCATCAAACTATGTTGACATCATCAGGTGGTACAATAATCTATCAAACGTCAAAATATTCGTGATTTTTCGAATCTTTATGTGTATTTGTTTATACTCGTATGTTATTATGAATAATTTCTTACAATATTTTGAATGTATACAAATACTTGTACACGAATACTGGATTTTACCTATTGCGGGTTTTCATTTCAAGGATTAATTGTATCTCAATGGAGACGAAGATGCAAATTGGGAACAGAATATGGTAGTCGGGGTGTTTACAGCACTTATGGCCTGTCATTGGTTGGGTTAAGCGCACGCTTTATGTCAAGTTTAATCTAATCTTCATAGATGGCGCTAGTGTGTAGATTGAAACTAACATGTGAAGGCTGGTGTTACATAGTAGCATATATACAACTTCCAAAAATTTGTCAGACATGGTGGTCGTAAGAAGGGTGGAATGGGGAATGTTGTATTACATAAAGCGTGCGCTTAACCCAACCAATGACAGGTCATAAGTCCTGTAAACACCTCGATTACCATATTCTGTTCCCAATTTGCATCTTCGTCTCTCTATTTCTTTGATATAATTTTCAAGCTCTTGCTGAAATTGAGTTAGGTACCTAAATTCTCGTATTTTAATTAAAATAACCTTGAGTTACTATTTGTTAAGTAATCATAGTGTTTCGGCCAAAACAATGGACTATTTAAATAAAAATTCATTGTTATTTATTTAGAACTAAACAAAGACAAATGTTTTCCCCGGTTTGGTTATAGTACTAGATACCCAAACTTTTTCAGGTATCTTACAACACAAAGCCTAGATACTTTTATCTTGTTTTATTTAAATACGTCGCTGATAAACATAACCTTGTTTTTATAAATCTTTCCAAAACTAAGCATCAAATATCTGATGAAATTGTAATCTACAATTTCTGCTCATCTAATTAACTGTAGTGCAAGTACCAACCCAGATGTATGGAAGCGAAGCATGGAACTGGCAAAATAATGATGAGAGCAGAATAAATGCGATAAAACTTTAAAATTTACATTATAATAAAGTTTGTCATTTTATTATAACAGAAGACAACTTTTGTCGGATAATTTAAAATTATAAATTTCTTTAGTAAAGTTTACCATAATTTTGCCATAAATGTTTTATCGCTAGCTAAGCCCACAAGAGCAATAAATAGGTCTTCACACCCTCTGAGAAGAAACAAATTGCTCATTATGTATTCATAACGTTCATTATGGGTAACAGATCTGATATTTTGTAAGGAAAACACCGCGTCTATTACAAACAAGATTATGAGGCGACTCTCGCTTCGACACCTCCTAGAGTAGATTAGTCGCTGTCAGGTTCTAGCGTCATACTCCTCCGTCACGGAGTTCATTTTGATCCTGCTAATTCGTAAGCATAAATAACACCTAGAAACTTGGGACACGAAGATTACTCGCGGGGAATATTACCAATACTCCCTTTACTGCACGAGTATGAAGATGATTTATACCAATATACCTTTGGTGGTAAACTACTCAATGTATTATAGAGGTTTCCAGTTGCTTTTTCCAGGGATTTTATGTAAGTTTTATGTATGTATACGTAAACGACGTTAACGGTGTTAGAAATAGAGGAAGGCCGAGAAAAACGTGGCACGTTTAAATTAATCAAATATTAAATGTCGATCACGTAAGAACGAGTCCAATGCTTTCTTGCCACAGTGACTCTCTGAGAAGTATTACTAGAGTGATTTCCAGTTGTTTTTTTTTTGTATACGACAGGTCTTTAGAACCCTATTACTGTATACATTTTTAGCAATTGTGGTATGTACCTATATGTTCCTTAAAGGACGTATAGGTCATTTGGAGAATGTCCACATCGACTGACACCTCATTCAAGAGCACCATACCCCGGGTCATTGTATGCTGCGCCAAGACATTTGTCCTGCTATGCGGTATGCACAACATATCGTGTCTTCTAGCGTGAGCATACCTATCCGGTGCATTGAGGCCATAACACTCTAATAGGTATGGGCTATCAATGAGGTTACGGAGTATTTAAAATCCTAAGATCATCAATGTACCTTTTACCAGTTGCCTTTTCCAGGGATTTTATGTAAGTTTTATGTATTATATGTATTAACGTCATTTACAATATAATATATGTAAATGACGTGAACGGAGCTAGAAACAGAGGAAGGCCGAGGAAAACGTGGTACGTTTAAATGAATCAAATATTTAATTTTGGTCACGTAAGAAATTATGCCAGGTTATTGATTGTAGTGGAAGCGAGAGAAGTATGTCAGGACAGAAGAATGTGGCGGTCAATTATTTCTGCCAACGGCGTGAGATTAGTTAGTTAGTTAGTAATGTTACCTCTCATTAGCTGCAGCCTGGCGACTAACGGGTGACAAGAGCGCATTGTGTGCCATGGTCAATGGTTTACAGGATGGACACGACCCTCAATCGTGAGAAATACGACTAAGAAGAAGTAAGGTTTACCTTATATCAGCTGGTGGGTCTCGACCGAAAATGCGCCATACGCCCTTTTCATATCTGGTATGACTCTGATGTTACGGTCAATGATTACAATGCCCAAGGCTCTATGACGACAAGGAGTCGGACTTACTGGAAGTCTGAAACAATAAATCGTGGAGTCAGCAAAACATGAATGCATTAGCTGCAAAACACATTGATAGACATAAGAATTGCGTAGGAACTGTTTCGTGTGGTTAAGAATTTACCCCAAATAAAGATGTCATTTGGGAACAGCTGCCAAAACTCGAAGAGGAACAAACGTTTTCACAATTTTATCATTTAGTGGTTGAAACTTTAATTGAGTTAAACTAATGGTTGTAATGATTTGATATAAATTAAATATGCATAATTTCGTTTAAAGAACTTAATTTTTTATGTAGCATTATTAAATATAATTAAAAAAAAATCTGCTTATTTTTTGAGAAACTTATTTTTGAGTTATCAAACAAACCGGTTTCGCTCCCGCCGAAGCTTTGTTTTACAATTCAAACATTAATACTGTTGAATTATCATTGTGTTTCGGTCAAAACATTGAATTATCTAAAAAAAATCCATTTGAAATTTCATTGTAGTAGTTCATTGTAAATAATGAAAATACGTATATTTTTTAATTTTTTTTAAAATGTATGATACTCGTATATTGAGTTAAAATTCACTAACATTTGTGTCTTAGACCGGTTTCGGCAGCACGCTGCCATTTTTTCTTCTTTTTCATGCTAACATCGAGAAAATGTGTGGAGTTGCACTGAAAATGTTGGGATGAACTGGTGGAGTTTTGAGTAATCCCTTTGTTTTGCGACTTTTGTATAACTCATTGGTCCGGAGCCGAGGCGAGATACTCGCTCATGTTAGAGAGGGTTCAGAAAAGATTTCTGAGATATCTCTACATGAGAGAGTTTGGTAGCTAGCTATCCGTGGCTTTATCCCACTGCATTCCTCTTGGGCATGCTGGGGACCAATAGTTTGCAGATAAAAAGATATGAGTGCACACTTACCCATTTTTTCAGACTTATCAGGGGATTCTTTGAAAACTCCGTTATCTTGGAGGCTATCCATTTTATGTTCCAGATGGTTATCTTTGACAGCGTCAGCACAGACTATTTTATCTCCCAGCATGCAGAACCAACCTGCCTCTGGTGATGCCGGTGGGGAGAGCAATCAAACTGCTGAACATGATCGCTTCAGAGATCGACGTCTTTCACATTCAGAAAGTACGTTCAGAAGACAAATATTCTTGACTTGGAGAGTATCTTGTATTCCTAATGTCGAACCATCTCTCATGCGTTCCTGGTATTATATATTTTTTTATGTTTTACCTGTTCTCAATAGATGCCTTAAACTATTATATAATTGTTGTTTGTAATATCTTTTGAAAAAATAAACTGATTTGATTTGATTTGATTTCTGGTCATTCCCAGAAGATAGCAGCTAGCTGTCGAAACCGGTCGAAGTCACAATCATTAGTGGATTTTAACTAAATATACAAAAAAAAAATTATAATTATCCTAAGCCTTTTTTTGTTTCATAAAATAAGAGTAGATGATTTTCCCCAGGTTGACAAATGTATGTAGCTTTAATGAAATGGTACAAATATCGAGCATTGAAATATTCGTTTTGACCTATCTGTCGAGAAGTCGTCCATTTTTCCACGGTCTATCGCGCCCCGAATCACGGCCGCCGTGTGCAATGCGGAATTTATCGCCAGCAGTATTTTAAATTAAACAGCGTGTGAAAAGTACGATATGAACTACGTGTCCTAGCGAACATGTCATGCAGAATAGCGTCAACACGTACGGTGCTTCACTTTATGGGAACACTATCTCATTCATCGCTTTTAATGCGGAAATAAAAGTCAAAAATTAAAAACCATAAACAACGCTCTACAAAGAGATAGGATGTACAAAGTAACATCAATATCATGCTATATACTCGTATAACTAACTAACTAACTAACCATCACGCCGTCTCCCCGAAGGGGTAGGCAGAAAGAATGGACTGCCACAATTTTCTTTCCTGACATATTTCATACATTGTGTCATGCACGCGCGTCGATTTCTCTGACTCCTCACATGGCTGACATTCAATATTTGATTTATTTGATCGTGCCACGTTTTTCTCGGTCTTCCTCTATTTCCGGTTCCATTTACATTGTTAACAAATAATTTTTTACCATTCATTCTTCATTCATTCTTTTCATATGTTCAAACCATCTTAATGATCCTTGAATTATTTTGTTCATAACACCATCATTCGCACCGCATTCACTTCTTATATTTTTATTCGACGCTCTATCATACATAGAGTAAGCACACATTCGTCTAAGAGATCTCATATCTACTGCATTTATTCTACTTTCATCCTTCTTTTGCCAGTTCCATTCTTCGCTTCCATACATAAGGGTCACTCAATTCGTGAGGTACCCACCTTTCAAGCTTTTTCACCTTCCCAATTTGCTTCAAGTGGATTAAAACAGTTTTATCACTAACACCGCAGCCTGCAGCTAACTCGGACGTGGTTTGCGATGGATCCGCTTCCACATTAGCCTTCAATTCTTCATTATCAACTTTGGTCTCCGGCCGTCCACGGGGCTTGTTCTGCAGGTCGAAATTTCCAGAACGAAAACGTTGGAACCAAAAACGCACTGTGTTTTCTTTTGCGGCACCGTCGCCATACACATCATTAATCCTTCGAGCCGTTTCTGCAGCACTGGTACCACGGTGGAACTCGTACTCGTAAATAACGCGATAATTCAAGTTTTCCATTTTGTAAACTGAGTGACGCAAAGAAAAGAAAAAAAAGAAAAAGCAAAGAAAAAAAAACAATTGAGGAAAAAACAAATACTTGAGTAAATAGCTGTATAAATTTGAATTTGGAATTCTTAACCAAAGAGAAGATATTTGAGATCAAAGTTGCCAGTACGGCAAAACGCCAATTTCATATATATATATATATATATATATATATATATATATATATATATATATATATATATATATATATATATATATATATATATATATATATATATATATATATATATATATATATATATATATATATATATATATATATATATATATATATATATATATATATATATATATCTATGAAGATTTTGATTACATATGTTAATCTTTTTAGGATTACTCTATATATAATCTACATACTAACGCCATCTATTAGTATTCGTATACAAGTATAAGTATACATTCACAAAAAAAAGAAAAATACATTATTCAAAGTCTATTAAAAGAGACATACCAATACGAAATGTAACAAATATTATAATAACTGATCTGCTAAAGAGTGGGAAAAGGCTGATATGTTTAATAGCACACTATTGTGGTGATGACAATGTAACGCAATGAGCGCATTTTAATAACGTCCTTTGTCAAATAGTTATTGAAAAAGCGTTTTTCCCGCTGAATCCCTTGATGTGCTTTGTGCTCGTGACCCCAGATGACAGATAAGGAGATTAATATCTCCGCGGGGAAATGAACTAGGAAGGATTCCGACCGGTTGCAGCCATAATAAATAGGTTTGTCAAAGAACATTTTTAATCAACTGCATTGCTTGGCCATTGCGTACTCAAAAAGCGCCAGATTGTTGACGATTTTTAAGAGAAAAAAATATGACACATTTTATTATTATAGATTATAGTTTTTTCGAATTTTCACCATTCACGCTAATGTTGCAGACTGTCATGGTTTCTTCCTTTACAAAAATCATAACCTTGGACTTATTAACATTCATCATCAGATCATTTCGCATGCATACCTCATACTCGTACATACAATTCACCAGGACTTGTAGTTCATGCTCGTTGTCTGCAAGTAGGACAGCGTCATCCGCATACAAGAGACAGCTTACTGATGTATTAATGTTGAGGAAGCGAGAGAAATATGTCAGGAAAGAAAAGTGTGGCAGTCCATTCATTCTGCCTACCCCTTCAGGGAGACGGCGTGATGGTTAGTTAGTTAGTTAGTTTAATTTTTTCGATCTTCCACACATCATATCAATAAATTAAAAGTTTATTACCAAACGAAAAAACTGCAGCGAAACTGTCCTGCGCCACTCTCGTTTTGACTGTTTTTGGCAATTCGCTGAAATCTTCTAGTCACCAGAAATCGGTCGAAGATAAAAATATAATGGAAAGAAACTAAATTGTTGGCCATTATTTAAGCCATACGGTGGCATATTTAGGTCATATGATTAGGGAAGCTGCGCACGAGCATTGATGAAATAATAAAAGGTTGACGAGACGCTGGCAGGAGACGAATCTTCTGGCTCTACAACATAAGGGACTGTCCTGACTTGAGGAGCGTTGAGGAAATTTTTTGAGCTGTCAGGGACAGAGACACCTTCTCGGGTGATAGTCAACGTCGCGGAGACCTGATATGACACCAAAAAAGAAGAAGAAAACTAAATATAATGTATAGGGTGTTTTTTTACAGGTATACAATAAATATTCAAAATGAAAAACACATGTAATTAATGTTAATGTCTATGATATTAGCTTTATTTAATAAATAATTTTATGCCATTATTGTTTAAATATGATTTCGGCATATGAGCGCCACGGCTGGCTCGAATGAAGCGCAATCGAGAAATCAAATTTTCGACAATTATCGTCTTTGTGGATGCGTATTATCCACGAAAGTGTACGTGGTGCGAAAACGATCCATGGTCTTCCGAATATCTTGCTCGGATGGACGATTATGTCGACCGTAAAATGGACGTAGTGCACGATAAGTTTGGCGAACCGTACCATGATTTTCTAAATAAATTTGCATATTTTGCAAGCGCTGTTCTGACGTCAGTCTATTCATATTAAAATTGCAAAATCGGGTGGTGGTCTAGGGGATAGAACGCTTGGCTCCTGATCCAGGGGACATGGGTTCAAGCCTGGACACGACCAGATTCCTTCTTCATAATAATGAGCTATTTTCTGCTCACATTGAAGATTGTAAGATAAATTCTAATATCATTGATGTAAATCCTTGATGTTAGTCTTTTTTTAAAAAAAAAAAAAAAAAATATTGACTACAAATCAACTGTCAACTGTCAAATTTACAGCCTTTAAAAACAATGTTGCCAGTTTAAAAACCAAACCTCTAAAAAATCACCTTATGTACAACAATATTTCAAAAGGTATTTTTTCATTTATTTATTTTCATTATAACTTTTAAGACCATTATAATTGTCGAATAGGTTTGATAGATGCATTTTCAATAAATGTTACAAAAAAATTATGTAATCTGATTTAACTTTATTTTCACCCTTATAAACCCCTTATTTTTATTATTGATTGGCCTTGAAGTGACAAGACATTTTTTATCCACTATTTATATCGTGAATTGTGGGCGATATTGCCCACGTTGAGAATCACTGGTCTAGAAAATAACATCGGAAATAAAAAAAATATGTATATTCATATTCAAAACAACACTTAGTTTTTATTTACTCTTATAAGTATACCACGAATCAGAAGAAGATTTCAGATTTGCAATTTTTCAAAGATTTGCATATACTATGTACAATATTATAATATATTTATGTATAGAAAACTTGATTAAATTAAATACCTATTTATGAACGTACGCAGATTTCCCCGACGTGGCTGAGATTTAATATTTGATTGATCGACGAGCGTGGATGATACGATGTATGATATTTAAGTAAGTGAAAGATGTATAAGAAGTGCGTTGATTTTATCAGTTGGAAGCAATGTGTTATTTGGGATCTAGGATTACATCCGTGTATATTGTTATCTTCTTCAACCGACGATTCGAAGTTCGTCGCGATCTCTATCTACGCTGCTGTGCCGTGTCGCCGGCAGTATGAGAGTAAGATAGAAATACCCCCTGTTAGTTCTTTGATGTGCCACTTACGGGTGGCGCCCCGCCAGCTTACGGACGGCGAAGCGTCATCCCTGGGCAATACGTCACTCATAGGTGGCGATGGACAGCTCACGGACGACGGGCTTAGGGATAGAGACTACAAAGTTCTCTGAATCGCTGGTTGAAGAAGATTATTTACCACGGATATACTTAAGATGGCGAACTTCGTGATGGAGTGGTGGGAGCTCTTACTGCCATACCGAGGATCCCGAGTTTGATTATTGGCGACGGCGCTGTGCTTGTCACACTCTATTATATCTGGTGTAGAATTTACGTGACAATAAAATGGCTATAGATTTGATACCAATCGCATATCATGGGAGTCAATATAGTTACTAAAAAAATGTGCTTTAAACGACCTCCATAGCAGAGTAGTCAGAGTCCTGATTGCCATACCGAGGGTCCCGGATTCGATTCCGGGCGATGGCAGTGTGATTCTCACAGACTTTGATCTGATGTAGAATTCACGCGACAACAAAACGGCGGTAGATTAGCTACCTATCACATGTCACGAAAATCAATATAGTCACAGTAATTGGGTACAAAAAAAGAAATATATCTAGAATAATCCGTGTGGTGATATATTCTTTCTGCCTACCCTTTCGGGAGACAACGTCATGGTTAGATACCTATTTAATATGAATTTTTTTTCTTAAAAAGACTAACACCAAAGAATTAATTCAATGATTTTAGAATTTATTTTACAATCTTCAATGCGAGCAGAAAATAGCTCATTATTATAAAGAATCTGGTCGTGACCAAGCTCGAACCCAAGTCCCCTTGATCAGGAGCCAAGCGTTCTATCCTCTATACCACCACCCGAATGATATGAATATGTATGTAAAAAAAATACGAAGCATTCTTTTCAGTTGAAAAATAAGTCCTGCTGTGTTTATTGTATCTCAAATTACGTACAAACGTATGGAGAAATATATTTGAAGCTTCGATTTACGTAGATTTGTAGCGCAGCAGGCGGAATAATTGGTTCACTTAGTTAAGAACACGTGCGATCAATTTCCCCATCACGGAGCGATCTGGAAAGTCTCGCCTTTTAGCTGATCTTTCGCGTAAAAATTAAAAGGCTCAGCACATTTTCGAAAGTGTCAAAAGCGTGATGCTATCGCGGCAGCGGGCGGCTTGGACGCTGTCAGGTGGATTCGCAGCCCCCGTGATAATAAGAAAAGTTATATTCAGATGTCAAACTTTCTCAAATCCATTTAAAAGTTGGACTTTGAGAAATAATCGATACATACCCACAAGTGTTTTTTATCATGTCTAAACAAATTTTTCTCAGTTTATATGTAAATTATGATTTTTTTTCCATATCTTATTCAGTAAATGCAAAACCACGTGATAATCGCAATGATAAAATTATAATTGTGCATTTTTCTGCTAAATGATCAGAATTCTGCCCCGGAAAACCATCTCTCTCTCTCTCTCTCTCTCTCTCTCTCTCTCTCTCTCTCAATGTCAACGTAAATGTCAACTATGTGGCTCTTGACGGCTCTTTCATTCGCACCAGATGTCCAGCCAACCTAAGCCTGAAAATACTCAGCTTGACTTAGTCATAAATAAAACTATGATCGCTATAATCAAATATGTAAATAACTTAAGAAAGATAATGATTGACGAAGCGGTACATTTGGAGTAGAGCTGTAAGAAAATCGCACATGCAACTCTTTGCTTATTTATAAGAAAATATATGTTTTGCATTAAGCGGTTAATCAATGAAATATTCCTAGTAAGAAGCAAAAAAAATTATGTGACATATAAAATGAAAGTCGAAACACAAAACGTAAATAATATTGTATTTACACAAATGTAGCTGAATAACTATTCTAGATTCCTTTAAGTACTAAATTTTGTTCATCCGCATGTCCGGCTGACGGATGAGGGGGAACGAGTTATTATTTACACAGAAATACTTTGTAGGATGCCCTCCATCTTTCTGTTCCTTGAGCCCGTTCACAGTGACGCGGTCCTGTATACCGTAAGGATTTAGTTACGTGATTTGAATGAGGACCGAGTTGTTTCGTGTATTTAGTGTACGTAGAGGAGTCACAAGTCGTTTTGTATACTGTACATAACTATTGACAATGTATTTTATGTCAGAACGTGACAGGGAAATGCCGGATAACGTAGTACCATAGCGAACGTTAAATCAACAATAATGTCGGATTACTTTCCCAGCGTATATAATATCATAGTAACGGATTTCAGGAAGTATATAACTCGTACAATAAATAATTCGTTTCAGCCATATTCCGTTTTTAAAATAAGTGGAGTTATTCTAATTGAAAAACAAAATACACATTATCAAGACCTCCAATTTAAAAAAAATACATATTTAAATAGAAGTTGGATAAATACAGTTTAAACAATTTTTTTATCAATCTAAAACATTTTTTTATACTTTTAAACGGTTAAATGAAATAACTTTATTTTTGTATCACAATAATATTTTATTTTACGCGACAGCTATTTCATCAACCCGTGTTGACATCATCACGTGTTACAATAATATATCAAATGCTAAATTTTCGTGATTTTTTTATGTGTATTTGTTCCTATGTTAATTTGAATAATTTCTTTGATTTAATTTTAAAGTTCTTGCTGAAATTGAGTTTGGTACCTAAATATTTTAATAAAAAAAAACGGTTAGTTAATATTTATAGGAAAAAATATTAAAGATGAAAAATACAATAATAAAATAATAATAAAAATAATAATAAAACAGTAATTACCAATAATTCGGTCACAACAATGGACAATTTTTTTATACCTCAGAAACCCGTTGAGATATGACTAAACAAGTAGATTAAATACTGTTCCATTTCTGTAAATTCGGAAAAATACGACGTGTTAAAAATTAATGATGAATATTGATATTAATTTATAATGTATATAATTTTTGTATTTAATTATAGTTTAAAAGTTTATAACATCGAAAAAATTGGGTTTGTCTATCAAAAAAAATATTCGTATTAACAATTCATATAAAAGTGACTTCACAATATTATTATTATATTATTCTCAATAATAAATCTTATTATTAAAAGGATATAACTATAGAATAGCCCATGAGGTGAGTTATTCTCAAAAACAGAGCTATGTTCCTAATTCTTATTATTATTATTATTATTTTATTATTTTATTATTAGTATATTATTATTATTATTAATCCTAATTCTTATTATTATTCTAAATTACAATCAAAGCACAATTACGGTGAGTTAGTTACTCTTAAAAACAGGGATATACAAATTCGTCTTTAATTAATACGTATGAAAACGTCTGTTTCCTAGAAGTTTCGTTATATTTTATGGGAATGACATGTTTTGTCTATCTAAGGCATTACAAAAGTCACGAAAAATCAAACGCCCTATTATTTTTTATACACTAGTTAAAGTTATTCCAAATAGTTAAAAAAAATACGAATAATCATTCTCATAATTCTTATAGTACTTGTATTTATAATTAAGTGTTCAAATATGTTTTTCTCGAAAAGACTTGATTTTAAATATTGAAATTCTTTACAGATTTATATAACGTCATTTATTAGTCATTCATTACTTATGTAAGCATCGTAATCATAAAATTAACAAATCCCTTAATTTGTTTTTAACAATATATTGAGCCACGTCAATTACCTTAATTATCAAATTCTGCTCCTTTAACTAGTGGACGTAAAGAGCTGCTCGTTTGATTTTTCTATACATTTGATAATGCTATAGACAGGTCAAAAATGTCAATACCATTAAATATTATATAATAATACTTCTAGAAAACAGACGTTTTCATTCGTATTAATTATTTAATATGGAGTTTCAAATCATTGTTCAAGAAACAATAAATTAGACCATTAATATTAATTTAAATCTTTCTCCCTTAGCTGAAGGCAAACTTTATTTATTTGAAACATGATTTCATTTCATTATTGATTTTAAAATGTGATGACACAGTAGGTTTAAATGAAGGATTTCTTATAAACAGTTACTTTTTTCAATATTATATAATACTTAGAAATATAATCGTGCATAAGCATGTATAATAGTTTTGAAGTCTCTAAGGCGAGGACTGTCCTACCGCTGTACCGCATTACATTAATCATATTGTCATAATATTACTGTAGAGCGAGAATTTCAGTAACAACTTTGCCCTAAAACACGTGTTCAGATAATTACCCAGCCAACTGGTTGGACATAGTGCTCGGTACAATTTGACACGCTGTAATGTTTTATAACATTCAGAATAAATGTTTTTATATTCATATGGAATGTTGTATATACTCTTTTGTGATGAGTTTTGAAAACAAATCTACTTTACTAACTTAAACATCCGATATCGTTCATTGCTGGACATAAGCCTTCCCATACTTCTCTACATATTTCTATATTATGCTTTCTACGTACAGTCAACAGCAATTCTTCTTATCTCATCAGACGACCGTGCTAGGGGTGTGTCCATCTACTCCTTCTAGTCTCTACTCCAATGATCTACCAGCTGACCGATTGAGCTTACCAAGCAGATCTAGGTTATAACTTTGGTAATGCCAGATAGATTCTAAAAGAGAAATGTATTCACCTACAAAACCAATTAAAAGCTCTTTGAAAACCCAAACATTAAATTATTATAACGATAGTCAAAAGATTTTCCAAAAATTTCTTTATAGAATTTTATTTTAAATAATTATTGAATAAAACGATGTTTTTATTTTAAATAATTTCTTCCACATTTTGACTTTATAGCGACAGCAACCGGTTTTGCCAGACTAGCAGGCATCAATCAACTAGTCTGTGGATGCTAGCTAGTCTGGCGAAGTCTGTCTAAATAAAGACATAGAGTGTAATTAGTTATTGCAAAAACTACGTTTTCTTTAATTTAAATTGAAAATATATATATTGTTTATTGATTTTATTAATATTGTTCTATACACACATACTCGTATCATGCATTTCAAACTTGTCGAGTTGTATAACTTTGAAGCATGTATAAACGGAACCCACGGAATATTGTCAATTTAAAAATATATATATTTAAGAGAGGTTATTAGAAACAAGAATTAATCAATGAAAGCGAACGTGGCCGTTCGCAATGAAGTTCTGGATCCAACCCTTATGTATGGAACCTAAGCATTAAACTGGCAGAAGAAGGATAAGAACAGAATGAATGCGGTGATTGTGTTATAAAACGATGCATGAAATAATTTCAAATGTTTATATAAGGAGGTAATGTTAAAATGAAGAAAGTATTATGAAAGGATTACTGCATGTTTAGATACATTAAATGCATGGATGAAAGAATAATCGTTTAGAAAGTATACGTTAATGATGTGAATGGATTACGGAGTCGAGTAAAACCATGCCAGAAAAACATGACATCACCAGATTAATCGAAATTTAGGAGTCGGCCATATTAGAAATTTAAAGAGTCAAGGTGTGTGTATCACTTGTGAATGTGGAGGAATCTAGAAAATTATGTCAAGATAGAGTAATGTGGCGGTCCATTTTCTCTGCATACTCTACCGTTTATTATTCTTCTAAAAAAACTTTTTTTGATAAAACAATGGCACATGGCATTATCGTTTAATGGAACAACAATATTTATATATAAAACAATATTAATCAAGAAAAAACACACTACTGGGAAAATCTGCATACATATTATTATAGTTCAGCTACATCCAATTAATGTACTCGTATTTACACAGTCAATCGAACTTGTACTCGTTCGGGAAAATGGAACGAGGTTTAAAATAGTGTAAGAGAAATAGAGATAGTGAGAGAGATAGATAAAATAATTTTCCAGTCAATATAACAACGAAGAAATGTTTAACTTAAGAAGCAAACAAAATTGTCGATTGGGTTTAATCATACTTAAGCAAAGTTATAGTTATCTTATCTGATAATATCGAATAATCCCACATAGAAAAAAAACTGGTTTACATTAAATTCAATTGAGTGAAATGGGACTAATATGAAGAGGAGCATTTTACATTTCAACCCCTAACCTGTCGCGAGTCAAAGGGTCATTGAGTTCTGGAGTTTGTACAGGACACAATAATGGAAGTAGGGGCTGGCGATGGGGTGGGTGGGGCGCCGAAGGGTCAGGGGTGATACTTGTGTCCCGAGTGTATTATAATTGTACGCTTTGCACTTTTCATTTTTCATGTATTATAAAAATGGTTTTGGATAAAAAAGAAGCAAGTATTTATTTGGAAACGAACATGCATTATTTACATATTTTCTATCGCTTTATGTTGTGTTTTTATATCTGAATATTTTTTTAAAAACATGACATTTATAAAAATAAACAAATTCTTGACACTTCAAGAAGTTGTGGTGAAAATGCAATTATTTTTTTGTAAATTATTTTCTGGGAACAGAATATGGTGGCCGAGGCGCTTACATCTTAATAGATGACGCTAGTATAGAGTGAACTAAAAAAATGTGAAGATAGGTGCAGAATTCTAGCATATATACATCTTCCAAAAAAAAATTGTCAGACGTGGTGGTCGTAAAAAAGGCGGAATGGGGAATGTTGTTAAACATAAAGCGATCGCTCAACCCTACCAATGATAGGTCATATGTCCTGTAAGCGCCTCGGCCACCATATTCAGTTCCCAGAAAACAATTTACATCTTCGTCTCTATTGAGATATAATTAATCCTTGTAAAAAAATAATTTATCCGCAATGGGTAAAAATCTAGTATTTGTCTACAAGAATTTGTATATTTTCAAAATGTTGCGTAAAAAAAAATCTACTTAATTAAGTAATAAATAATTATTTAATATTACATTGAATGTACATGGAATTATAATATTACAGTTGTTTTTTTAACATTGTGTTATTTATTAATTTTACTTTATAATTTGTGAGTTTGGTTTGTACCTCTTTGTGGCATTTTCAAAGTTAAATAACATATCGAATATAAATTATAATGAAATATTTTACCAAAAATCGTTTATCGTTTAAATCTTTACAATTATTTAATAACCTTATAGGTTTATGGATTTGACTTATGGGATGGATTGAATATTAATGATACTGTTTCCAGAATAGTTTGAGTCTATTAAAGTTTTAAACAAAAGTTATTGGCAGGTATGATGCTATAATGTATAATTAAAGCTATATAAAGCTGTTTGGAGAAAGATAATATTACCAATTAACACTTAGAACAAAAGTTGTTAAGGTTTCAATTTAATAATTTGAAAGATCGTGTCAAGGCTAAAAAGTTTCTAGGTTCTATTTAAATTTTTGTATTGATTCTAAACTTCTTTGAATAAATTAAATTTACCAGAATAAATAATATTAAAAAAAAAATGATTTTAAATTTTATATACGATACGTTCAATGAAATGCAATACTTTTAATAGAAAACGAATATTTTTATCAATATTTAATCCAGAAAAATTGTAATTGTTAAAGCATTTTAAAGCAAAAACTATTGAAAGATTTTTTGCAGATTTGTAATATTTTGTTTTTCTATTCACCGGAAACCGCGAATTTTCCTAGGCCTTTTTTTAACGATAATGTTGTTTCTGTATTCTCGACGTGGTGCGTTTTCTTTAAAAGCTGTCAGCCGTCGGGATCCGGTGATCTGAGCAGCAAATGAGCGTCGCTACACTCACCCTTACAAAAACATCATTATTTTTGTTTCTCATCCCCGGCGAGAGCCTACGCCCCCTCCACGCACCGAAGACACGAAATGTTCGTTTACTTGTATGTTAATGAACGTTTGCTCGTTAAATTCGTACTCACTAATTACTTCATACAACGCGTATCTTAAATAAATTATTGTACATACTCTACCTGAATTATTTTTAGCAATACATAAAAAATTAATTGCCTTTTTAAGATATTTACTACAGTTTAAACATAAAACTTTGACATTAAAAAAAACATATTTGACTTAAATTTTATTTATTAAATTGCTGGTTAATAACTTTGTAAAAAGAAAGTTGTAAAATTGCTAGAAAAATTCATTTTACTTCTTCCCTTTTGGTAGACTCAGGAGTCTGTTATTTCAGGCGGGTCCTCTTGAGACGCTGATGATAGATAATGAGAATAACTTTTAAAAACATATATAAATTTAAGGCGTTAACACTGGAATTCCATAATTAGGAATTTTTACACACTGTTTTTTTTCTTCTTCCACTTTTGAGTTTATTTTTCACGACATGATTCTAAGGTTTTACATCTCAATCATCGGTAGAACGATATAAACTCAGTTTATATCGTTCTATCTGGGTTTATATCGTTCTCCCGATGATATTTCAAAACAATAAAAGATAATGATAAAAGATTCATGATAGAATACCAAACGACGAATTAAGCAAGAAATGTAAGGTAAATATTAGGTCCTTACATATGAAATTGGCGTTTTGTATGGGAGGAACATAAAGTTGATTTTTTTTAAATATAATATATTTATTTAATCAAAGTATGTACCATTGCTATCTATGCACTTTTGCCATCTCATAGGTAGTTCATCGATCCCTTTACTAAAAAAACATTCGGACAGGAATCAATAAAATCTTTGAAGTCGGTTTGGACTGCTCCATCGGAGTTGATTTTTTTCCCTTGCAAGAAGTTATCCAAATTTCAAAAAAAAAAATAGTAATCTGTTGGGGCAAGGTCCGGAGAGTACGGTGGATGTCTTAGACATTCCAATTGAAGCTCTTCTAATTTGGTAGCCGTCTGTTGTGCAGTGTGTGGTCTAGCGTTATCATGAAGCAGCAGTGGCCTAGAGCGATTAACCAGCCTCGGTTGTTTAGCAGCTAGCTTTTCCATCATGGTTTGCAGTTGCTGACAATAGACATTTGCCGTAATCGTCTGGCCAGATTTAAGAAAGCTGTAGTGAACGACACCAGCACTAGTCCACCAAACGCTCACAAGTAACTTTTTTGGAGTCAATTTTCGCTTGGGGCATGGTTTGGCTGGTTCTGCAGGGTTCAGCCATTGCGATGAGCGCTTCCGATTATCATACAGGATCCACTTTTCATCACAGGTAATGATTTGATTCAAAATCCCTTCATTCTTGTGCCGGTTGAGTAATGCAACGCAGCAGTCAACGCGCGTTTGTTGGTTTGCTTCACTCAGTTCGTGAGGTACCCACCTTTCAAGCTTTTTCACGTTCCCAATTTGCTTCAAGTGGATTAAAACAGTTTTATCACTAACACCGCAGCCTGCAGCTAACTCGGACATGGTTTGCGATGGATCCGCTTCCACAATAGCCTTCAATTCTTCATTATCAACTTTGGTCTCCGGCCGTCCACGGGGCTTGTTCTGCAGGTCGAAATTTCCAGAACGAAAACGTTGGAACCAAAAACGCACTGTGTTTTCTTTTGCGGCACCGTCGCCATACACATCATTAATCCTTCGAGCCGTTGGTGCCACGGTGGAACTTGTACTCGTAAATAACGTGAATTTTCAAGTTTTCCATTTTGTAAACTGAGTGACGCAAAGAAAAAAACCAATTGAGGAAAAAACAAATGAATTATAATTTTCAAAACACAAATACTTGAGTAAATAGCTGCATAAATTTGAATTTGAAATTCCTAACCAAAGAGAAGATATTTGAGATCAAAGTTGCCAGTTCGGCAAAACGCCAATTTCATATGTAAGGACCTAATAAATGCATCGTTGGTAAAATTAAAAAATGATCCCTGAAATGTTTTGGACATATGGAACGAATGGATGAGAACAAAACGATTTAAAAATGTATATAAGCAGTATGCATGGTAACAGAAGCCGTGGACGTCATGACCAAATAAATAATTTATTAAAAAACGACTACATTCGAAGTAAAAAATCGACAACTATGCATGTTACGATGTATGAGTGAAGAGAAAGCTCGAGTGGTATGTCAGGACATTATTGCGGTCTATACTTTCTGCCTACCTCTTTGGAGAAACAGTGAGATGGTTAGTTAGTTAGTTAGTATTTTAGGATTTTTCTTTTTACTTCCAGTACTAACGGTCTATAGATTGTTGTTGTTCTTCTTGTGCTACCTCTTAGTTACTCGTAATTATTGAGATGTGTATTTTCCAGTGAACGTACTTGGACGGAGTATGTTTGTGTATTCTGATCTTCGGAAAGATAAATGTTTATATAAAATATGTTGCAGCCCCCTCCGGGAGTAAGTTTTCCCTTAGCCGTACGTAATCTTAAAGGCCTCGGGCAGACATCAAGCCGTGGATCACTGACTGGGAAACTTTCCCTCGTGGGGCCAGGACCGGCTGCAGATGTTTACTGCGAAATGTTGACGAATATAAACACCGCTCAAGTCAACATAGTTTTACTGTGCCAAGATTAAACACTTGATTACTTTTATATAATACTTACTAGTTATTGTTATTTTGTTGAATGGCCCTTAACATCATCGCAACGCCAGGCAAATTGATGCAAAATTGGAAAAAAAATTGCATAAAAGGAAATACCGTAGATATAGAACAAAGTAAATTGAATTATTAAATATTTATTATTTCTTGAGCATGGTTGTAACACTCTGAACTCACGCTCAATCGCTGGTTATTTTTTCTCAATTGCCAAGATGCTGGGGTCTGTTGGTCATATAGTTTTTCGTAGAACTTTTGTATGACAGCAATTTTGTCTTCTTTCTCGTACATCAGCATTCCTTGATCATTTTTCATACAACTTACTCTTTCTCTACCTTTACTGAACTCTGTAACATTGTACACAAACTGTAACATTGTTTAAACAAAGTGCCGAGAAACTACGAGTGACCCAAAGAGCCATGGAAAGAGCCATGTTTGGAATAAGCCTAAGAGACAGAGTCAGAAACGATACGGTGAGAAAAAAAACAAAGGTCACTGAGATCATCCACCGGGTGGCGACTCTAAAATGGCAATGGGCAGGTCACGTAGCCAGAAGCTCAGATGAAAAGTGGACAAGAAGACTGCTGACTTGGAGACCGTGGACGGCGAAGAGAAGTGCAGGGCAATCGCAACTACGGTGAGAGGATGATCTGAACAGACACGTCGGAATGACTTGGATGCAGTCTGCACAGGACAGAGTGACATGAACGGAGGAGGCCTTTGTCCAGGAGTGGACGGGTATAGGCTGAGGAAGAAGAAGAAGACGAATATGTAAAACTCCACATTAAATAATTAATATGAATAAAAACATTTGTTTTATAAGAGTTTTATTATATTTTATAGGAATGATATGTTTCGTCCTACTAAGGCCTTTTCAAATGTTTTTATTAATAATGGATGGTAATATTTTTCTTCCATTGCATTTAAAACGTTATTTCGTTTCTTTATCAGATACGAGCGCATTAATTTTGAAATCTTAGTTATTTTCTAAAAACATTTTTGGACATAAAAAATAGTTTTTTGTACTAGTGCCAAAAGAAGAATATTAGTATTGTTTCTTGAACAATGATGGAAAGCTCCATATCAAATAAATAATTCAAATGAAAACATATGTTTTCAGAAGATTTTATTATATTTTAAAGGATATGATGATAATTCCTAATCAAGTTAAAACATTATTATTATTATTGTTATTATTATTATATTGTTGAATATCTCTTTACATCATGACAGCATGAGTCAAATCGATGTAGAGGGTATTATAGCTATCATAGTGATTCTCGTGACATGTGATAGGTAGCTAATCTATTGCCATTTTTGTCACGTGAATTCTACACCAGACCAAAGACAGTGTGACAATCACAATACCCTCGCCGGGAATCGAACCCGGAACCCTCGGGGTGGCAGTCAATGCACTTACCACTCGGCCACGTAGGTCGTCAATAATATATAATAAAACCTTTAGAAAACAAAAAATTTCATTTGAATAAATATTTATATTGAAGCTTTATATCATTTCTTCTATGTTCGCCATACTTTGTGTCCTGTAGATGTTTGATTCGTCTTTATCTTTTTTATATACTTTGTTTACAACACTTACTAACTATAATTTAGTGTTGAATACAAAGTATATAAAAAAGAAAAAGACAAACAAAACTTTATATCATTGTTTAAGATACAATAAATACATTCTAATATTCTTCTTTTGGTAGTAGTACAAAAAAATCGATTTTTTATGGGCGAAAATATTAATTGAAAATAAACACGATTTCAAAATCAATGGGCTTGTTATCTGAGAGAAACAAAATAACTTTTTATACGCAATGGAAGAAAAAATCTTACATTCCATCTGCCATGCATGAGGCGCTCTCGAAGACTCCATAGCAGGATACTCCTGCCGACAATAATATTTCCGAACAGCCACCAGTTCCCCGGTCCTGGCGCCCTCCGCATCCTCCTCCGAACAAGTTCACACAACTGCTCGGGGAATTCCCGCCCAGCACAATCCGGTAATGGCTTTTCTGCACTGTAGAGTATCTCCTTATACCCGACACAATGTACCACATACCTGCGAGCGGGGGTGTGTGAATTAGAGGGTGTGTAAGTATGCGAAACTATTTTTTCACCAAAGTAAGCAGCGATTTAATGGCTCTTCACAATATGTACAATCAAATGCATCGCACGCCACGTGGTTAGTATCACCCAAGTCCATGCTTATTCATTTAAATTTCATGTGATTATGTTATTACTTGTTAGTGAAAATTTTAAATAAAATTTTGCTTATTCTAATAACATTCTTATTGTTTTTCAATTGCTTAAAGTAACAGATCTTAAAAATATATCTAAACATAGTACCGGCTGTTGCTAAAGCGATTTATTGAAAATATTTAGTTACAGGGATATTGAAACAAGGGTTGGGGCAGGCAACAAAGTGAATGGTGCACTTAAAGTTGTCATCACAAACAAAAACCTATCCAAAAAAGCTAGAATGGCAGTGCACAATGGTGCTCTCCTTATGTATGGAAGCGAAGCATGTAACTGGCAAAAGAAGGATAAAAGTAGAATAAATGCAGTAGAAATGAGATCTCTTAGACGAATGTGTTGATACTCTGTGTATGATAGAGTGTCGAATGAAAATATAAGAAGTGAATGCGGTGTGAATGATGGTGTTATGAACAAAATAATGAAAGGATCATTAAGATGGTTTGGACATATGGAAAGAATGAATGAAGAAAGAAGGTGAAAAAAAATATATGTCAACGATGTAAAGCGAACCAGAAATAGAGGAAGACCGAGGAAAACGTGGCACGATCAAATAAATCAAATATTGAATGTCGGACATGTGAGGAGTTAGAGAAATCGACGGGCGTGCATGACACGATGTATGAATGTTGAGGAATCGAGAGAAATATGTCAGGAAAGAAAAGTGTGGCAGTCCATTCTTTCTGCTTACCCCTTCGGGGAGACGGCGTGATGGTTAGTTAGTTAGTAGTAAAATAAAAATAAACATCAATCAAAATATTGCAAATTATTAGCCACTACTTTTTCCATCTTTCTGGCGATAGATGAATCCATCGTCTAAAAATCGCCTAGTCTTTTGAGGTTATTTAGGCATCTAACCAATTCTTTACATCTGTAATGAATGGAAGTGTTGCTCTTCTAAGCCGTGCGTTATGGATCTGAAAAAGTGGTAGTCCGATGGTGCCGCGTCTGGTGAATAAGGCGGTGAGGTATAATCTCCCAACCTACATTTTGTATGTAGTTTTAACGGCGATTGTGATGTGAAGTCGAGCGCTGTCGTGTTGAAGAATCAGCTTGCTGTGCCTGTTACCCTATTCCGGTAGTTTTTCAACCAGTGCCTGCTTTAATCGCATTAATTGTTGTCGGTACACTTCATCCGTGACCATTTCAACCGGTTTGATGAGTTCATTTTTCGGTCAAACTTTTTCGGTTTAAGAGGGCGATCTTTATCGTCAACGTTAAAATCACCAGCTTTGAAGCATCTTTACCATTATCTGCATGATTTTTCTAATAGGGCATGATCGCTATAAACTTCCACAAGCATTTAATGTACCTCAGCTGCACTTTTTTTTCAAATAAAACAGAACAGCAGAACTTCCCGCAAATATTTCTTATTTACCACGAAAGTCGACATTTTAAGGAGCGATAAAATAAATGTAGACGTGAGAATGACTAACATTTGCGAACTGAAATTAATTGACAGATGCTTAGGCTTACTAATAAAAATTGCCCCCAGATTTGAAGGCTTGAAGCAGCTAGAGCCCTCTGTTGTAAAACGAACCAAACTTTCTGTAACATCTAATATAAATAATTAACCTTGGTTCCATTTATAACTCACATGTTATACGGTTATTAATATAACATTTGCCTTAGAAAGGCGAAACACGTCATTCATATAAATTAAACTTTTAGTAAAGAGGCGTTTCCATTCGTATTGATGATTGAATATGGAGTTTTACATCATTGTCAAAGAAACAATATAACATATATCTCTTTATTATTTCTTATATTTTCGTCTTCACTTTGTGTTATGAATTCATATATGAATAAATATAATTACACTTCGTATAACAACACTTTATTTCAATTAACACAGACACGTTTCTGTAATGACATAACCTTTATCAATGTATACATTTAATTAAGTAAAATAAATTGTTGTAATACTAAGTGTAAAGAAGTGGGGTGCAGAATATAGATGGCCGCATTCATTAATATGATACCATTCTTCTGCAATGACAAAATCAACTTTTAATTCAGACAGAAGATGGCCAAGTGCTATATACCTGGTCCCTATTACTATACTGAGTGGAGACCTGGACCATCAAAGTGAACACAATAAATCGTATAGAAGCACTTTGAATGTGGCTCCATCACAGAGTGTTGCGGATCTCATGGACTGACATGGTCACCAACAAAGAGGCGCTACATAAAGCCGGAGTAGGAAGATAATTGTTGTCCGATGTGAATTCTAGTAAGACGGCATATTTGGAACACATTTTCCGCAACGAGAAATCATGAAAGGAAAGATTGAGAGTAGGCGCGGTGTGGGGAGACCCTAGATGTCCTGGCTCGAGAATATCAAAGGATGGGGGAGTTGTTCCTTATGGAAAAAGACAGAGAGGTCTACACCAGGGTGATAGCCGGCATCGGGGGGACCTGGCATGGCACTCCAAATAGAAGAAGGATACTAAGTGTAATTATATTTATTTAGATCTCTCTCGTAGATACATTGAATACCTTCGTTTTAGTATATAAATTGGCTGAATCGACCTTCAGTAGATAGATTATCTGGCAGCATTAAATTCGGCAATTCATTATCGGAGTTAACCTTATCTCGGGTCGAAGTGAGTGCACATTGTTCGCGCGCCATTGTGCCGTGCCGGCGATACACCTCCGAAACAATGACCGGCCGCGCGGTCAATTCACTGCAGGCGGCCCACTTACCGTAATGACGCGACGTGCTCGGGCTACCCCGCTGCAGCCGGGCCACGTCCGCCGCAAAGTGCACATACCAGCCGCCACCATCAACACATCATCAGGGAAATCTGCGGAGGAACATTATAAAAGTTGCATTACCGCTTCTTGGTGTGGATGAATTTGTATATATAGAAAGTATACTAACAAATGATGGGTGGGTAGAGAGGGATCAATTGTATCTCAATAGAGACGAAGACGTCAGGAGTTCCACTACAGAACACCAAGGAGTTTGTCTACCTCGGGAGCAAAATAACATGGGACGGTCGGTCTAATAGCGAGGTCGACAGCCGTATACATCAGGCTAGGCTTGCATTTAATAAAAGGTCGAAAATAATAGAGTCAAATAATATAGACCTAAAACTGAGAATACTCCTCATCAAGACCTATGTATGGAGTGTCTTGATGTACAGCTGCGAGACATGGTGCCTATCCGAAAGGGATAAGCGGAGACTAGAGGCTTTTGAGATGTGGTCCTATAGAAGACTCTTTGGAATTTCCTGGAGAGACCACATCACGAATGAGGAAGTTCTTCAAGGAATCGAAGGAGGAAGGCACCTGCTCGGGACCTTGTCCGAAAGGCGTGCAAGATGGATCGGCCATGTAATACGTCAAGAAGGTCTCTTACATGCCATAATGGAGGGTATGATCGAGGGGACAAACTCTAGGGGACGCCCACGCCGAGAGTACCTGGAGGACCTGTTGGTGGACGTGCGCTGCTCATCATATGCAGATTTCAAAAGAGCCGCACAAGACAGGGTAGAATGGAAGAGAATAATAGAGGAAATTGCTGCAAACCAATCCCAGGATTGAAACCAGAGAAGAAGAGACGAAGACGTAAATAGTTTTTATGGTGGTCGAGGCGTTTACAGGACTTATGACCTCTTATGTCATTGGTTGGGTTAAGCGATCGCTTTGTGTAATACAACATTCCCCATTCCACCCTTCTTACGACCACCACGTCTGACAAATTTGAAACATGTATATATGCTACTATGTTGAGAAACACTTCGCATATTTTAGTTCAATCTACGCTACCAAAATAGGGTTGGGGCTACACTAGCAAAAATCCTATCTAAAAACGCTAAGATGGCATCGCACAATAGTGCTCTTGTATTGAACCGTATACCTTCATGTATGTAGTAAAGCATGGAACTGATAAAAGAAGGATGAAGTTAGAATAAACGCAGTAGAAATGAGATTTCTTAGACAAATGTGTATAAATCCGTATGTGATAGATTGTCAAATGCAAATATGTATAGGAAGTAAATGCGATGGGAATGAGATTGTCATGAACAAAATAATGAAAGGAAAATTAAGATGGTTTGGACACGTGGAAAGAATGAACGAAGGAATAATGGGAAAAGAGAATATGTTAACATTGTAAACGGAATTTGTAATAGGGCAAGACCGAAGAAAAAGTGGCAAAATCAAATAAATTAAATAAAGAAAGTCGGCCACGAGAGAAGTCAGACAAATCGACGTGTGTGCATGACATGATGTATGCATTTTGAGTAAGCGAAATAAATCTGACAGAAAATAACAGTGGTAACAATAGTTAGTAAAATATTAAATTATTGCTTTCGGACGAAACATTCAATTTGTGGGGTGGCTTTACTGAAATTAATTTAAAACACTCTGTTTTTACGCAACTTTATTTCGATTCATCTGAACAATCAGTTTATTTCCCGCTGAATCTTCGTCAGGGTTACAAAAACAATCTTAATAATATACAAAGATACCGATATTATATTGAAAACTAGAATAAGGTGAGAGGATTATATATTTATAACGTTATTGTTATTTCATGCATTCCTTTTCCGATGAATTATGTCATAATAATTAAATAAAACGATGTTTTTTTAACTACTTCCACTTTTGTCTTTATTTAGACAGCGACGGGTTTCGCCAGGCTCGCTGGCATCGACAGACTGGTCCAGACTGGTTGACCAGTCTGTCGATGCCAGCGAGCCTGGCGAAACCGGTCGCTGTCTAAATAAAGACAAAAGTGGAAGTAGTTAAAAAACATCGTTTTATTTAATTATTATTTAAAATGAACTTCCATCAAGATATTTTAGTATTTGAATTATGTCATGTAAGGCATTATGCAAAAGTGAACCATTTTTCAGATAAAATGAATTAAAGTTTTACATTTTTCATATTTATCGAGGTCTATTATCAATACAAAAACCTGATGAAAAAAATCATGCAATTCAATTATTTCAATTGAAAATTTCCAAAAGAACCGCCATTTAAAAAAAAATCATTCCAAGGCGGATTATTCATATTTCACTTTTTAGCATTTTACTTAATTGAATTAAGTTGTAATTAAACTTTCAAATATTTCGTTAGAAAGATAAAAATACGCAAAGGTTTAAAAATGATTTAAGCTAGATATGTATTAAAACATTTTTTTGAATTGCCTTTCTTTTCGATTATGTCGATTAAAATATATGACGTTTCCGTCTGATACATTTTAATGTGGACGGAGAGTTATAATTCCAAGAATTTAAAAATTATGTTTTCCACTTTTGAGTTTATTTATTTGACTTATACCATTATTTTTAAAGTAGCAATATAAATGAAATTCATATCATTTTTCGGCCGAGAAAAGCTCACTACTTTTAAAACACATCGAGATAAATAAATTTGAAAGAGATAAAATAAAACAACATTCAATATGTATTTGTCCTTTATTAGGGGTATCCACGCTTCTTGATTTAACACTTCAGTTTAATACATTTTCAGTCTTGCAAAAGCTCGACCATGGAATATGCAGTATTTTGGTCTCAAGAAAGCGACTGAAACAAGGATTTGAATGGACGCATTACGTATAAAGGATTTCGAATAATTTTCATACATCGTATTGACGTTTCAATTTGGGGGATTAATTCGCGTGGTTTGGAATTGATTTGAGATACCGTAGTGATAATGTAATACATTGCGGTGAGTTTGTGTCTCTATATAGAAGGGTAATTATTTACACGCACATAGGCATGTTAAAACAAAGGACTGTGCCCGGAGAACGGGGTATCAGATGGAGCGATAGTTCAACAACGGATTAAATGAAGTGTATGGGGTTGCGGTCAAAATTCGGGCTGTTACACACCACACGTGATATATTCAGGTTTTTTAACAATGTACTCTACATCTGTGCTCTCAATTTAAAGTTGAAAATATAATGTCATCGTCCGTGAATGCTGCGTTCAAATTGCGGGGCGATAGTGTAAATATACAATCGTTTAGAAACAGGGTGTGTTAAATTACCGTCAAAAATTTGTAGCTATGTAAAAAATAATTAAATAGTCCATTGTTTTGGCCGAAACACAATGATACTTCAACATTATTACTGTTAAAATTTATAACACTGTTATATTATCACAATTTATTTTCATTTTTATTTTGTTATTTTATTTTATTTTATATCATTGTATTTTATATTATTTGTTTTAGATTTATTTTGTGGGTGTCGGACGATCGAAGTGTGCGTGGAAGATGCCTATTGGTGGCGATGAGGTTCGCAACCCATCACACCGCGTCTCCCGCGGAGCGAAAAGAGAACGATGGAGTGCCGCATCAGTAAAAGTGTGACAGTCCATTCTTTCTGCCTACCCTTTCGGGGAGACGGCGTGATGGTTAGTTAGTTAGTTAGTTATTTTCATTCACTGAGAATGTCGCGACAGCTGTTTCGCCAATCGATGTAGGCATCATCAGGTGTTTTTTGTAACACGATATGTCATCATCAGGTGAGTTTCGAGAAACAAAACACCTGATGATGCCAACATCAGTTGGCGAAACAGCTGTCGCAAAACGGTGAATAAAAACAAATTGTGATATTATAACAGTGTTATAAATTTTAAAGGTAAAAAATATTAATTAAAAATAAACTACTTCCTCCATCCATCCATCCATCCATCCATCCATCCATCGCGACAGCTGTTTCGCCAATCGATGTAGGCATCATCAGGTGTTTTTTGTAACACGATATGTCATCATCAGGTGAGTTTCGAGAAACAAAACACCTGATGATGCCAACATCAGTTGGCGAAACAGCTGTCGCAAAACGGTGAATAAAAACAAATTGTGATATTATAACAGTGTTATAAATTTTAAAGGTAAAAAATATTAATTAAAAATAAACTACTTCATCCATCCATCCATCCATCCATCCATCCATCCATCCATCCATCCATCCATCCATCCATCCATCCATCCATCCATCCATCCATCCATCCATCCATCCCTCCATCCATCCATCCATCCATCCATCCATCCATCCATCCATCCATCCATCCATCCATCCATCCATCCATCCATCCATCCATCCATCCATCCATCCATCCATCCATCCATCCAGCCATCCATCCATCCATCCATCCATCCATCCATC